>CAMAOC010000019.1:297543-360368 GCA_945859555.1 Megachile ligniseca | reverse complement strand
CTATTATTATTATCCTTATTAATATTATTATTATCGCTATAACTGTTATTGTTATCCTTATTCTATTGTTACTATCCCTGTTACTCTTGTCTTTATCCATATAACTATGCTCATTATATTAATTATTATTATTCTTGTCGCTATAACTGTTATTCTTATTCTTATTACTACTATTATTATCGCTATAACTGTTATTATTATCCTTATTCTATTGTTACTATCCGTATTACTATTGCCTTTATCCTTATAACTATTATTATTATCCTTATTATTATTATTATTATTATCGCTATAACTGTTATTACTATCCTCATTCTATTGTTACTATCCGTATTACTCTTGCCTTTATCCTTATAACTAATATTATTATCCTTATTATTATTATTATTATCGCTATAACTGTTATTATTATCCTCATTCTATTGTTACTATCCCTGTTACTCTTGTCTTTATCCATATAACTATGCTCATTATATTAATTATTATTATTCTTGTCGCTATAACTGTTATTCTTATTCTTATTACTACTATTATTATCGCTATAACTGTTATTATTATCCTTATTCTATTGTTACTATCCGTATTACTATTGCCTTTATCCTTATAACTATTATTATTATCCTTATTATTATTATTATTATTATCGCTATAACTGTTATTACTATCCTCATTCTATTGTTACTATCCGTATTACTCTTGCCTTTATCCTTATAACTAATATTATTATCCTTATTATTATTATTATTATCGCTATAACTGTTATTATTATCCTCATTCTATTGTTACTATCCGTATTACTCTTGCCTTTATCCTTATAACTATTATTATTATCCTTATTCTATTGTTACTATCCGTATTACTCTTGCCTTTATCCTTATAACTATTATTATTATCCTTATTACTATTATTATTATCGCTATAACTGTTATTATTATTCTTATTACTATTATTATTATCCTTATGATATTGTTACTATCCGTATTCTCCTTGTCTTTATCCTCATAACTATTAGCATTATCCTTATTATTATTATTATTATCGCTATAACTGTTATTATTATTCTTATTACTATTATTATTATCCCTATTATTCTTGTCTTTGTCCTTATAACTGTTATTATTATACTTATTACTATTATTAATATCGCTATAGCTGTTATTATTATTATCGCTATAACTGTTATTATTATCCTTATTCTATTGTTACTATCCGTATTACTCTTGCCTTTATCCTTATAACTATTAGCATTATCCTTATTATTATTATTATTATTATCGCTATAACTGTTATTACTATCCTCATTCTATTGCGACTATCCGTATTACTCTTGCCTTTATCCTTATAACTAATATTATTATCCTTATTACTATTATTATTATCGCTATAACTATTATTCTTATAGTTATTATTATTATTATTATCGCTATAACTGTTATTATTATCCTTATTCTATTGTTACTATCCCTATTACTCTTGTCTTTATCCATATAACTATGATCATTATCCTTATTATTATTATTCTTGTCGCTATATCTGTTATTATTATACTTATTACTATTATTATTATCCTTATGATATTGTTACTATCCGTATTCTCCTTGTCTTTATCCTCATAACTATTAGCATTATCCTTATTATTATTATTATTATCGCTATAACTGTTATTATTATTCTTATTACTATTATTATTATCCCTATTATTCTTGTCTTTGTCCTTATAACTGTTATTATTATACTTATTACTATTATTAATATCGCTATAGCTGTTATTATTATTATCGCTATAACTGTTATTATTATCCTTATTCTATTGTTACTATCCGTATTACTCTTGCCTTTATCCTTATAACTATTAGCATTATCCTTATTATTATTATTATTGTCGCTATAACTGTTATTACTATCCTCATTCTATTGCGACTATCCGTATTACTCTTGCCTTTATCCTTATAACTAATATTATTATCCTTATTATTATTATTATTATCGCTATAACTATTATTCTTATAGTTAATATTATTATTATTATCGCTATAACTGTTATTATTATCCTTATTCTATTGTTACTATCCCTATTACTCTTGTCTTTATCCATATAACTATGATCATTATCCTTATTATTATTGTTCTTGTCGCTATATCTGTTATTATTATACTTATTACTATTATTAATATCGCTATAGCTGTTATTATTATTATCGCTATAACTGTTATTATATCCTTATTCTATTGTTACTATCCGTATTACTCTTGCCTTTATCCTTATAACTAATATTATTATCCTTATTATTATTATTATCATTATCGCTATAACTGTTATTACTATCCTCATTCTATTGTTACTATCCGTATTACTCTTGCCCTTATCCTTATAACTAATACTAGTATCGCTATAACTGTTATTATTATTCTTATTACTATTATTATTATCCCTATTCCTCTTGGCTTTATCCTTATAACTATTATTATTATCCTTATTACTATTATTGTTATTGCTGTAACTGTTCTTATTATTCTTATTACTATTATTATTATCCCCATTCCTCTTGTCTTTATCCTTATAGCTATTACTATTATCCTTATTATTCTTATTATCGCTATAACTGTTATTATTATTCTTATTACTATTGTTATTATCGCTATAACTATTATTATTATCCTTATTACTACTATTATTATCGCTATAACTGTTATTGTTATCCTTATTCTATTGTTACTATCCGTATTCCCCTTGTCTTTATCCTCATAACTATTAGCATTATCCTTATTATTATTATTATTATCGCTATAACTGTTATTATTATTCTTATTACTATTATTATTATCGCTTTAACTGTTATTATAATTCTTATTACTATTATATTATCGCTTCAACTGTTATTATTATCCTTATTCTATTGTGACTATCCGTATTACCATTGCCTTTATCCTTATTACTATTATTATTATCCTTATTACTATTATTATTATCGCTATTACTGTAAATATTATTCTTGTTACTATTATTGTTATCGCTATAACTGTTATTATTATCCCTATTCTATTGTTTACTATCCGTATTACTCTTGCCGTTATCCTTATAACTATTATTATTATCCTTATTATTATTATTATTATCGCAATAACTGTTATTATTATCCTTATTCTATTGTTACTATCCGTATTCCCCTTGTCTTTATCCTTATAACTATTATTATTATCCTTATTACGATTATTATTATCGCTATTACTGTTAATATTATTCTTGTTACTATTATTATTATCGCTATAACTGTTATTATTATCCCTATTCTATTGTTACTATCCGTATTACACTTGCCGTTATCCTTATAACTATTATTATTATTCTTATTATTATTATTATTATCCTTATTACTATTATTATTATCGCTATAACTGTTAATATTATTATTATCGCTCTAACTCTTATTATTATCCTTATTCTATTGTTACTATCCGTATTCCCCTTGTCTTTATCCTTATAACTATTATTATTATCCTTATTCTATTGTTACTATCCCTATTACTCTTGTCTTTATCCTTATAACTATTATTATTATCCTTATTATTATTATTATTATCGCTATAACTGTTTTATTATTCTTATTACTATTATTATTAGCCCTATTATTCTTGTCTTTGTCCTTATAACTATTATTATTATACTTATTACTATTATTAATATCGCTATAGCTGTTATTATTATTATCGCTATAACTGTTATTACTATCCTCATTCTATTGTTACTATCCGCATTACTATTGCCTTTATCCTTATAACTATTATTATTATTCTTATTACTATTATTATTATCCCCATTCCTCTTGTCTTTATCCTTATAGCTATTATTATTATCCTTATTATTATTATTATTATTATTATCGCTATAACTGTTATTATTATTCTTATTACTATTATTATTATCGCTATAACTATTATTATTATCCTTATTACTATTATTATTATCGCTATAACTGTTAATATTATTCTTGTTACTATTATTATTATCGCTCTTACTGTTATTATTATCCTTATTCTATTGTTACTATCCGTATTCCCCTTGTCTTTATCCTTATAACTATTATTATTATCCTTATTCTATTGTTACTATCCGCATTACTCTTGTCTTTATCCTTATAACTATTATTATTATCCTTATTACTATTATTATTATCGCTATAACTGTTATTATTATTCTTATTACTATTATTATTAGCCCTATTATTCTTGTCTTTGTCCTTATAACTATTATTATTATACTTATTACTATTATTAGTATCGCTATAGCTGTTATTATTATTATCGCTATAACTGTTATTACTATGCTCATTCTATTGTTACTATCCGTATTACTATTGACTTTATCCTTATAACTATTATTATTATCCTTATTACTATTATTATTATCGCTATTACTGTTAATATTATTCTTGTTACTATTATTATTATCGCTATAACTGTTACTATTATCCCTATTCTATTGTTACTATCCGTATTACTCTTGCCGTTATCCTTATAACTATTATTATTATCCTTATTACTATTATTACTATCGCTATAACTGTTAATATTATTATTATCGCTCTAACTGTTATTATTATCCTTATTCTATTGTTACTATCCGTATTCCCCTTGTCTTTATCCTTATAACTATTATTATTATCCTTATTATTATTATTATTATCGCTATAACTGTTATTATTATTCTTATTACTATTATTATTATCGGTTTAACTGTTATAATTATCCTTATTCTATTGTTACTATCCATATTACTGTTGTCTATATCCTTTTAACTATTATTATTAATCCCTATTACTATTATTATTATCGCTATACCTGTCATTATTATCCTTATTCTATTGTAACTATCCGCATTACTCTTGTCTTTATCCTTATAACTATTATTATTATCCTTATTACGATTATTATTATCGCTATTACTGTTAATATTATTCTTGTTACTATTATTATTATCGCTATAACTGTCATTATTATCCTTGTTCTATTGTTACTGATCCGTATTACTCTTGCCTTCATCCTTATAACTATTATTATTATCCTTATTCTATTGTTACTATCCCTATTACTCTTGTCTTTATCCTTATAACTATTATTATTATCCTTATTATTATTATTATTATCGCTATAACTGTTATTACTATCCTCATTCTATTGTTACTATCCTTATTACTATTATTATTATCGCTATAACTGTTAATATTATTCTTGTTACTATTATTATTATCGCTCTAACTGTTATTATTATCCTTATTCTATTGTTACTATCCGCATTACGCTTGCCTTTATCCTTATAACTATTATTATATCCTTATTATTATTATTATTATTATCGCTATAACTGTTATTATTATCCTCATTCTATTGTTACTATCCGTATTACTATTGCCTTTATCCTTATAACTAATATTAGTATCGCTATAACTGTTATTATTATTCTTATTACTATTATTATTATCGCTATAACTGTTATAATTATCCTTATTCTATTGTTACTATCCATATTACTGTTGTCTATATCTTTTTAACTATTATTATTAATCCCTATTACTATTATTATTATCGCTATACCTGTTATTATTATCCTTATTCTATTGTAACTATCCGCATTACTCTTGTCTTTATCCTTATAACTATTATTATTATCCTTATTACTATTATTATTATCGCTATAACTGTTATTATTATTCTTATTACTATTATTATTATCCCTGTTATTCTTGTCTTTGTCCTTATAACTATTATTATTATACTTACTACTATTATTAAAATCGCTATAGCTGTTATTATTATTATCGCTATTACTGTTATTATTATCCTTATTTTATTGTTACTATCCGCATTACGCTTGCCTTTATCCTTATAACTATTATTATTATCCTTATTATTATCATTATTATCGCTATAACTGTTATTATTATCCTTATTCTATTGTTACTATCCGTATTCCCCTTGTCTTTATCCTTATAACTATTATTATTATCCTTATTACTATTATTATTATCGCTATTACTGTTAATATTATTCTTGTTACTATTATTATTATCGCTATAACTGTTATTATTATCCCTATTCTATTGTTACTATCCGTATTACTCTTGCCGTTATCCTTATAACTATTATTGTTATCCTTATTATCATTATTATTATCGCTATAACTGTTATTACTATACTCATTCTATTGTTACTATCCGTATTACTATTGCCTTTATCGTTATAACTATTATTATTATTCTTATTACTATTATTGTTATCCCCATTCCTCTTGTCTTTATCCTTATAGCTATTATTATTATCCTTATTATTATTATTATTATTATCGCTATAACTATTATTATTATCCTTATTACTATTATTACTATCGCTATAACTGTTAATATTATTATTATCGCTCTAACTGTTATTATTATCCTTATTCTATTGTTACTATCCGTATTCCCCTTGTCTTTATCCTTATAACTATTATTATTATCCTTATTCTATTGTTACTATCCCTATTACTCTTGTCTTTATCCTTATAACTATTATTATTATCCTTATTATTATTATTATTATCGCTATAACTGTTATTATTATTCTTATTACTATTATTATTATCGGTTTAACTGTTATTATTATCCTTATTCTATTGTTACTATCCCTATTACTCTTGTCTTTATCCATATAACTATGATCATTATTCTTATTACTATTATTATTATCGCTATAACTATTATTATTATCCTTATTACTATTATTATTATCGCTATAACTCTTATTGTTATCCTTATTCTATTGTTACTATCCGTATTCCCCGTGTCTTTATCCTTATAACTATTATTATTATCCTTATTCTACTGTTACTATCCGAATTACTCTTGTCTTTATCCTCATAACTATTATTATTATCCTTATTATTATTATTATTATCGCTATAACTGCTATTATTATTTTTATTGCTATTATTATTATCCTTATGATATTGTTATCATCCGCATTACGCTTGCCTTTATCCTTATAACTATTATTATTTTCCTTATTATTATTATTATTATCCTTATTATTATTATTATTATCGCTATAACTGTTATTATTATCCTTATTCTATTGTTACTATCCGCATTCCCCATGTCTTTATCCTTATAACTATTATTATTATCGCTATTACTGTTAATATTATTCTTGTTACTATTATTATTATCGCTATAACTGTTATTATTATCCCTATTCTATTGTTACTATCCGTATTACTCTTGCCGTTATCCTTATAACTATTATTACTATTATCGCAATAACTGTTATTATTATCCTTATTCTATTGTTACTATCCGTATTCCCCTTGTCTTTATCCTTATATCTATTATTATTATCCTTATTACTATTATTATTATCGCTATAACTGTTAATATTATTCTTGTTACTATTATTATTATCACTCTAACTGTTATTATTATCCTTATTCTATTGTTACTATCCGTATTACTCTTGCCTTTATCCTTCTAACTATTATTATTATCTTTATTATTATTATTCTTGTCGCTATAACTGTTATTATTATTCTTATTACTATTATTATTATCGCTATAACAGTAATTATTATTCTTATTACTATTATTATTATCGGTTTAACTGTTATTATTATCCTTATTCTATTGTTACTATCCGTATTCCCCTTATCTTTATCCTTATAACTATTATTATTATCCTTATTACTATTATTATTATCGCTATAACTGTTAATATTATTCTTGTTACTATTTTCATTATCGCTATAACTGTTATTATTATCCCTATTCTATTGTTACTATCCGTATTACTCTTGCCGTTATCCTTATAACTATTATTATTATCCTTATTATTATTATTATTATCGCAATAACTGTTATTATTATCCTTATTCTATTGTTACTATCCGTATTCCCCTTGTCTTTATCCTTATAACTATTATTATTATCCTTATTACGACTATTATTATCGCTATTACTGTTAATATTATTCTTGTTACTATTATTATTATCGCTATAACTGTTATTATTATCCCTATTCTATTGTTACTATCCGTATTACACTTGCCGTTATCCTTATGACTATTATTATTATTCTTATTATTATTATTATTATCCTTATTACTATTATTATTATCGCTATAACTGTTAATATTATTATTATCGCTCTAACTCTTATTATTATCCTTATTCTATTGTTACTATCCGTATTCCCCTTGTCTTTATCCTTATAACTATTATTATTATCCTTATTCTATTGTTACTATCCCTATTACTCTTGTCTTTATCCTTATAACTATTATTATTATCCTTATTATTATTATTATTATCGCTATAACTGTTTTATTATTCTTATTACTATTATTATTAGCCCTATTATTCTTGTCTTTGTCCTTATAACTATTATTATTATACTTATTACTATTATTAATATCGCTATAGCTGTTATTATTATTATCGCTATAACTGTTATTACTATCCTCATTCTATTGTTACTATCCGTATTACTATTGCCTTTATCCTTATAAGTATTATTATTATTCTTATTACTATTATTATTATCCCCATTCCTCTTGTCTTTATCCTTATAGCTATTATTATTATCCTTATTATTATTATTATTATTATTATCGCTATAACTGTTATTATTATTCTTATTACTATTATTATTATCGCTATAACTATTATTATTATCCTTATTACTATTATTATTATCGCTATAACTGTTAATATTATTCTTGTTACTATTATTATTATCGCTCTTACTGTTATTATTATCCTTATTCTATTGTTACTATCCGTATTCCCCTTGTCTTTATCCTTATAACTATTATTATTATCCTTATTCTATTGTTACTATCCGCATTACTCTTGTCTTTATCCTTATAACTATTATTATTATCCTTATTACTATTATTATTATCGCTATAACTGTTATTATCATTTTTATTACTATTATTATTAGCCCTATTATTCTTGTCTTTGTCCTTATAACTATTATTATTATACTTATTACTATTATTAGTATCGCTATAGCTGTTATTATTATTATTATCGCTCTAACTGTTATTATGATCCTTATTCTATTGTTACTATCCGTATTCCCCTTGTCTTTATCCTTATAACTATTATTATTATCCTTATTCTATTGTTACTATCCCTATTACTCTTGTCTTTATCCTTATAACTATTATTATTATCCTTATTATTATTATTATTATCGCTATAACTGTTATTATTATTCTTATTACTATTATTATTATCGGTTTAACTGTTATTATTATCCTTATTCTATTGTTACTATCCCTATTACTCTTGTCTTTATCCATATAACTATGATCATTATCCTTATTATTATTATTCTTGTCGCTATAACTGTTATTATTATTCTTATTACTATTATTATTATCGCTATAACTGTTATAATTATCCGTATTCTATTGTTACTATCCATATTACTGTTGTCTATATCCTTATAACTATTATTATTAATCCCTATTACTATTATTATTATCGCTATAACTGTTATTATTATCCTTATTCTATTGTTACTATCCGCATTACTCTTGTCTTTATCCTTATAACTATTATTATTATCCTTATTACTATTATTATTATCGCTATTACTGTTAATATTATTCTTGTTACTATTATTATTATCGCTATAACTGTTATAATTATCCTTATTCTATTGTTACTATCCATATTACTGTTGTCTATATCTTTTTAACTATTATTATTAATCCCTATTACTATTATTATTATCGCTATACCTGTTATTATTATCCTTATTCTATTGTAACTATCGCCATTACTCTTGTCTTTATCCTTATAACTATTATTATTATCCTTATTACTATTATTATTATCGCTATAACTGTTATTATTATTCTTATTACTATTATTATTATCCCTGTTATTCTTGTCTTTGTCCTTATAACTATTATTATTATACTTATTACTATTATTAATATCGCTATAGCTGTTATTATTATTATCGCTATAACTGTTATTACTATCCTCATTCTATTGTTACTATCCTTATTACTATTATTATTATCGCTATAACTGTTAATATTATTCTTGTTACTATTATTATTATCGCTCTAACTGTTATTATTATCCTTATTCTATTGTTACTATCCGTATTCCCCTTGTCTTTATCCTTATAACTATTATTATTATCGCTATTACTGTTAATATTATTCTTGTTACTATTATTATAATCGCTATAACTGTTACTATTATCCTTATTCTATTGTTACTATCCGTATTCCCCTTGTCTTTATCCTTATAACTATTATTATTATCCTTATTACTATTATTATTATCGCTATAACTGTTAATATTATTCTTGTTACTGTTATTATTATCGCTCTAACTGTTATTATTATCCTTATTGTATTGTTACTATCCCTATTACTCTTGTCTTTATCCTTATAACTATTATAATTATCCTTATTATTATTATTATTATCGCTATAACTGTTATTATTATCCTTATTCTATTGTTACTATCCGTATTCCCCTTGTCTTTATCCTTATAACTATTATTATTATCCTTATTACTATTATTATTATCGCTATTACTGTTAATATTATTCTTGTTACTATTATTATTATCGCTATAACTGTTACTATTATCCTTATTCTATTGTTACTATCCGCATTACTCTTGTCTTTATCCTTATAACTATTATTATTATCCTTATTACTATTATTATTATCGCTATAACTGTTATTATTATTCTTATTCTATTGTTACTATCCGTATTCCCCTTGTCTTTATCCTTATAACTATTATTATTATCCTTATTATTATTATTATTATCGCTATAACTGTTATTATTATTCTTATTACTGTTATTATTAACGGTTTAACTGTTATTATTATCCTTATTCTATTGTTACTATCCCTATTACTCTTGTCTTTATCCTTATAACTATTATTATTATCCTTATTACTATTATTATTATCGCTATAACTGTTATTATTATTCTTATTACTATTATTATTATCCCTGTTATTCTTGTCTTTGTCCTTATAACTATTATTATTATCCTTATTACTATTATTATTATCGCTATTACTGTTAATATTATTCTTGTTACTATTATTATTATCGCTATAACTGTTACTATTATCCTTATTCTATTGTTACTATCCGTATTCCCCTTGTCTTTATCCTTATAACTATTATTATTATCCTTATTACTATTATTATTATCGCTATAACTGTTAATATTATTCTTGTTACTGTTATTATTATCGCTCTAACTCTTATTATTATCCTTATTCTATTGTTACTATCCGTATTCCCCTTGTCTTTATCCTTATAACTATTATTATTATCCTTATTCTATTGTTACTATCCCTATTACTCTTGTCTTTATCCTTATAACTATTATAATTATCCTTATTATTATTATTATTATCGCTATAACTGTTATTATTATCCTTATTCTATTGTTACTATCCGTATTCCCCTTGTCTTTATCCTTATAACTATTATTATTATCCTTATTACTATTATTATTATCGCTATTACTGTTAATATTATTCTTGTTACTATTATTATTATCGCTATAACTGTTACTATTATCCTTATTCTATTGTTACTATCCGTATTCCCCTTGTCTTTATCCTTATAACTATTATTATTATCCTTATTACTATTATTATTATCGCTATTACTGTTAATATTATTCTTGTTACTATTATTATTATCGCTATAACTGTTATAATTATCCTTATTCTATTGTTACTATCCATATTACTGTTGTCTATATCCTTTTAACTATTATTATTAATCCCTATTACTATTATTATTATCGCTATACCTGTTATTATTATCCTTTTTCTATTGTAACCATCCGCATTACTCTTGTCTTTATCCTTATAACTATTATTATTATCCTTATTACTGTTATTAATATCGCTATAACTGTTATTATTATTCTTATTACTATTATTATTATCCCTGTTATTCTTGTCTTTGTCCTTATAACTATTATTATTATACTTATTACTATTATTAAAATCGCTATAGCTGTTATTATTATTATCGCTATAACTGTTATTATTATCCTTATTCTATTGTTACTATCCGTATTCCCGTTGTCTTTATCCTTATAACTATTATTATTATCCTTATTACTATTATTATTATCGCTATTACTGTTAATATTATTCTTGTTACTATTATTATTATCGCTATAACTGTTACTATTATCCTTATTCTATTGTTACTATCCGTATTCCCCTTGTCTTTATCCTTATAACTATTATTATTATCCTTATTACTATTATTATTATCGCTATTACTGTTAATATTATTCTTGTTACTATTATTATTATCGCTATAACTGTTATAATTATCCTCATTCTATTGTTACTATCCATATTACTGTTGTCTATATCCTTTTAACTATTATTATTAATCCCTATTACTATTATTATTATCGCTATACCTGTTATTATTATCCTTATTACTATTATTATTATCGCTATAACTGTTATTATTATTCTTATTACTATTATTATTATCCCTGTTATTCTTGTCTTTGTCCTTATAACTATTATTATTATACTTATTACTATTATTAAAATCGCTATAGCTGTTATTATTATTATCGCTATAACTGTTATTATTATCCTTATTCTATTGTTACTATCCGCATTACGCTTGCCTTTATCTTTATAACTATTATTATTGTCCTTATTATTATCATTATTATCGCTATAAATGTTATTATTATCCTTATTCTATTGTTGCTATCCGTATTCCCCTTGTCTTTATCCTTATAACTATTATTATTATCCTTATTACTATTATTATTATCGCTATTACTGTTAATATTATTCTTGTTACTATTATTATTATCGCTATAACTGTTACTATTATCCTTATTCTATTGTTACTATCCGTATTCCCCTTGTCTTTATCCTTATAACTATTATTATTATCCTTGTTACTATTATTATTATCGCTATTACTGTTAATATTATTCTTGTTACTATTATTATTATCGCTATAACTGTTATTATTATTCTTATTACTATTATTATTATCCCTGTTATTCTTGTCTTTGCCCTTATAACTATTATTATTATACTTATTACTATTATTAAAATCGCTATAGCTGTTATTATTATTATCGCTATAACTGTTATTATTATCCTTATTCTATTGTTACTATCCGCATTACGCTTGCCTTTATCTTTATAACTATTATTATTGTCCTTATTATTATCATTATTATCGCTATAAATGTTATTATTATCCTTATTCTATTGTTACTATCCGTATTCCCCTTGTCTTTATCCTTATAACTATTATTATTATCCTTATTACTATTATTATTATCGCTATTACTGTTAATATTATTCTTGTTACTATTATTATTATCGCTATAACTGTTATTATTATCCTTCTTCTATTGTTACTATCCGCATTACGCTTGCCTTTATCCTTCTAACTACTATTATTATCCTTATTATTATTATTATTATTATCGCTATAACTGTTATTATTATCCTTATTATTATTATTATTATCGCTATAACTGTTATTATTATCCTTATTCTATTGTTACTATCCGTATTCCCCTTGTCTTTATCCTTATAACTATTATTATTATCCTTATTACTATTATTATTATCGCTATTACTGTTAATGTTATTCTTGTTACTATTATTATTATCGCTATAACTGTTACTATTATCCTTATTCTATTGTAACTATCCGCATTACTCTTGCCTTTATCCTTATAACTATTATTATTATCCTTATTACTATTATTATTATCGCTATAACTGTTATTATTATTCTTATTACTATTATTATTATCCCTGTTATTCTTGTCTTTGTCCTTATAACTATTATTATTATACTTATTACTATTATTAAAATCGCTATAGCTGTTATTATTATTATCGCTATAACTGTTATTATTATCCTTATTCTATTGTTACTATCCGCATTACGCTTGCCTTTATCCTTATAACTATTATTATTATCCTTATTATTATCATTATTATCGCTATAACTGTTATTATTATCCTTATTCTATTGTTACTATCCGTATTGCCCTTGTCTTTATCCTTATAACTATTATTATTATCCTTATTACGATTATTATTATCGCTATTACTGTTAATATTATTCTTGTTACTATTATTATTATCGCTACCTGTTATTATTATCCCTATTCTATTGTTACTATCCGTATTACTCTTGCCGTTATCCTTATAACTATTATTATTATCCTTATTATTATTATTATTATCCCAATAACTGTTATTATTATCCTTATTCTATTGTTACTATCCGTATTCCCCTTGTCTTTATCCTTATAACTATTATTATTATCCTTATTACTATTATTATTATCGCTATAACTGTTAATATTATTCTTGTTACTATTATTATTATCGCTCTAACTGTTATTATTATCCTTATTCTATTGTTACTATCCGTATTCCCCTTGTCTTTATCCATATAACTATGATCATTATATTTATTATTATTATTCTTGTCGCTATAACTGTTATTCTTATTCTTATTACTATTATTATTATCGCTATAACTGTTATTGTTATCCTTATTCTATTGTTACTATCAATATTACTCTTGCCTTTATCCTTATAACTAATATTATTATCCTTATTATTATTATTATTATTATCGCTATAACTGTTATTATTATCCTCATTCTATTGTTACTATCCGTATTACTATTGCCTTTATCCTTATAGCTATTATTATTATCCTTATTATTATTATTATTATTATCGCTATAACTGTTATTATTATTCTTATTACTATTATTATTATCGCTATAACTATTATTATTATCCTTATTACTATTATTATTATCGCTTTAACTGTTATTATAATTCTTATTACTATTATTATTATCGCTTTAACTGTTATTATTATCCTTATTCTATTGTTACTATCCGTATTACTCTTGCCGTTATCCTTATAGCTAATATTAGTATCGCTATAACTGTTATTATTATTCTTATTACTATTATTATTATCCCTATTCCTCCTGGCTTTATCCTTATAACTATTATTATTATCCGTATTACTATTATTATTATTGCTTTAACTGTTCTTATTATTCTTATTACTATTATCATTATCCCCATTCCTCTTGTCTTTATCCTTATAGCTATTATTATTATCCTTATAACTATTATTATTATCCTTATTATTATCATTATTATCGCTATAACTGTTATTATTATCCTTATTCTATTGTTACTATCCGTATACCCCTTGTCTTTATCCTTATAACTATTATTATTATCCTTATTACTATTATTATTATCGCTATTACTGTTAATATTATTCTTGTTACTATTATTATTATCCCTATTCTATTGTTACTATCCGTATTACTCTTGCCGTTATCCTTATAACTATTATTATTATCCTTATTATTATTATTATTATTATTATCCTTATTATTATTATTATTATCGCTATAACTGTTATTGTTATCCTTATTCTATTGTTACTATCCGTATTCCCCTTGTCTTTATCCTCATAACTATTAGCATTATCCTTATTATTATTATTATTATCGCTATAACTGTTATTATTATTCTTATTACTATTATTATTATCCTTAATCTATTGTTACTATCCCTATTACTCTTGTCTTTATCCATATAACTATGATCATTATCCTTATTATTATTAATCTTGTCGCTATAACTGTTATTATTATTCTTATAACTATTATTATTATCCCTATTATTCTTGCCTTTGCCCTTATATATGTTATTATTATACTTATTACTATTATTAATATCGCTATAACTGTTAATATTATTATCGCTATAACTGTTATTACTATCCTCATTCTATTGTTACTATCCGTATTACTCTTGCCATTATCCTTATAACTAATATTATTATCCTTATTATTATTATTATTAACGCTATAACTATTATTCTTATAGTTATTATTATTATTATTATCGCTATAACTGTTATTATTATCCTCATTCTATTGTTACTATCCGTATTACTCTTGCCTTTATACTTATAACTATTATTATTATCCTTATTCTATTGTTACTATCCGTATTACTCTTGCCTTTATCCTTATAACTATTATTATTCTCCTTATTATTATTATTATTATGATCGCTATAACTGTTATTATTATCCTCATTCTATTGTTACTATCCGTATTACTATTGCCTTTATCCTTATAACTATTATTATTATCCTTATTACTATTATTATTATCGCTATAACTGTTATTATTATTCTTATTACTATTATTATTATCCTTATTCTATTGTTACTATCCGCATTACTCTTGCCTTTATCCTTATAACTAATATTATTATCCTTATTATTATTATTATTATTATCGCTATAACTGTTATTATTATCCTTATTCTATTGTTACTATCCGCATTACTCTTGCCTTTATCCTTATAAATATTATTATTATCCTGACTCTAATGTTACTATCCGTATTACTGTTGCCTTTATCCTTATTACTATTATTATTATCGCTATAACTGTTATTATTATCCTCATTCTATTGTTACTATCCGCATTACTCTTGCCTTTATCCTTATAACTATTATTATTATCCTTATTATTATTATTATTATTATTATCGCTATAACTGTTATTATTACTCCTATTACTTTTATTATTATCCCTATTCCTCTTGGCTTTATCCTTATAACTATTATTATTATCCTTATGCTATTGTTACTATCCGTATTACTCTTGTCATTATCCTTATAACTATTATTATTATCCTTCTTACTATTATTATTATCGCTATAACTGTTATTATTATTCTTATTACTATCATTATTATCCCTATTCCTCTTGTCTTTATCCTTATAACTATTATTATTGTCCTTATTATTATTATTATTATTATCGCTATAACTGTTATTATTATCCTTATTCTAATGTTACTATCCGTATTACTCTTGCCTTTATCCTTATTACTATTATTAGTATCGCTATAACTGTTATTATTATTCTTATTACTATTATGATAATCGCTATAAATATAAATCTTATTCTTATTACTATTATTATTATCCCTATTCCTCTTGGCTTTATCCTTATAACTATTATTATTATCCTAATTACTATTATTATTATCGCTATAACTGTAATTATTATTCTTATTACTATTATTATTATCCCTATTCCTCTTGTCTTTATCCTTATAACTATTATTATTGTCCTTATTATTATTAATTTTCGCTATAACTGTTAGTATTATCCTTATTCTAATGTTACTATCCGTATTACTCTTGCCTTTATCCTTATTACTATTATTAATATCGCTATAACTGTTATTATTATTCTTATTACTATTATTATTATCCTTATTATTATTATTATTATCGCTATAACTATTATGCTTATACTTATTACCATTATTATTATTCCTATTTCTCTTGGCTTTATGCTTATAACTGTTATTATTATCCTTATTATTATTATTATTATTATCGCTATAACTGTTATTGTTATCCTTATTCTATTGTTACTATCAATATTACTCTTGCCTTTATCCTTATAACTAATATTATTATCCTTATTATTATTATTATTATTATCGCTATAACTGTTATTATTATCCTCATTCTATTGTTACTATCCGTATTACTATTGCCTTTATCCTTATAGCTATTATTATTATCCTTATTATTATTATTATTATTATCGCTATAACTGTTATTATTATTCTTATTACTATTATTATTATCGCCATAACTATTATTATTATCCTTATTACTATTATTATTATCGCTTTAACTGTTATTATTATCCTTATTCTATTGTTACTATCCGTATTACTCTTGCCGTTATCCTTATAACTAATATTAGTATCGCTATAACTGTTATTATTATTCTTATTACTATTATTATTATCCCTATTCCTCCTGGCTTTATCCTTATAACTATTATTATTATCCGTATTACTATTATTATTATTGCTTTAACTGTTCTTATTATTCTTATTACTATTATCATTATCCCCATTCCTCTTGTCTTTATCCTTATAGCTATTATTATTATCCTTATTATTATTATTATTATCGCTAAATCTGTTATTATTATTCTTATTACTATTGTTATTATCGCTATAACTATTGTTATTATCCTTATTACTATTATTATTATCGCTATAACTGTTATTGTTATCCTTATTCTATTGTTACTATCCGTATTCCCCTTGTCTTTATCCTCATAACTATTAGCATTATCCTTATTATTATTATTATTATCGCTATAACTGTTATTATTATCCTTATTCCATTGTTACTATCCGCATCACTCTTGCCTTTATCCTTATAAATATTATTATTATCCTTACTCTAATGTTACTATCCGTATTACTGTTGCCTTTATCCTTATTACTATTATTATTATCGCTATAACTGTTATTATTATCCTCATTCTATTGTTACTATCCGCATTACTCTTGCCTTTATCCTTATAACTATTATTATTATCCTTATTATTATTATTATTATTATTATCGCTATAACTGTTATTATTATCCATACTCTATTGTTACTATCCGTATTACTCTTGCCTTTATCCTTATTACTATTATTATTATCCCTATAACTGTTATTACTATTCTCATTCTATTGTTACTATCCGTATTACTCTTGCCATTATCCTTATAACTAATATTATTATCCTTATTATTATTATTATTATCGCTATAACTGTTATTATTATCCTCATTCTATTGTTACTATCCGTATTACTCTTGCCTTTATCCTTATAACTATTATTATTATCCTTATTCTATTGTTACTATCCGTATTACTCTTGCCTTTATCCTTATAACTATTATTATTATCCTTATTATTATTATTATTATTATCGCTATAACTGTTATTATTATCCTCATTCTATTATTACTATCCGTATTACTATTGCCTTTATCCTTATAACTATTATTATTATCCTTATTACTATTATTATTATCGCTATAACTGTTATTATTATTCTTATTACTATTATTATTATCCTTATGATATTGTTACTATCCGCATTACGCTTGCCTTTATCCTTATAACTATTATTATTATCCTTATTATTATTATTATTACCGCTATAACAGTTATTATTATTCTTATTACTATTATTATTATCGCTATAACTGTCACTATTATCCTTATTCTATTGTTACTATCCCTATTACTCTTGTCTTTATCCATATAACTATGATCATTATCCTTATTATTATTATTCTTGTCGCTATAACTGTTATTCTTATTCTTATTACTATCATTATTATCGCTATAACTGTTATTATTTTCCTTATTCTATTGTTACTATCAATATTACTCTTGCCTTTATCCTTATAACTAATATTATTATCCTTATTATTATTATTATTATTATCGCTATAACTGTTATTACTATCCTCATTCTATTGTTACTATCCGTGTTACTCTTGCCTTTATCCTTATAACTATTATTATTATCCTTATTACTATTATTATTGCTATAACTGTTATTATTATTCTTATTACTATTATTATTATCGCTATAACTATTATTATTGTCCTTATTACTATTATTATTATCGCTATAACTGTTATTGTTATCCTTATTCTATTGGTACTATCCGTATGCCGCTTGTCTTTATCCTCATAACTATTAGCATAATCCTTATTATTATTATTATTATCGCTATTCCTCTTGTCTTTATCCTTATAACTATTATTATTGCCCTTATTATTATTATTATTATCGCTATAACTGTTATTATTATCCTTATTCTAATGTTACTATCCGTATTACTCTTGCCTTTATCCTTATTACTATTATTAGTATCGCTATAACTGTTATTATTATTCTTATTACTATTATTATTATCCCTATTCCTCTTGGCTTTATCCTTATAACTATTATTATTATCCTAATTACTATTATTATTATCGCTATAACTGTAATTATTATTCTTATTACTATTATTATTATCCCTATTCCTCTTGTCTTTATCCTTATAACTATTATTATTATCCTTATTACTATTATTATTATCGCTATAACTATTATTATTATCATTCTTATTGTGATTATTATCCTCATTCTATTATTATTATCCCTATTCCTCTTGTCTTTATTCTTATAACTATTATTATTATAATTATTATTATTATTATCGCTATAGCTATTAATCTTATACTTATTACTATTATTATTATCCCTATTCCTCTTGTCTTTATCCTTCTAACTATTATTATTATCCTTATTCTATTGTTACTATCCGTATTACTCTTGTCTTGATCCTTGTAACTACTATTATTATCCTTATTACTATTATTATTATCGCTATAACTGTTATTATTATCCATACTCTATTGTTACTATCCGTATTACTCTTGCCTTTATCCTTATTACTATTATTATTATCCCTATAACTGTTATTATTATCCCTATTCTATTGTTACTATCCGTATTACTCTTGCCGTTATCCTTATAACTACTATTTTTATCCTTATTACTATTATTATTATCGCTATAACTATTATTTTTATACTTATTACTATTATTATTATCGCTATAACTGTTATTATTACTCCTATTACTTTTATTATTATCCCTATTCCTCTTGGCTTTATCCTTATAACTATTATTATTATCCTTATGCTATTGTTACTATCCGTATTACTCTTGTCATTATCCTTATAACTATTATTATTATCCTTCTTACTATTATTATTATCGCTATAACTGTTATTATTATTCTTATTACTATTATTATTATCCCTATTCCTCTTGTCTTTATCCTTATAACTATTATTATTGTCCTTATTATTATTATTATTATCGCTATAACTGTTATTATTATCCTTATTCTAATGTTACTATCCGTATTACTCTTGCCTTTATCCCTTATTACTATTATTAGTATCGCTATAACTGTTATTATTATTCTTATTACTATTATGATAATCGCTATAAATATAAATCTTATTCTTATTACTATTATTATTATCCCTATTCCTCTTGGGCTTTATCCTTATAACTATTATTATTATCCTAATTACTATTATTATTATCGCTATAACTGTAATTATTATTCTTATTACTATTATTATTATCCCTATTCCTCTTGTCTTTATCCTTATAACTATTATTATTGTCCTTATTATTATTAATTTTCGCTATAACTGTTAGTATTATCCTTATTCTAATGTTACTATCCGTATTACTCTTGCCTTTATCCTTATTACTATTATTAATATCGCTATAACTGTTATTATTATTCTTATTACTATTATTATTATCCTTATTATTATTATTATTATCGTTTTAACTATTATGCTTATACTTATTACCATTATTATTATTCCTATTTCTCTTGGCTTTATGCTTATAACTGTTATTATTATCCTTATTATTATTATTATTATTATCGCTATAACTGTTATTATTATCCTTATTCTATTGTTACTATCCGTATTACTCTTGCCTTTATCCTTATAACTAATATTATTATCCTATTATTATTATTATTATTATTATTATTATCGCTATAACAGTTATTATTATTCTTATTACTATTATTATTATCCCTATTCCTCTTGGCTTTATCCTTATAACTATTATTATTATCCTCATTCTATTGTAACTATCCGCATTACTCGCGCCTTTATCCTTATAGCTATTATTATTATCCTTACTATTATTATTATTATTATCGCTATAACTGTTATTATTATTCTTATTACTATTATTATTATCCCTATTCCTCTTGTGTTTATCCTTATAACTATTATTATTATCCTTATTATTATTATTATTATTATTATCGCTATAACTGTTATTATTATCCTTATTCTAATGTTACTATCCGTATTACTCTTGCCTTTATCCTTATTACTATTATTAGTATCGCTATAACTGTTATTATTGTTCTTATTACTATTATTATTATCGCCATAACTATAAATCTTATTCTTATTACTATTATTATTATCCCTATTCCTCTTGTCTTTATCCTTATAACTATTATTATTACTATTATCGCTATAACTATTATTCTTGTACTTATTACCATTATTATTATTCCTATTCCTCTTGGCTTTATCCTTATAACTATTATTATTATCCTTATTCTACTGTTACTATCCGTATTACTCTTGTCTTTATCCTTATAACTGTTATTATTATCCGTATAACTATTATTATTATCCTTATTATTATTATTATTATTATCGCTATAACTGTTATTATTATTCTTATTACTATTATTATTATCCCTATTCCTCTTGTCTTTATCCTTATAACTATTATTATTATCCTTATTGCTATTATTATTATTATCGCTAGAACTGTTATTATTATTCTTATTACTATTATTATTATCCCTATTCCTCTTGGCTTTATCCTTATAACTATTATTATTATCCTTATTATTATTATTATTATTATCGCTATAACTGTTATTATTATTCTTATTACTATTATTATTATCCCTATTCCTCTTGTCTTTATCCTTATAACTATTATTATTATCCTTATTGTTATTATTATTATTATCGCTAGAACTGTTATTATTATCCTTATTCTAATGTTACTATCCGTATTACTCTTGCCTTTATCCTTATTATTATTATTATTATCGCTATAACTGTTATTATTATTCTTATTACTATTATTATTATCCCTATTCCTCTTGTCTTTATCTTATAACTATTATTATTATCCTTATTGCTATTATTATTATTATCGCTAGAACTGTTATTATTATTCTTATTACTATTATTATTATCCCTATTCCTCATGGCTTTATCCTTATAACTATTATTATTATCCTTATTATTATTATTATTATTATCGCTATAACTGTTATTATTATTCTTATTACTATTATTATTATCCCTATTCTCTTGGCTTTATCCTTATAACTATTATTATTATCCTTATTGTTATTATTATTATTATCCTCATTCTATTGTTACTATCCGCATTAATCTCGCCTTTATCCTTATAACTATTATTATTATCCCTATAACTATTATTCTTTATACTTATTACTATTATTATTATCGCTATAACTGTTATTATTACTCCTATTACTATTATTATTATCCCTATTCCTCTTGGCTTTATCCTTATGACTATTATTATTATCCTTATTCTATTGTTACTATCCGTATTACTCTTGCACTCATCTTTATAACTACTATTATTATCCTTATTGCTATTATTATTATCGCTATAACTGTTATTATTATTCTTGTTACTATTATTATTATCGCTATAACTGTTATTATTATTCTTATTACTATTATTATTATCCCTATTCCTCTTGTCTTTATCCTTATAACTATTATTATTACTATTATCGCTATAACTATTATTCTTGTACTTATTACCATTATTATTATTCCTATTCCTCTTGGCTTTATCCTTATAACTATTATTATTATCCTTATTCTACTGTTACTATCCGTATTACTCTTGTCTTTATCCTTATAACTGTTATTATTATCCTTATAACTATTATTATTATCCTTATTATTATTATTATTATTATCGCTATAACTGTTATTATTATCCTCATTCTATTGTTACTATCCGCATTAATCTCGTCTTTATCCTTATAACTATTATTATTATCCCTATAACTATTATTCTTATACTTATTACTATTATTATTATCGCTATAACTGTTATTATTACTCCTATTACTATTATTATTATCCCTATTCCTCTTGGCTTTATCCTTATGACTATTATTATTATCCTTATTCTATTGTTACTATCCGTATTACTCTTGCATTCATCTTTATAACTACTATTATTATCCTTATTGCTATTATTATTATCGCTATAACTGTTATTATTATTCTTGTTACTATTATTATTATCGCTATAACTGTTATTATTATTCTTATTACTATTATTATTATCCCTATTCCTCTTGGCTTTATCCTTATAACTATTATTATTATCCTTATTATTATTATTATTATTATCGCTATAACTGTTATTATTATTCGTATTACTATTATTACTATCCCTATTCCTCTTGTCATTATCCTTAATATTATTATTATTATTATCGCTATAACTGTTATTATTATTCTTATTACTATTATTATTATCCCTATTCCTCTTGTCTTTATCCTTATAACTATTATCATTATCCTTATTGTTATTATTATTATTATCGCTAGAACTGTTATTATTATCCTTATTCTAATGTTACTATCCGTATTACTCTTGCCTTTATCCTTATTACTATTATTAGTATCGCTATAACTGTTATTAGTATTCTTATTACTATTATTATTATCGCTATAACTATAAATCTTATTCTTATTACTATTATTATTATCCCTATTCCTCTTGTCTTTATCCTTATAACTATTATTATTACTATTATCGCTATAACTATTATTCTTGTACTTATTACCATTATTATTATTCCTATTCCTCTTGGCTTTATCCTTATAACTATTATTATTATCCTTATTCTACTGTTACTATCCGTATTACTCTTGTCTTTATCCTTATAACTGTTATTATTATCCGTATAACTATTATTATTATCCTTATTATTATTATTATTATCGCTATAACTGTTATTATTATTCTTATTACTATTATTATTATCCCTATTCCTCTTGTCTTTATCCTTATAACTATTATTATTATCCTTATTGCTATTATTATTATTATCGCTAGAACTGTTATTATTATTCTTATTACTATTATTATTATCCCTATTCCTCTTGTCTTTATCCTTATAACTATTATTATTATCCTTATTGTTATTATTATTATTATCGCTAGAACTGTTATTATTATCCTTATTCTAATGTTACTATCCGTATTACTCTTGCCTTTATCCTTATTATTATTATTATTATCGCTATAACTGTTATTATTATTCTTATTACTATTATTATTATCCCTATTCCTCTTGTCTTTATCCTTATAACTATTATTATTATCCTTATTGCTATTATTATTATTATCGCTAGAACTGTTATTATTATTCTTATTACTATTATTATTATCCCTATTCCTCTTGGCTTTATCCTTATAACTATTATTATTATCCTTATTATTATTATTATTATTATCGCTATAACTGTTATTATTATTCTTATTACTATTATTATTATTCCTCTTGGCTTTATCCTTATAACTATTATTATTATCCTTATTGTTATTATTATTATTATCCTCATTCTATTGTTACTATCCGCATTAATCTCGCCTTTATCCTTATAACTATTATTATTATCCCTATAACTATTATTCTTATACTTGTTACTATTATTATTATCGCTATAACTGTTATTATTACTCCTATTACTATTATTATTGTCCCTATTCCTCTTGGCTTTATCCTTATGACTATTATTATTATCCTTATTCTATTGTTACTATCCGTATTACTCTTGCACTCATCTTTATAACTACTATTATTATCCTTATTGCTATTATTATTATCGCTATAACTGTTATTATTATTCTTGTTACTATTATTATTATCGCTATAACTGTTATTATTATTCTTATTACTATTATTATTATCCCTATTCCTCTTGTCTTTATCCTTATAACTATTATTATTACTATTATCGCTATAACTATTATTCTTGTACTTATTACCATTATTATTATTCCTATTCCTCTTGGCTTTATCCTTATAACTATTATTATTATCCTTATTCTACTGTTACTATCCGTATTACTCTTGTCTTTATCCTTATAACTGTTATTATTATCCTTATAACTATTATTATTATCCTTATTATTATTATTATTATTATCGCTATAACTGTTATTATTATCCTCATTCTATTGTTACTATCCGCATTAATCTCGTCTTTATCCTTATAACTATTATTATTATCCCTATAACTATTATTCTTATACTTATTACTATTATTATTATCGCTATAACTGTTATTATTACTCCTATTACTATTATTATTATCCCTATTCCTCTTGGCTTTATCCTTATGACTATTATTATTATCCTTATTCTATTGTTACTATCCGTATTACTCTTGCATTCATCTTTATAACTACTATTATTATCCTTATTGCTATTATTATTATCGCTATAACTGTTATTATTATTCTTGTTACTATTATTATTATCGCTATAACTGTTATTATTATTCTTATTACTATTATTATTATCCCTATTCCTCTTGGCTTTATCCTTATAACTATTATTATTATCCTTATTATTATTATTATTATTATCGCTATAACTGTTATTATTATTCGTATTACTATTATTACTATCCCTATTCCTCTTGTCATTATCCTTAATATTATTATTATTATTATCGCTATAACTGTTATTATTATTCTTATTACTATTATTATTATCCCTATTCCTCTTGTCTTTATCCTTATAACTATTATCATTATCCTTATTGTTATTATTATTATTATCGCTAGAACTGTTATTATTATCCTTATTCTAATGTTACTATCCGTATTACTCTTGCCTTTATCCTTATTACTATTATTAGTATCGCTATAACTGTTATTAGTATTCTTATTACTATTATTATTATCGCTATAACTATAAATCTTATTCTTATTACTATTATTATTATCCCTATTCCTCTTGTCTTTATCCTTATAACTATTATTATTACTATTATCGCTATAACTATTATTCTTGTACTTATTACCATTATTATTATTCCTATTCCTCTTGGCTTTATCCTTATAACTATTATTATTATCCTTATTCTACTGTTACTATCCGTATTACTCTTGTCTTTATCCTTATAACTATTATTATTATCGCTATAACTGTTATTATTATTCTTATTACTATTATTATTATCCCTATTCCTCTTGTCTTTATCCTTATAACCATTATTATTATCCTTATTGTTATTATTATTATTATCGCTAGAACTGTTATTATTATTCTTATTACTATTATTATTATCCCTATTCCTCTTGGCTTTATCCTTATAACTATTATTATTATCCTTATTATTATTATTATTATTATCGCTATAACTGTTATTATTATTCTTATTACTATTATTATTATCCCTATTCCTCTTGTCTTTATCCTTATAACTATTATTATTATCCTTATTATTATTATTATTATTATCGCTATAACTGTTATTATTATGCTTATTTTATTGTTACTATCCGCATTACTCTTGCCTTTATCCTTATAAATATTATTATCATCCTTACTCTAATGTTACTATCCGTATTACTGTTGCCTTTATCCTTATTACTATTATTATTATCGCTATAACTGTTATTATTATCCTTATTCTATTGTTACTATCCGCATCACTCTTGCCTTTATCCTTATATCTATTATTTTTATCCTTATTACTATTATTATTATCGCTATAACTATTATCATTATTCTTATTACTATTATTTTTATCCCTGTTCTTCTTGTCATTATCGTTATAACTATTATTATTATCGCTATACCTATTATTATTATTCTTATTACTATTATTATTATCCTTATTACTATTATTATTATCGCTATAACTGTTATTATTATCCTCATTCTATTGTTACTATCCGCATTAATCTCGCCTTTATCCTTATAACTATTATTATTATCCCTATAACTATTATTCTTATACTTATTACTATTATTATTATCGCTATAACTGTTATTATTACTCCTATTACTATTATTATTATCCCTATTCCTCTTGGCTTTATCCTTATAACTATTATTATTATCGCTATAACTGTTACTATTATCCTTATTCTATTGTTACTATCCGTATTACTCTTGTCTTTATCCTTATAACTACTATTATTATCCTTATTACTATTATTATTATCGCTATAACTGTTATTATTATTCTTATTACTATTATTATTATCCCTATTCCTCTTGTCTTTATCCTTATAACTATTATTATTGTCCTTATTATTATTATTATTATCGCTATAACTATTATTCTTGTACTTATTACCATTATTATTATTCCTATTCCTCTTGGCTTTATCCTTATAACTATTATTATTATCCTTATTACTATTATTATTATCGCTATAACTGTTATTATTATGCTTATTTTATTGTTACTATCCGCATTACTCTTGCCTTTATCCTTATAACTAATATTATTATCCTTATTATTATTATTATTATTATCCCTATTCCTATTGTCATTACCCTTATAACTATTATTATTATCCTTATTACTATTATTATTATCGCTATAACTGTTATTATTATTCTTATTACTATTATTATTATCCCTATTCCTCTTGGCTTTATCCTTATGACTATTATTATTATCCTTATAACTATTATTATTATCCTTATTACCATTATTATTATCGCTATAACTGTTATTATTATCCTTATAACTATTATTATTATCCTTATTATTATTATTATTATTATCGCTAGAACTGTTATTATTATCCTCATTCTATTGTTACTATCCGCATTACTCTTGCCTTTATCCTTATAATAATTATTATTATCCTTATTCTAATGTTACTATCCGTATTACTCTTGCCTTTATCCTTATTACTATTATTATTATCGCTATAACTGTTATTATTGTTCTTATTACTATTATTATTATCCATATAACTTTTATTATTATCGCTATTACTATTATTCTGATACTTATTACTATTATTATTATCGCTATAACTGTTATTGTTACTCGTATTACTATTATTATTATCCCTATTCCTCTTGGCTTTATCCTTAAAACTATTATTATTATCCTTATTACCATTATTATTATCGCTATAACTGTTATTATTAGTCTTATTACTATTATTATTATCCCTATTCCTCTTGTCTTTATCCTTATAACTATTATTATTATCCTTATTATTATTATTATTATTATCGCTATAACTGTTATTATTATCCTCATTCTATTGTTACTATCCGCATTACTCTTGCCTTTAGCCTTATAACTATTATTATTATTATTATCGCTAGAACTGTTATTATTATCCTTATTATTATTACCGCAATAACTGTTTTTATTATCCTCATTCTATTGTTACTATCCGCATTACTCTTGCCTTTATCCTTATAATTATTATTATTATCCTTATTCTAATGTTACTATCCGTATTACTCTTGCCTTTATCCTTATTACTATTATTATTATCCCTATTCCTCTTGTATTATCCTTATAACTTTTATTATTATCGCTATAACTATTATTCTTATACTTATTACTATTATTATTATCGCTATAACTGTTATTATTACTCCTATTACTATTATTATTATCCCTATTCCTCTTGGCTTTATCCTTATGACTATTATTATTATCCTTATTCTATTGTTACTATCCGTATTACTCTTGTCTTTATCCTTATAACTATTATTATTATCCTTATTACTATTATTATTATCGCTATAACTGTTATTATTATCCTTATTTTATTGTTACTATCCGTATTACTTTTGTCTTTATCCTTATAACTACTATTATTATCCTTATTATTATTATTATTATCGCTATAACTGTTATTATGATCCTTATTCTATTGTTACTATCCGTATTACTCTTGCCGTTATCCTTATAACTATTATTATTATCCATATTACTATTATTATTATCGCTATAACTGTTATTATTATCCTTATTCTATTGTTGCTAACCGTATTTCCCTTGTCCTTATCCTTATAACTATTATTATTATCCTTATTACTATTATTATTATCGCTATAACTGTTAATATTATTCTTGTTACTATTATTATTATCACTCTAACTGTTATTATTATCCTTATTCTATTGTTACTATCCGTATTACTCTTGCCTTTATCCTTATAACTAATATTATTATTATTATTATTATTATTATTATTATCGCTATAACTGTTATTATTATCCTTATTCTATTGTTACTATCCGTATTCCCCTTGTCTTTATCTTTATGACTATTATTATTATCGCTATAACTGTTATTATTATCCTTATTCTATTGTTACTATCCCTCTAACTCTCTTCTTTATCCTTATAACTATTATTATTATCCTTATTATTATTATTATTATCGCTATAACTGTTATTATTATTCTTATTACTATTACTATTATCGCTTTAACTGTTATTATTATCCTTATTACTATTATTATTATCGCTATAACTGTTATTATTATTCTTATTACTATTATTATTATCCTTATGATATTGTTACCATCCGCATTACGCTGTCCTTTATCCTTATAACTATTATTATTATCCTTATTATTATTATTATTATCGCTATAACTATTATTCTTATAGTTATTACTATTATTATTATCGCTATAACTGTTATTATTATCCTTATTCTATTGTTACTATCCCTATTACTCTTGCCTTTATCCTTATAACTATTATTATTATCGCTATAACTATTATTATTATCCTTATTACTATTATTATTATCGCTATAACTGTTATTGTTATCCTTATTCTATTGGTACTATCCGTATTCCCCTTGTCTTTATCCTCATAACTATTAGCATTATCCTTATTATTATTATTATTATCGCTATAACTGTTATTATTATTCTTATTACTATTATTATTATCGCTTTAACTGTTATTATAATTCTTATTACTATTATTATTATCGCTTTAACTGTTATTATTATCCTTATTCTATTGTTTCTATCCCTATTACTCTTGTCTTTATCCATATAACTATGATCATTATATTTATTATTATTATTCTTGTCGCTATAACTGTTATTCTTATTCTTATTACTATTATTATTATCGCTATACCTGTTATTGTTATCCTTATTCTATTGTTACTATCAATATTACTCTTGCCTTTATCCTTATAACTAATATTATTATCCTTATTATTATTATTATTATTATTATTATTATCGCTATAACTGTTTTTATTATCCTCATTCTATTGTTACTATCCGTATTTCTATTGCCTTTATCCTTATAGCTATTATTATTATCCTTATTATTATTATTATTATTATCGCTATAACTGTTATTATTATTCTTATTACTATTATTATTATCGCTATAACTATTATTATTATCCTTATGATATTGTTATCATCCGCATTACGCTTGCCTTTATCCTTATAACTATTATTATTATCCTTATTATTATTATTATTATTATCGCTATAACTGTTATTATTATTCTCATTCTATTGTTACTATCCGTATTACTCTTGCCGTTATCCTTATAACTAATATTAGTATCGCTATAACTGTTATTATTATTCTTATTACTATTATTATTATCCCTATTCCTCTTGGCTTTATCCTTATAACTATTATTATTATCCTTATTACTATTATTATTATTGCTTTAACTGTTCTTATTATTCTTATTACTATTATTATTATCCCCATTCCTCTTGTGTTTATCCTTATAGTTATTATTATTATCCTTATTATTATTATTATTATTATCGCTATAACTGTTATTGTTATCCTTATTCTATTGTTACTATACGTATTCCCCGTGTCTTTATCCTTATAACTATTATTATTATCCTTGTTCTGTTGTTGCTATCCGTATTACTCTTGTCTTTATCCTCATAACTATTATTATTATCCTTATTATTATTATTATTATCGCTATAACTGTTATTATTATTCTTATTACTATTATTATTATCCTTATGATATTGTTATCATCCGCATTACGCTTGCCTTTATCCTTATAACTATTATTATTATCCTTATTATTATTATTATTATCGCTATAACTGTTATTATTATTCTCATTCTAATGTTACTATCCGTATTACTCTTGCCTTTATCCTTATAACTAATATTATTATCAATATTATTATTATTATTATCGCTATAACTATTATTCTTATAGTTATTATTATTATTATTATCGCTATAACTGTTATTATTATCCTCATTCTATTGTTACTATCCGTATTACTCTTGCCTTTATCCTAATAACTATTATTATTATCCTTATTCTATTGTTACTATCCGTATTACTCTTGCCTTTATCCTTATAACTATTATTATTATCCTTATTCTATTGTTACTATCCGTATTACTCTTGCCTTTATCCTTATAACTATTATTATTATCCTTATTATTATTATTATTATCGCTATAACTATTATTCTTATTGTTATTATTATTATTATTATAGCTATAACTGTTATTATTATCCTTATTCTATTGTTACTGTCCCTATTACTCTTGTCTTTATCCATATAACTATGATCATTATCCTTATTATTATTATTCTTGTCGCTATAACTGTTATTATTATTCTTATAACTATTATTATTATCCCTATTATTCTTGTCTTTGTCCTTATAAATGTTATTATTATACTTATTACTATTATTAATATCGCTATAGCTGTTATTATTATTATCGCTATAACTGTTATTATTATCCTTATTCTATTGTTACTATCCGTATTGCTCTTGCCTTTATCCTTATAACTAATATTATTATCCTTATTATTATTATTATTATTATTATCGCTATAACTGTTATTACTATCCTCATTCCATTGTTACTATCCGTATTACTCTTGCCTTTATCCTTATAACTATTATTATTATCCTTATTACTATTATTATTGCTATAACTGTTATTATTATTCTTATTACTATTATTATTATCGCTATAACTGTTATTACTATCCTCATTCTATTGTTACTATCCGTATTACTTCTGCCTTTATCCTTATAACTATTATTATTATCCTTATTACTATTATTATTGCTATAACTGTTATTATTATTCTTATTAATATTATTATTATCGCTATAACTATTATTATTATCCTTATTACTATTATTATTATCGCTATAACTGTTATTGGTATCCTTATTCTATTGGTACTATCCGTATTCCCCTTGTCATTATCCTCATAACGATTAGCATTATTCTTATTACTATTATTATTATCGCTTTAACTGTTATTATAATTCTTATTACTATTATTATTATCGCTTTAACTGTTATTATTATCCTTATTCAATTGTTACTATCCCTATTACTCTTGTCTTTATCCATATAACTATGATCATTATATTTATTATTATTATTATTATCGCTATAACTGTTATTATTATTCTTATTACTATTATTATTATCCTTATGATATTGTTATCATCCGCATTACGCTTGCCTTTATCCTTATAACTATTATTATTATCCTGTGACGAGTACGTCACGAACGGTTACCGACGCACGCCGTCAGTCGCGCACCGTCAGCCGCGCACCGCGAGGTGGGGACCCCCCACCGAAAACCGATACTACCTCGATAGCGATCGATCAAAGGATCGATGAGTTGACTCGGGGCTTCGGCCCCGACAGGACCTCTCCGGAGGTCCTCTCCAAGGCATTAAGGCGCTTCTAGTCTGCGGATAGCCCCGGGCTAGGAGAGCTGGAGGCAAACGTCGGTGCGAAGGATAGACCTCGCATCGGGGTTAGCCGCGCCAACCCTCGGAGACTCCTAGACCGCTGTGGTGCGAAGGATAGACCTCGCTCCGCGGCAGGTGGAGTTACGAGTGAACGGTCAACCGGCTTCCCTATCCTGTGGATAGCCCCGGGGAAGGTAAGCCGTGGGCAGGCGTCGCGGCGACGGATAGTCCTCGCCGCGGGGCTCGCCAGACCGTCGGGGTTAGGCAGTCAACTCCCGGAACATCTCGGTCTCACGAATAACAGAAAGACTAGGCCAGAAGTGGCCATTACCCCGTGTGTTTTACTCTCCTCCCCTCCTCCTCCTCTCGACCGCGAGTAGTATTAAGGCCCGTCTTAGCTATAAGCACCGCGAACGCCGCGCCGGACGTCTCACCGACCGTACCGCGAACGCCGCGCCGGACGTTCCCCCGTTTAGTTGTAAGCCCCGCGAGTACCGCACCGTTAGTGTATAAGTTAGATATAAGATATGCTGTACCCGTACGCCACCGTGCTATTTCCTATGTAATTCCGATGTAGACGACAGCGACCGTGGAGGGCAGGACCGACCCCCTCAAGGCCCCGGCAGCCGCGCCGGCGGAACCGTAGCGGAATAAAGTATAATTTAAGACTAATCTGCGTGTCGTTAGTTGCCTTCGAACTAGTCCCCTTCCCTCCCGCGACCGGCCTCCTCGCGAAGACCCTGGAAGGCTGAAGCGTCCAGCACCAGGGGGCCCCGCGAATCTCGCACACCGCCACGTCGCTACACGACGTGGCTGGAAAGCGAGACAAAGGAGCGTTACAATCCTTATTATTATTATCATTATCGCTATAACTGTTATTATTATTCTCATTCTATTGTTACTATCCGTATTACTCTTGCCTTTATGTTTATAACTAATATTAGTATCGCTATAACTGTTATTATTATTCTTATTACTATTATTATTATCGCTATAACTATTATTATTATCCTTATGATATTGTTATCATCCGCATTACGCTTGCCTTTATCCTTATAACTAATATTATTATCCTTATTATTATTATTATTATTATCGCTATAACTGTTATTACTATCCTCATTCTATTGTTACTATCCGTATTACTCTTGCCTTTATCCTTATAACTAATATTATTATCCTTATTATTATTATTATTATCGCTATAACTATTATTCTTAAAGTTATTATTATTATTATTATCGCTATAACTGTTATTATTATCCTCATTCTATTGTTACTATCCGTATTACTCTTGCCTTTATCCTTATAACTATTATTATTATCCTTATTATTATTATTATTATTATTATTATCGCTATAACTGTTATTATTATTCTTATTACTATTGTTATTATCCTTATTCTATTGTTACTATCCGTATTACTCTTGCCTTTATCCTTATAACTATTATTATTATCCTTATTATTATTATTATTATCGCTATAACTATTATTCTTATAGTTATTATTATTATTATTATAGCTATAACTGTTATTATTATCGTTATTCTATTGTTACTATCCCTATTACTCTTGTCTTTATCCATATGACTATGATCATTATCCTTATTATTATTATTCTTGTCGCTATAACTGTTATTATTATTCTTATAACTATTATTATTATCCCTATTATTCTTGTCTTTGTCCTTATAACTATTATTATTATCCTTATTACTATTATTATTATTGCTTTAACTGTTCTTATTATTCTTATTACTATTATTATTATCCCCATTCCTCTTGTGTTTATCCTTATAGCTATTATTATTATGCTTATTATTATTATTATCGCTATAACTGTTATTATTATTCTTATTACTATTATTATTATCGCTATAACTATTATTATTATCCTTATTACTATTATTATTATCGCTATAACTGTTATTGTTATCCTGATTCTATTGTTACTATACGTATTCCCCGTGTCTTTATCCTTATAACTATTATTATTATCCTTGTTCTGTTGTTGCTATCCGTATTACTCTTGTCTTTATCCTCATAACTATTATTATTATCCTTATTATTATTATTATTATCGCTATAACTGTTATTATTATTCTTATTACTATTATTATTATCCTTATGATATTGTTATCATCCGCATTACGCTTGCCTTTATCGTTATAACTATTATTATTATCCTTATTATTATTATTATTATCGCTATAACTGTTATTATTATTCTCATTCTATTGTTACTATCCGTATTACTCTTGCCTTTATGTTTATAACTAATATTAGTATCGCTATAACTGTTATTATTATTCTTATTACTATTATTATTATCCCTATTCCTCTTGGCTTTACCCTTATAACTATTATTATTATCCTTATTATTATTATTAATATTATTCGCTATAACTGTTATTATTATCCTTATTCTATTGTTACTATCCGTATTACTCTTGTCTTTACCCTTATAACTACTATTATTATCCTTATTCCTATTATTATTATTGCTATAACTGTTATTATTATTCTTATTACTATTATTATTATCGCTTTAACTGTTATTATTATCCTTATTCTATTGTTACTATCCCTATTACTCTTGTCTTTATCCATATAACTATGATCATTATATTTATTATTATTATTCTTGTCGCTATAACTGTTATTCTTATTCTTATTACTATCATTATTATCGCTATAACTGTTATTATTATCCTTATTATTATTATTATTATTATCGCTATAACTGTTATTATTATCCTCATTCTATTGTTACTATCCGTATTACTCTTGCCTTTATCCTAATAACTGTTATTACTATCCTCATTCTATTGTTACTATCCGTATTACTCCTGCCTTTATCCTTATAGCTATTATTATTATCCTTATTATTATTATTATTATTATCGCTATAACTGTTATTATTATTCTTATTACTATTATTATTATCGCTATAACTATTATTATTATCCTTATGATATTGTTATCATCCGCATTACGCTTGCCTTTATCCTTATAACTAATATTATTATCCTTATTATTATTATTATTATTATCGCTATAACTGTTATTACTATCCTCATTCTATTGTTACTATCCGTATTACTCTTGCCTTTATCCTTATAACTAATATTATTATCCTTATTATTATTATTATTATCGCTATAACTATTATTCTTAAAGTTATTATTATTATTATTATCGCTATAACTGTTATTATTATCCTCATTCTATTGTTACTATCCGTATTACTCTTTCCTTTATCCTTATAACTATTATTATTATCCTTATTATTATTATTATTATTATTATCGCTATAACTGTTATTATTATTCTCATTCTATGGTTACTATCCGTATTACTCTTGCCTTTATCCTTATAACTAATATTAGTATCGCTATAACTGTTATTCTTATTCTTATTACTATTATTATTATCCCCATTCCTCTTGTCTTTATCCTTATAGCTATTATTATTATCCTTATTATTATTATTATTATTATCGCTATAACTGTTATTATTATTCTTATTAATATTGTTATTATCCTTATTCTATTGTTACTATCCGTATTACTCTTGCCTTTATCCTTATAACTATTATTATTATCCTTATTATTATTATTATTATCGCTATAACTATTATTCTTATAGTTATTATTATTATTATTATAGCTATAACTGTTATTATTATCCTTATTCTATTGTTACTATCCCTATTACTCTTGTCTTTATCCATATAACTATGATCATTATCCTTATTATTGTTATTCTTGTCGCTATAACTGTTATTATTATTCTTATAACTATTATTATTATCCCTATTATTCTTGTCTTTGTCCTTATAAATGTTATTATTATACTTATTACTATTATTAATATCGCTATAGCTGTTATTATTATTATCGCTATAACTGTTATTACTATCCTCATTCTATTGTTACTATCCGTATTACTCTTGCCTTTATCCTAATAACTGTTATTACTATCCTCATTCTATTGTTACTATCCGTATTACTCCTGCCTTTATCCTTATAGCTATTATTATTATCCTTATTATTATTATTATTATTATCGCTATAACTGTTATTATTATTCTTATTACTATTATTATTATCGCTATAACTATTATTATTATCCTTATGATATTGTTATCATCCGCATTACGCTTGCCTTTATCCTTATAGCTATTATTATTATCCTTATTATTATTATTATTATTATCGCTATAACTGTTATTATTATTCTTATTACTATTATTATTATCGCTATAACTATTATTATTATCCTTATTACTATTATTATTATCGCTATAACTGTTATTGTTATCCTTATTCTATTGTTACTATACGTATTCCCCGTGTCTTTATCCTTATAACTATTATTATTATCCTTGTTCTGTTGTTGCTATCCGTATTACTCTTGTCTTTATCCTCATAACTATTATTATTATCCTTATTATTATTATTATTATCGCTATAACTGTTATTATTATTCTTATTACTATTATTATTATCCTTATGATATTGTTATCATCCGCATTACGCTTGCCTTTATCGTTATAACTATTATTATTATCCTTATTATTATTATTATTATCGCTATAACTGTTATTGTTATCCTTATTCTATTGTTACTATACGTATTCCCCGTGTCTTTATCCTTATAACTATTATTATTATCCTTGTTCTGTTGTTGCTATCCGTATTACTCTTGTCTTTATCCTCATAACTAATATTATTATCCTTATTATTATTATTATTATTATCGCTATAACTGTTATTACTATCCTCATTCTATTGTTACTATCCGTATTACTCTTGCCTTTATCCTAATAACTGTTATTACTATCCTCATTCTATTGTTACTATCCGTATTACTCCTGCCTTTATCCTTATTACTAAAATTATTATCCTTATTATTATTATTATTATTATCGCTATAACTGTTATTACTATCCTCATTCTATTGTTACTATCCGTATTACTCTTGCCTTTATCCTAATAACTATTATTATTATCCTTATTCTATTGTTACTATCCGTATTACTCTTGCCTTTATCCTTATGACTATTATTATTATCCTTATTATTATTATTATTATTATTATTATCGCTATAACTGTTATTATTATTCTCATTCTATTGTTACTATCCGTATTACTCTTGCCTTTATCCTTATAACTAATATTAGTATCGCTATAACTGTTATTCTTATTCTTATTACTATTATTATTATCTCCATTCCTCTTGTCTTTATCTTTATAGCTATTATTATTATCCTTATTATTATTATTCTTGTCGCTATAACTGTTATTATTATTCTTATAACTATTATTATTATCCCTATTATTCTTGTCTTTGTCCTTATAAATGTTATTATTATTATACTTATTACTATTATTAATATCGCTATAGCTGTTATTATTATTATCGCTATAACTGTCATTACTATCCTCATTCTATTGTTACTATCCGTATTACTCCTGCCTTTATCCTTATAACTATTATTATTATCCTTATTAATATTATTATTATCGCTATAACTGTTATTGTTGTCCTTATTCTATTGTTACTATCCCTGTTAGTCTCGTCTTTATCCATATAACCATGCTCATTATATTTATTATTATTATTCTTGTCGCTATAACTGTTATTCTTATTCTTATTACTACTATTATTATCGCTATAACTGTTATTATTATCCTCATTCTATTGTTACTATCCGTATTACTCTTGCCTTTATCCTTATAACTATTATTATTATCCTTATTCTATTGTTACTGTCCGTATTACTCTTGCCTTTATCCTTATAACTATTATTATTATCCTTATTATTATTATTATTATCGCTATAACTATTATTCTTATCCTCATTCTATTGTTACTATCCGTATTACTATTGCCTTTATCCTTATAACTATTATTATTATCCTTATTATTATTATTATTATCGCTATAACTATTATTCTTATAGTTATTATTATTACTATTATAGCTATAACTGTTATTATTATCCTTCTTCTATTGTTACTACCCCTATTACTCTTGTCTTTATCCATATAACTATGGTCATTATCCTTATTATTATTATTCCTGTCGCTATAACTGTTATTATTATTCTTATAACTATTATTATTATCCCTATTATTCTTGTCTTTGTCCTTATAAATGTTATTATTATACTTATTACTATTATTAATATCGCTATAGCTGTTATTATTATTATCGCTATAACCCTTATTATGATCCTTATTCTATTGTTACTATCCGTATTACTCTTGCCTTTATCCTTATAACTAATATTATTATCCTTATTATTATTATTATTATTATTATCGCTATAACTGTTATTACTATCCTCATTCTATTGTTACTATCCGTATTACTCCTGCCTTTATCCTTATAACTATTATTATTATCCTTATTAATATTATTATTATCGCTATAACTGTTATTGTTGTCCTTATTCTATTGTTACTATCCCTGTTAGTCTTGTCTTTATCCATATAACCATGCTCATTATATTTATTATTACTATTCTTGTCGCTATAACTGTTATTCTTATTCTTATTACTACTATTATTATCGCTATAACTGTTATTATTATCCTCATTCTATTGTTACTATCCGTATTACTCTTGCCTTTATCCTTATAACTATTATTATTATCCTTATTCTATTGTTACTATCCGTATTACCCTTGCCTTTATCCTTATAACTATTATTATTATCCTTATTACTATTATTATTATCGCTATAACTATTATTCTTATCCTCATTCTATTGTTACTATCCGTATTACTATTGCCTTTATCCTTATAACTATTATTATTATCCTTATTATTATTATTATTATCGCTATAACTATTATTCTTATAGTTATTATTATTACTATTATAGCTATAACTGTTATTATTATCCTTCTTCTATTGTTACTACCCCTATTACTCTTGTCTTTATCCATATAACTATGATCATTATCCTTATTATTATTATTCTTGTCGCTATAACTGTTATTATTATTCTTATAACTATTATTATTATCCCTATTATTCTTGTCTTTGTCCTTATAAATGTTATTATTATACTTATTACTATTATTAATATCGCTATAGCTGTTATTATTATTATCGCTATAACTGTTATTACTATCCTCATTCTATTGTTACTATCCGTATTACTCTTGCCTTTATCCTAATAACTGTTATTACTATCCTCATTCTATTGTTACTATCCGTATTACTCCTGCCTTTATCCTTATAGCTATTATTATTATCCTTATTATTATTATTATTATTATCGCTATAACTGTTATTATTATTCTTATTACTATTATTATTATTGCTATAACTATTATTATTATCCTTATTACTATTATTATTATCGCTATAACTGTTATTGTTATCCTTATTCTATTGTTACTATACGTATTCCCCGTGTCTTTATCCTTATAACTATTATTATTATCCTTGTTCTGTTGTTGCTATCCGTATTACTCTTGTCTTTATCCTCATAACTATTATTATTATCCTTATTATTATTATTATTATCGCTATAACTGTTATTATTATTCTTATTACTATTATTATTATCCTTATGATATTGTTATCATCCGCATTACGCTTGCCTTTATCGTTATAACTATTATTATTATCCTTATTATTATTATTATTATCGCTATAACTGTTATTATTATACTGATTCTATTGTTACTATCCGTATTACTCTTGCCTTTATCCTTATAACTAATATTATTATCCTTATTATTATCGCTATAACTATTATTCTTATAGTTATTATTATTATTATTATCGCTATAACTGTTATTATTATCCTCATTCTATTGTTACTATCCGTATTACTCTTGCCTTTATGCTTATAACTATTATTATTATCCTTATTCTATTGTTACTATCCGTATTACTCTTGCCTTTATCCTTATAACTATTATTATTATCCTTATTCTATTGTTACTATCCGTATTACTCTTGCCTTTATCCTTATAACTATTATTATTATCCTTATTATTATTATTATTATCGCTATAACTATTATTCTTATCCTCATTCTATTGTTACTATCCGTATTACTATTGCCTTTATCCTTATAACTATTATTACTATCCTTATTATTATTATTATTATCGCTATAACTGTTATTATTATTCTCATTCTATTGTTACTATCCGTATTACTCTTGCCTTTATGTTTATAACTAATATTAGTATCGCTATAACTGTTATTATTATTCTTATTACTATTATTAATATCCCTATTCCTCTTGGCTTTATCCTTATAACTATTATTATTATCCTTATTATTATTATTAATATTATTCGCTGTAACTGTTATTATTATCCTTATTCTATTGTTACTATCCGTATTACTCTTGTCTTTACCCTTATAACTACTATTATTATCCTTATTACTATTATTATTATTGCTATAACTGTTATTATTATTCTTATTACTATTATTATTATCGCTTTAACTGTTATTATTATCCTTATTCTATTGTTACTATCCCTCTTACTCTTGTCTTTATCCATGTAACTATGATCATTATATTTATTATTATTATTCTTGTCGCTATAACTATTATTCTTATTGTTATTATTATTATTATTATCGCTATAACTGTTATTATTATCCTCATTCTATTGTTGCTATCCGTATTACTCTTGCCTTTATCCTTATAACTATTATTATTATCCTTATTATTATTATTATTATTATTATCGCTATAACTGTTATTATTATCCTTATTCTATTGTTACTATCCGTATTACTCTTGCCTTTATCCTTATAACTAATATTATTATCCTTATTATTATCATTATTATTATCGCTATAACTGTTATTACTATCCTCATTCTATTGTTACTATCCGTATTACTCTTGCCTTTATCCTTATAACTAATATTATTATCCTTATTATTATTATTATTATTATTATCGCTATAACTGTTATTATTATTCTTATTACTATTGTTATTATCGCTATAACTATTATTATTATCCTTATTAATATTATTATTATCGCTATAACTGTTATTGTTATCCTTATTCTATTGTTACTATCCCTGTTACTCTTGTCTTTATCCATATAACCATGCTCATTATATTTATTATTATTATTATTATCGCTATAACTGTTATTATTATCCTCATTCTATTGTTACTATCCGTATTACTCTTGCCTTTATCCTTATAACTATTATTATTATTCTTATTCTATTGTTACTACCCGTATTACTCGTGCCTTTATCCTTATAACTATTATTATTATCCTTATTCTATTGTTACTATCCGTATTACTCTTGCCTTTATCCTTATAACTATTATTATTATCCTTATTATTATTATTATTATCGCTATAACTATTATTCTTATCCTCATTCTATTGTTACTATCCGTATTACTATTGCCTTTATCCTTATAACTATTATTATTATCCTTATTATTATTATTATTATCGCTATAACTATTATTCTTATAGTTATTATTATTACTATTATAGCTATAACTGTGATTATTATCCTTCTTCTATTGTTACTACCCCTATTACTCTTGTCTTTCTCCATATAACTATGATCATTATCCTTATTATTATTATTCTTGTCGCTATAACTGTTATTATTATTCTTATAACTATTATTATTATCCCTATTATTCTTGTCTTTGTCCTTATAAATGTTATTATTATACTTATTACTATTATTAATATTGCTATAGCTGTTATTATTATTATCGCTATAACTGTTATTATTATCCTTATTACTATTATTATTATCGCTATAACTGTTATTGTTATGCTTATTCTATTGTTATTATCCGTATTCTCCTTGTCTTTATCCTCATAACTATTAGCATTATCCTTATTATCATTATTATTATCGCTATAACTGTTATTATTATTCTTATTACTATTATTATTATCGCTATAACTGTTATTATTATCCTTATTCTATTGTTACTATCCCTATTACTCTTGTCTTTATCCATATAACTATGATCATTATCCTTATTATTATTATTCTTGTCGCTATAACTGTTATTATTATTCTTATTACTATTAATATTATCACTATTATTCTTGTCTTTGTCCTTATAACTGTTATTATTATACTTATTACTATTATTAATATCGCTATAGCTGTTATTATTATTATCGCTATAACTGTTATTATTATCCTTATTCTATTGTTACTATCCGTATTACTCTTGCCTTTATCCTTATAACTAATATTATTATCCTTATTATTATTATTATTATTATCGCTATAACTGTTATTACTATCCTCATTCTATTGCTACTATCCGTATTACTCTTGCCTTTATCCTTATAACTAATATTATTATCCTTATTATTATTATTATTATCGCTATAAATGTTACTACTATCCTCATTCTATTGCTACTATCCGTATTACTCTTGCCTTTATCCTTATAACTAATATTATTATCCTTATCATTTTTATTATTATCGCTATAACTATTATTCTTATAGTTATTATTATTATTATTATCGCTATAACTGTTATTATTATCCTCACTCTATTGTTACTATCCGTATTACTCTTGTCTTTATCCTTATAACTATTATTATTATCCTTATTCTATTGTTACTATCCGTATTACTCTTGCCTTTATCCTTATAACTAATATTATTATCCTTATTATTATTATTATTATTATTATAGCTATAACTGTTATTACTATCCTCATTCTATTGTTACTATCCGTATTAGTCTTGCCATTATCCTTATAACTAATATTATTATCCTTATTATTATTATTATTATCGCAATAACTATTATTCTTATAGTTATTATTATTATTATTATCGCTATAACTGTTATTATTATACTGATTCTATTGTTACTATCCGTATTACTCTTGCCTTTATCCTTATAACTATTATTATTATCCTGATTCTATTGTTATTATCCCCATTCCTCTTGTCTTTATCCTTATAGCTATTACTATTATCCTTATTATTATTATTATCGCTATAACTGTTATTATTATTCTTATTACTATTGTTATTATCGCTATAACTATTATTATTATCCTTATTACTATTATTATTATCGCTATAACTGTTATTGTTATGCTTATTCTATTGTTATTATCCGTATTCTCCTTGTCTTTATCCTCATAACTATTAGCATTATCCTTATTATCATTATTATTATCGCTATAACTGTTATTATTATTCTTATTACTATTATTATTATCGCTATAACTGTTATTATTATCCTTATTCTATTGTTACTATCCCTATTACTCTTGTCTTTATCCATATAACTATGATCATTATCCTTATTATTATTATTCTTGTCGCTATAACTGTTATTATTATTCTTATTACTATTAATATTATCACTATTATTCTTGTCTTTGTCCTTATAACTGTTATTATTATACTTATTACTATTATTAATATCGCTATAGCTGTTATTATTATTATCGCTATAACTGTTATTATTATCCTTATTCTATTGTTACTATCCGTATTACTATTGCCTTTATCCTTATAACTATTATTATTATCCTTATTATTATTATTATTATCGCTATAACTATTATTCTTATCCTCATTCTATTGTTACTATCCGTATTACTATTGCCTTTATCCTTATAACTATTATTACTATCCTTATTATTATTATTATTATCGCTATAACTATTATTCTTATCCTCATTCTATTGTTACTATCCGTATTACTATTGCCTTTATCCTTATAACTATTATTATTATCCTTATTATTATTATTATTATCGCTATAACTATTATTCTTATAGTTATTATTATTACTATTATAGCTATAACTGTTATTATTATCAGTCTTCTATTGTTACTACCCCTATTACTCTTGTCTTTATCCATATAGCTATGATCATTATCCTTATTATTATTATTCTTGTCGCTATAACTGTTATTATTATTCTTATTACTATCATAATTATCGCTATAACTGTTATTATCATCCTTATTCTATTGTTACTATCAATATTACTCTTGCCTTTATCCTTATAACTAATATTATTATCCTTTTTATTATTATTATTATTATCGCTATAACTGTTATTATTATCCTCATTCTATTGTTACTATCCGTATTACTCTTGCCCTTATCCTTATAACTAATATTAGTATCGCTATAACTGTTATTATTATTCTTATTACTATTATTATTATCCCTATTCCTCTTGGCTTTATCCTTATAACTATTACTATTATCCTTATTATTATTATTATCGCTATAACTGTTATTATTATTCTTATTACTATTGTTATTATCGCTATAACTATTATTATTATCCTTATTACTATTATTATTATCGCTATAACTGTTATTGTTATCCTTATTCTATTGTTATTATCCGTATTCTCCTTGTCTTTATCCTCATAACTATTAGCATTATCCTTATTATTATTATTATTATCGCTATAACTGTTATTATTATTCTTATTACTATTATTATTATCGCTATAACTGTTATTATTATCCTTATTCTATTGTTACTATCCCTATTACTCTTGTCTTTATCCATATAACTATGATCATTATCCTTATTATTATTATTCTTGTCGCTATAACTGTTATTATTATTCTTATTATTATTATTATTATCCCTATTATTCTTGTCTTTGTCCTTATAACTGTTATTATTATACTTATTACTATTATTAATGTCGCTATAGCTGTTATTATTATTATCGCTATAACTGTTATTGTTATCCTTATTCTGTTGTGACTATCCCTGTTACTCTTGTCTTTATCCATATAACAATGCTCATTATATTTATTATTATTATTCTTGTCGCTATAACTGTTATTCTTATTCTTATTACTACTATTATCATCGCTATAACTGTTATTATTATCCTTATTCTATTGTTACTATCCGTATAACTATTGCCTTTATCCTTATACCTATTATTATTATCCTTATTATTATTATTATTATTATCGCTATAACTGTTATTACTATCCTCATTCTATTGTTACTATCCGTATTACTCTTGCCTTTATCCTTATAACTAATATTATTATCCTTATTATTATTATTATTATCGCTAAAACTATTATTCTTATAGTTATTATTATTATTATTATCGCTATAACTATTATTCTTATAGTTATTATTATTACTATTATAGCTATAACTGTTATTATTATCCTTCTTCTATTGATACTACCCCTATTACTCTTGTCTTTATCCACATAACTATGATCATTATCCTTATTATTATTATTCTTGTCGCTATAACTGTTATTATTATTCTTATAACTATTATTATTATCCCTATTATTCTTGTCTTTGTCCTTATAAATGTTATTATTATACTTATTACTATTATTAATATTGCTATAGCTGTTATTATTATTATCGCTATAACTGTTATTATTATCCTTATTCTATTGTTACTATCCGTATTACTCTTGCCTTTATCCTTATAACTAATATTATTATCCTTATTATTATTATTATTATTATAGCTATAACTGTTATTACTATCCTCATTCTATTGTTACTATCCGTATTACTCTTGCCATTATCCTTATAACTAATATTATTATCCTTATTATTATTATTATTATCGCTATAACTATTATTCTTATAGTTATTATTATTATTATTATCGCTATAACTGTTATTATTATCCTCACTCTATTGTTACTATCCGTATTACTCTTGTCTTTATCATTATAACTATTATTATTATCCTTATTCTATTGTTACTATCCGTATTACTCTTGTCTTTATCCATATAGCTATGATCATTATCCTTATTATTATTATTCTTGTCGCTATAACTGTTATTCTTATCCTTATTACTATTATTATAATCGCTATAACTGTTATTGTTATCCTTATTCTATTGTTATTATCCGTATTCTCCTTGTCTTTATCCTCATAACTATTAGCATTATCCTTATTATTATTATTATTATCGCTATAACTGTTATTATTATTCTTATTACTATTATTATTATCCCTATTATTCTTGTCTTTGTCCTTATAACTGTTATTATTATACTTATTACTATTATTAATATCGCTATAGCTGTTATTATTATTATCGCTATAACTGTTATTATTATCCTTATTCTATTGTTACTATCCGTATTACTCTTGCCTTTATCCTTATAACTAATATTATTATCCTTATTATTATTATTATTATTATCGCTATAACTGTTATTACTATCCTCATTCTATTGTTACTATCCGTATTACTATTGTCTTTATCCTTATAACTATTATTATTATCCTTATTATCATTATTATTATTATTATTATCGCTATAACTGTTATTATTATTCTTATTACTATTGTTATTATCGCTATAACTATTATTATTATCCTTATTAATATTATTATTATCGCTATAACTGTTATTGTTATCCTTATTCTATTGTTACTATCCCTGTTACTCTTGTCTTTATCCATATAACCATGCTCATTATATTTATTATTATTATTCTTGTCGCTATAACTGTTATTCTTATTCTTATTACTACTATTATTATCGCTATGACTGTTATTATTATCCTTATTCTATTGTTACTATCCGTATTACTATTGCCTTTATCCTTATAACTATTATTATTATCCTTATTATTATTATTATTATTATTTCTATAACTGTTATTACTATCCTCATTCTATTGTTACTATCCGTATTACTCTTGCCTTTATCCTTATAACTATTATTATTATCCTTATTATTATTATTATTTTCGCTATAACTATTATTCTTATCCTCATTCTATTGTTACTATCCGTATTACTATTGCCTTTATCCTTATAACTATTATTACTATCCTTATTATTATTATTATTATCGCTATAACTATTATTCTTATCCTCATTCTATTGTTACTATCCGTATTACTATTGCCTTTATCCTTATAACTATTATTATTATCCTTATTATTATTATTATTATCGCTATAACTATTATTCTTATAGTTATTATTATTACTATTATAGCTATAACTGTTATTATTATCAGTCTTCTATTGTTACTACCCCTATTACTCTTGTCTTTATCCATATAGCTATGATCATTATCCTTATTATTATTATTCTTGTCGCTATAACTGTTATTATTATTCTTATTACTATCATAATTATCGCTATAACTGTTATTATCATCCTTATTCTATTGTTACTATCAATATTACTCTTGCCTTTATCCTTATAACTAATATTATTATCCTTTTTATTATTATTATTATTATCGCTATAACTGTTATTATTATCCTCATTCTATTGTTACTATCCGTATTACTCTTGCCCTTATCCTTATAACTAATATTAGTATCGCTATAACTGTTATTATTATTCTTATTACTATTATTATTATCCCTATTCCTCTTGGCTTTATCCTTATAACTATTACTATTATCCTTATTATTATTATTATCGCTATAACTGTTATTATTATTCTTATTACTATTGTTATTATCGCTATAACTATTATTATTATCCTTATTACTATTATTATTATCGCTATAACTGTTATTGTTATCCTTATTCTATTGTTATTATCCGTATTCTCCTTGTCTTTATCCTCATAACTATTAGCATTATCCTTATTATTATTATTATTATCGCTATAACTGTTATTATTATTCTTATTACTATTATTATTATCGCTATAACTGTTATTATTATCCTTATTCTATTGTTACTATCCCTATTACTCTTGTCTTTATCCATATAACTATGATCATTATCCTTATTATTATTATTCTTGTCGCTATAACTGTTATTATTATTCTTATTATTATTATTATTATCCCTATTATTCTTGTCTTTGTCCTTATAACTGTTATTATTATACTTATTACTATTATTAATGTCGCTATAGCTGTTATTATTATTATCGCTATAACTGTTATTGTTATCCTTATTCTATTGTTACTATCCCTGTTACTCTTGTCTTTATCCATATAACAATGCTCATTATATTTATTATTATTATTCTTGTCGCTATAACTGTTATTCTTATTCTTATTACTACTATTATCATCGCTATAACTGTTATTATTATCCTTATTCTATTGTTACTATCCGTATAACTATTGCCTTTATCCTTATACCTATTATTATTATCCTTATTATTATTATTATTATTATCGCTATAACTGTTATTACTATCCTCATTCTATTGTTACTATCCGTATTACTATTGCCTTTATCCTTATAACTATTATTATTATCCTTATTACTATTATTATTATCGCTATAACTGTTATTATTATTCATATTACTTTTATTATTATCCTTATGATATTGTTACTATCTGCATTACGCTTGCCTTTATCCTTATAACTATTATTATTATCCTTATTATTATTATTATTATCGCTATAACAGTTATTATTATTCTTATTACTATTATTATTATCCCTATAACTGTTATTATTATCCTTATTCTATTGTTACTATCCCTATTACTCTTGTCTTTATCCATATAGCTATGATCATTATCCTTATTATTATTATTCTTGTCGCTATAACTGTTATTCTTATTCTTATTACTATCATAATTATCGCTATAACTGTTATTATCATCCTTATTCTATTGTTACTATCAATATTACTCTTGCCTTTATCCTTATAACTAATACTATTATCCTTTTTGTTATTATTATTATTATCGCTATAACTGTTATTATTATCCTCATTCTATTGTTACTATCCGTATTACTCTTGCCCTTATCCTTATAACTAATATTAGTATCGCTATAACTGTTATTATTATTCTTATTACTATTATTATTATCCCTATTCCTCTTGGCTTTATCCTTATAACTATTATTATTATCCTTATTACTATTATTATTATTGCTGTAACTGTTCTTATTATTCTTAATACTATTATTATTATCCCCATTCCTCTTGTCTTTATCCTTATAGCTATTACTATTATCCTTATTATTATTATTATCGCTATAGCTGTTATTATTATTCTTATTACTATTGTTATTATCGCTATAACTGTTATTATTATCCTTATTCTTTTGTTACTATCCCTATTACTCTTGTCTTTATCCATATAGCTATGATCATTATCCTTATTATTATTATTCTTGTCGCTATAACTGTTATTCTTATCCTTATTACTATTATTATTATCGCTATAACTGTTATTGTTATCCTTATTCTATTGTTATTATCCGTATTCTCCTTGTCTTTATCCTCATAACTATTAGCATTATCCTTATTATTATTATTATTATCGCTATAACTGTTATTATTATTCTTATTACTATTATTATTATCCCTATTATTCTTGTCTTTGTCCTTATAACTGTTATTATTATACTTATTACTATTATTAATATCGCTATAGCTGTTATTATTATTATCGCTATAACTGTTATTATTATCCTTATTCTATTGTTACTATCCGTATTACTCTTGCCTTTATCCTTATAACTAATATTATTATCCTTATTATTATTATTATTATTATCGCTATAACTGTTATTACTATCCTCATTCTATTGTTACTATCCGTATTACTATTGTCTTTATCCTTATAACTATTATTATTATCCTTATTATCATTATTATTATTATTATTATCGCTATAACTGTTATTATTATTCTTATTACTATTGTTATTATCGCTATAACTATTATTATTATCCTTATTACTATTATTATTATCGCTATAACTGTTATTGTTATCCTTATTCTATTGTTATTATCCGTATTCTCCTTGTCTTTATCCTCATAACTATTAGCATTATCCTTATTATTATTATTATTATCGCTATAACTGTTATTATTATTCTTATTACTATTATTATTATCGCTATAACTGTTATTATTATCCTTATTCTATTGTTACTATCCCTATTACTCTTGTCTTTATCCATATAACTATGATCATTATCCTTATTATTATTATTCTTGTCGCTATAACTGTTATTATTATTCTTCTTATTATTATTATTATCCCTATTATTCTTGTCTTTGTCCTTATAACTGTTATTATTATACTTATTACTATTATTAATGTCGCTATAGCTGTTATTATTATTATCGCTATAACTGTTATTGTTATCCTTATTCTATTGTTACTATCCCTGTTACTCTTGTCTTTATCCATATAACAATGCTCATTATATTTATTATTATTATTCTTGTCGCTATAACTGTTATTCTTATTCTTATTACTACTATTATCATCGCTATAACTGTTATTATTATTCTTATTCTATTGTTACTATCCGTATAACTATTGCCTTTATCCTTATACCTATTATTATTATCCTTATTATTATTATTATTATTATCGCTATAACTGTTATTACTATCCTCATTCTATTGTTACTATCCGTATTACTCTTGCCTTTATCCTTATAACTAATATTATTATCCTTATTATTATTATTATTATCGCTAAAACTATTATTCTTATAGTTATTATTATTATTATTATCGCTATAACTATTATTCTTATAGTTATTATTATTACTATTATAGCTATAACTGTTATTATTATCCTTCTTCTATTGATACTACCCCTATTACTCTTGTCTTTATCCACATAACTATGATCATTATCCTTATTATTATTATTCTTGTCGCTATAACTGTTATTATTATTCTTATAACTATTATTATTATCCCTATTATTCTTGTCTTTGTCCTTATAAATGTTATTATTATACTTATTACTATTATTAATATTGCTATAGCTGTTATTATTATTATCGCTATAACTGTTATTATTATCCTTATTCTATTGTTACTATCCGTATTACTCTTGCCTTTATCCTTATAACTAATATTATTATCCTTATTATTATTATTATTATTATAGCTATAACTGTTATTACTATCCTCATTCTATTGTTACTATCCGTATTACTCTTGCCATTATCCTTATAACTAATATTATTATCCTTATAATTATTATTATTATCGCTATAACTATTATTCTTATAGTTATTATTATTATTATTATCGCTATAACTGTTATTATTATCCTCACTCTATTGTTACTATCCGTATTACTCTTGTCTTTATCATTATAACTATTATTATTATCCTTATTCTATTGTTACTATCCGTATTACTCTTGCCTTTACCCTTATAACTATTATTAGTATCCTTATTATTATTATTATTATTATCGCTATAACTATTATTCTTATAGTTATTATTATTACTATTATAGCTATAACTGTTATTATTATCCTTCTTCTATTGATACTACCCCTATTACTCTTGTCTTTATCCACATAACTACGATCATTATCCTTATTATTATTATTCTTGTCGCTATAACTGTTATTATTATTCTTATAACTATTATTATTATCCCTATTATTCTTGTCTTTGTCCTTATAAATGTTATTATTATACTTATTACTATTATTAATATTGCTATAGCTGTTATTATTATTATCGCTATAACTGTTATTATTATCCTTATTCTATTGTTACTATCCGTATTACTCTTGCCTTTATCCTTATAACTAATATTATTATCCTTATTATTATTATTATTATTATAGCTATAACTGTTATTACTATCCTCATTCTATTGTTACTATCCGTATTACTCTTGCCATTATCCTTATAACTAATATTATTATCCTTATTATTATTATTATTATCGCTATAACTATTATTCTTATAGTTATTATTATTATTATTATCGCTATAACTGTTATTATTATCCTCACTCTATTGTTACTATCCGTATTACTCTTGTCTTTATCATTATAACTATTATTATTATCCTTATTCTATTGTTACTATCCGTATTACTCTTGCCTTTATCCTTTTAACTATTATTATTATCCTTATTATTATTATTATTATTATCGCTATAACTATTATTCTTATAGTTATTATTATTATTATTATCGCTATAACTGTTATTATTATACTCATTCTATTGTTACTATCCGTATTACTCTTGCCTTTATCCTTATAACTATTATTATTATCCTTATTCTATTGTTACTATCCGTATTACTCTTGCCTTTATCCTTATAACTATTATTATTATCCTTATTATTATTATTATTATTATCGCTATAACTGTTATTATTATCCTCATTCTATTGTTACTATCCGTATTACTATTGCCTTTATCCTTATAACTAATATTATTATCCTTATTATTATTATTATTATCGCTATAACTGCTATTATTATCCTCATTCTATTGTTACTATCCGTATTACTCTTGTCTTTATCCATATAGCTATGATCATTATCCTTATTATTATTATTCTTGTCGCTATAACTGTTATTCTTATTCTTATTACTATCATAATTATCGCTATAACTGTTATTATCATCCTTATTCTATTGTTACTATCAATATTACTCTTGCCTTCATCCTTATAACTAATATTATTATCCTTATTATTATTATTATTATTATCGCTATAACTGTTATTACTATCCTCATTCTATTGCTACTATCCGTATTACTCTTGCCTTTATCCTTATAACTAATATTATTATCCTTATTATTATTATTATTATCGCTATAACTGCTATTATTATCCTCATTCTATTGTTACTATCCGTATTACTCTTGTCTTTATCCTTATAACTATTATTATTATCCTTATTATCATTATTATTATTATTATTATCGCTATAACTGTTATTATTATTCTTATTACTATTGTTATTATCGCTATAACTATTATTATTATCCTTATTAATATTATTATTATCGCTATAACTGTTATTGTTATCCTTATTCTATTGTTACTATCCCTGTTACTCTTGTCTTTATCCATATAACCATGCTCATTATATTTATTATTATTATTATTGTCGCTATAACTGTTATTCTTATTCTTATTACTACTATTATTATCGCTATGACTGTTATTATTATCCTTATTCTATTGTTACTATCCGTATTACTATTGCCTTTATCCTTATAACTATTATTATAATCCTTATTATTATTATTATTATTATTTCTATAACTGTTATTACTATCCTCATTCTATTGTTACTATCCGTATTACTCTTGCCTTTATCCTTATAACTAATATTATTATCCTTATCATTATTATTATTATCGCTATAACTATTATTCTTATAGTTATTATTATTATTATTATCGCTATAACTGTTATTATTATCCTCACTCTATTGTTACTATCCGTATTACTCTTGTCTTTATCCTTATAACTATTATTATTATCCTTATTCTATTGTTACTATCCGTATTACTCTTGCCTTTATCCTTATAACTATTATTATTATCCTTATTATTATTATTATTATTATCGCTATAACTGTTATTACTATCCTCATTCTATTGTTACTATCCGTATTACTATTGTCTTTATCCTTATAACTATTATTATTATCGCTATAACTGTTATTATTATTCTTATTACTATTATTATTATCCCTATTCCTCTTGGCTTTATCCTTATAACTATTACTATTATCCTTATTATTATTATTATTATCGCTATAACTGTTATTATTATTCTTATTACTATTGTTATTATCGCTATAACTATTATTATTATCCTTATTACTATTATTATTATCGCTATAACTGTTATTGTTATCCTTATTCTATTGTTATTATCCGTATTCTCCTTGTCTTTATCCTCATAACTATTAGCATTATCCTTATTATTATTATTATTATCGCTATAACTGTTATTATTATTCTTATTACTATTATTATTATCGCTATAACTGTTATTATTATCCTTATTCTATTGTTACTATCCCTATTACTCTTGTCTTTATCCATATAACTATGATCATTATCCTTATTATTATTATTCTTGTCGCTATAACTGTTATTATTATTCTTATTACTATTATTATTATCCCTATTATTCTTGTCTTTGTCCTTATAACTGTTATTATTATACTTATTACTATTATTAATATCGCTATAGCTGTTATTATTATTATCGCTATAACTGTTATTATTATCCTTATTCTATTGTTACTATCCGTATTACTCTTGCCTTTATCCTTATAACTAATATTATTATCCTTATTATTATTATTATTATTATAGCTATAACTGTTATTACTATCCTCATTCTATTGTTACTATCCGTATTACTCTTGCCATTATCCTTATAACTAATATTATTATCCTTATTATTATTATTATTATCGCTATAACTATTATTCTTATAGTTATTACTATTATTATTATCGCTATAACTGTTATTATTATCCTTATTCCATTGTTACTATCCCTATTATACTTGTCTTTATCCATATAACTATGATCATTATCCTTATAATTATTATTCTTGTCGCTATAACTGTTATTATTATTCATATTACTATTATTAATATCCCTATTATTCTTGTCTTTGTCAGTATAACTGTTATTATTATACTTGTTACTATTATTAATATCTCTATAGCTGTTATTATTATTATCGCTATAACTGTTATTATTATCCTTATTCTATTGTTACTATCCGTATTACTCTTGCCTTTATCCTTATAACTAATATTATTATTATTATTATTATTATTATTATTATTATTATTATTATTATTATCGCTATAACTGTTGTTACTATCCTCATTCTATTGTTACTATCCGTATTACTATTGCCTTTATCCTTATAACTATTATTATTATCCTTATTACTATTATTATTATCGCTATAACTGTTATTATTATTCTTATTACTATTATTATTATCCCTATTATTCTTGTCTTTGTCCTTCTAACTATTATTATTATACTTATTACTATTGTTAATATCGCTATAGCTGTTATTATTATTATCGCTATAACTGTTATTACTATCCTCATTCTATTGTTACTATCCGTATTACTCTTGCCTTTATCCTTATAGCTGTTATTATTATTCTTATTACTATTATTATTATCGCTATAACTATTATTATTATCCTTATTACCATTATTATTATCGCTAAAACTGTTATTGTTATCCTTATTCTATTGGTACAATCCGTATTCCCCTTGTCTTTATCCTCATAACTATTAGCATTATCCTTATTATTATTATTATCGCTATAACTGTTATTATTATTCTTATTACTATTATTATTATCGCTTTAACTGTTATTATTATCCTTATTCTATTGTTACTATCCGTATTACTCTTGCCTTTATCCTTATAACTATTATTATTATCCTTATTATTATTATTATTATTATCGCTATAACTGTTATTATTATCCTCATTCTATTGTTACTATCCGTATTACTCTTGCCCTTATCCTTATAACTAATATTAGTATCGCTATAACTGTTATTATTATTCTTATTACTATTATTATTATCCCTATTCCTCTTGGCTTTATCCTTATAACTATTATTATTATCCCCATTCCTCTTGTCTTTATCCTTATAGCTATTACTATTATCCTTATTATTATTATTATCGCTATAACTGTTATTATTATTCTTATTACTATTGTTATTATCGCTATAACTATTATTATTATCCTTATTACTATTATTTTTATCGCTATAACTGTTATTGTTATCCTTATTCTATTGTTACTAACCGTATTCCCCTTGTCTTTATCCTCATAACTATTAGCATTATCCTTATTATTATTATTATTATCGCTATAACTGTTATTATTATTCTTATTACTATTATTATTATCGCTATAACTGTTATTATTATCCTTATTCTATTGTTACTATCCCTATTACTCTTGTCTTTATCCATATAACTATGATCATTATCCTTATTATTATTATTCTTGTCGCTATAACTGTTATTATTATTTTTATTACTATTATTATTATCCCTATTATTCTTTTCTTTGTCCTTATAACTGTTATTATTATACTTATTACTATTATTAATATCGCTATAGCTGTTATTATTATTCTTATTACTATTGTTATTATCGCTATAACTATTATTATTATCCTTATTACTATTATTATTATCGCTATAACTGTTATTGTTATCCTTATTCTATTGTTACTATCCATATTCCCCTTGTCTTTATCCTCATAACTATTAGCATTATCCTTATTATTATTATTATTATTATCGCTTTAACTGTTATTATTATCCTTATTCTATTGTTACTATCCGTATTACTCTTGCCTTTATCCTTATAACTAATATTATTATCCTTATTATTATTATTATTATTATCGCTATAACTGTTATTACAATCCTCATTCTATTGTTACTATCCGTATTACTATTGCCTTTATCCTTATAACTATTATTATTATCCTTATTACTATTATTATTAATATCGCTATAACTGTTATTACTATCCTCATTCTATTGTTACGATCCGTATTACTCTTGCCTTTATCCTTATAACTAATATTAGTATCGCTATAACTGTTATTATTATTCTTATTACTATTATTAATATCGATATAGCTGTTATTATTATTATCGCTATAACTGTTATTATTATCCTTATTCTATTGTTACTATCCGTATTACTCTTGCCTTTATCCTTATAACTAATATTATTATCCTTATTATTATTATTATTATCGCTATAACTATTATTCTTATAGATATTATTATTATTATTATCGCTATAACTGTTATTATTATCCTCATTCTATTGTTACTATCCGTATTACTCTTGCCTTTATCCTTATAACTATTATTATTATCCTTATTACTATTATTATTATCGCTATAACTGTTATTATTATTCTTATTACTATTATTATTATCGCTATAACTGTTATTATTATCCTTATTCTATTGTTACTATCCCTATTGCTCTTGTCTTTATCCATATAACTATGATCATTATATTTATTATTATTATTCTTGTCGCTATAACTGTTATTCTTATTCTTATTACTATTATTATTATCGCTATAACTGTTATTATTATCCATATTCTATTGTTACTATCCGTATTACTCTTGCCTTTATCCTTATAACTATTATTATTATCCTTATTACTATTATTATTATCGCTATAACTGTTATTATTATTCTTATTACTATTATTATTATCCTTATGATATTGTTACCATCCGCATTACGCTGTCCTTTATCCTTATAACTGTTATTATTATCCTTATTATTATTATTATCGCTATAACTATTATTCTTATAGTTATTACTATTATTATTATCGCTATAACTGTTACTATTATCCTTATTCTATTGTTACTATCCCTATTACTCTTGTCTTTATCCATATAACTATGATCATTATCCTTATTACTATTATTATTATCGCTATAACTGTTATTATTATTCTTATTACTATTATTATTATCGGTTTAACTGTTATTATTATCCTTATTCTATTGGTACTATCCGTATTCCCCTTGTCTTTATCCTCATAACTATTAGCATTATCCTTATTATTATTATTATTATCGCTATAACTGTTATTATTATTCTTATTACTATTATTTTTATCGCTTTAACTGTTATTATTATCCTTATTCTATTGTTACTATCAATATTACTCTTGCCTTTATCCTTATAAATAATATTATTATCCTTATTATTACTATTATTATTATCGCTATGACTATTATTATTATCCTTATTACTATTATTATTATCGCTATAACTGTTATTGTTATCCTTATTCTATTGTTACTATACGTATTCCCCGTGTCTTTATCCTTATAACTATTATCATTATCCTTGTTCTATTGTTGCTATCCGTATTACTCTTGTCTTTATCCTCATAACTATTATTATTATCCTTATTATTATTATTATTATCGCTATAACTGTTATTATTATTCTTATTACTATTATTATTATCCTTATGATATTGTTATCATCCGCATTATGCTTGCCTTTATCCTTATAACTATTATTATTATCCTTATTATTATTATTATTATCGCTGTAACTGTTATTATTATTCTCATTCTATTGTTACTATCCGTATTACTCTTGCCTTTATGTTTATAACTAATATTAGTATCGCTATAACTGTTATTATTATTCTTATTACTATTATTATTATCCCTGTTCCTCTTGTCTTTATCCATATAACTATTATTATTATCCTTATTACTATTATTATTATCGCTATAACTGTTATTATTATTCTTATTACCATTGTTATTATCGCTATAACTATTATTATTATCCTTATTACTATTATTATTATCGCTATAACTGTTATTGTTATCCTTATTCTATTGTTACTATCCGTATTCCCCTTGTCTTTATCCTCATAACTATTAGCATTATGCTTATTATTATTATTATTATCGCTATAACTGTTATTATTATTCTTATTACTATTGTTATTATCGCTATAACTATTATTATTATCCTTATTACTATTATTATTATCGCTATAACTGTTATTGTTATGCTTATTCTATTGTTATTATCCGTATTCTCCTTGTCTTTATCCTCATAACTATTAGCATTATCCTTATTATCATTATTATTATCGCTATAACTGTTATTATTATTCTTATTACTATTATTATTATCGCTATAACTGTTATTATTATCCTTATTCTATTGTTACTATCCCTATTACTCTTGTCTTTATCCATATAACTATGATCATTATCCTTATTATTATTATTCTTGTCGCTATAACTGTTATTATTATTCTTATTACTATTAATATTATCACTATTATTCTTGTCTTTGTCCTTATAACTGTTATTATTATACTTATTACTATTATTAATATCGCTATAGCTGTTATTATTACTATCGCTATAACTGTTATTATTATCCTTATTCTATTGTTACTATCCGTATTACTATTGCCTTTATCCTTATAACTATTATTATTATCCTTATTATTATTATTATTATCGCTATAACTATTATTCTTATCCTCATTCTATTGTTACTATCCGTATTACTATTGCCTTTATCCTTATAACTATTATTACTATCCTTATTATTATTATTATTATCGCTATAACTATTATTCTTATCCTCATTCTATTGTTACTATCCGTATTACTATTGCCTTTATCCTTATAACTATTATTATTATCCTTATTATTATTATTATTATCGCTATAACTATTATTCTTATAGTTATTATTATTACTATTATAGCTATAACTGTTATTATTATCAGTCTTCTATTGTTACTACCCCTATTACTCTTGTCTTTATCCATATAGCTATGATCATTATCCTTATTATTATTATTCTTGTCGCTATAACTGTTATTATTATTCTTATTACTATCATAATTATCGCTATAACTGTTATTATCATCCTTATTCTATTGTTACTATCAATATTACTCTTGCCTTTATCCTTATAACTAATATTATTATCCTTTTTATTATTATTATTATTATCGCTATAACTGTTATTATTATCCTCATTCTATTGTTACTATCCGTATTACTCTTGCCCTTATCCTTATAACTAATATTAGTATCGCTATAACTGTTATTATTATTCTTATTACTATTATTATTATCCCTATTCCTCTTGGCTTTATCCTTATAACTATTACTATTATCCTTATTATTATTATTATCGCTATAACTGTTATTATTATTCTTATTACTATTGTTATTATCGCTATAACTATTATTATTATCCTTATTACTATTATTATTATCGCTATAACTGTTATTGTTATCCTTATTCTATTGTTATTATCCGTATTCTCCTTGTCTTTATCCTCATAACTATTAGCATTATCCTTATTATTATTATTATTATCGCTATAACTGTTATTATTATTCTTATTACTATTATTATTATCGCTATAACTGTTATTATTATCCTTATTCTATTGTTACTATCCCTATTACTCTTGTCTTTATCCATATAACTATGATCATTATCCTTATTATTATTATTCTTGTCGCTATAACTGTTATTATTATTCTTATTATTATTATTATTATCCCTATTATTCTTGTCTTTGTCCTTATAACTGTTATTATTATACTTATTACTATTATTAATGTCGCTATAGCTGTTATTATTATTATCGCTATAACTGTTATTGTTATCCTTATTCTATTGTTACTATCCCTGTTACTCTTGTCTTTATCCATATAACAATGCTCATTATATTTATTATTATTATTCTTGTCGCTATAACTGTTATTCTTATTCTTATTACTACTATTATCATCGCTATAACTGTTATTATTATCCTTATTCTATTGTTACTATCCGTATAACTATTGCCTTTATCCTTATACCTATTATTATTATCCTTATTATTATTATTATTATTATCGCTATAACTGTTATTACTATCCTCATTCTATTGTTACTATCCGTATTACTCTTGCCTTTATCCTTATAACTAATATTATTATCCTTATTATTATTATTATTATCGCTAAAACTATTATTCTTATAGTTATTATTATTATTATTATCGCTATAACTATTATTCTTATAGTTATTATTATTACTATTATAGCTATAACTGTTATTATTATCCTTCTTCTATTGATACTACCCCTATTACTCTTGTCTTTATCCACATAACTATGATCATTATCCTTATTATTATTATTCTTGTCGCTATAACTGTTATTATTATTCTTATAACTATTATTATTATCCCTATTATTCTTGTCTTTGTCCTTATAAATGTTATTATTATACTTATTACTATTATTAATATTGCTATAGCTGTTATTATTATTATCGCTATAACTGTTATTATTATCCTTATTCTATTGTTACTATCCGTATTACTCTTGCCTTTATCCTTATAACTAATATTATTATCCTTATTATTATTATTATTATTATAGCTATAACTGTTATTACTATCCTCATTCTATTGTTACTATCCGTATTACTCTTGCCATTATCCTTATAACTAATATTATTATCCTTATTATTATTATTATTATCGCTATAACTATTATTCTTATAGTTATTATTATTATTATTATCGCTATAACTGTTATTATTATCCTCACTCTATTGTTACTATCCGTATTACTCTTGTCTTTATCATTATAACTATTATTATTATCCTTATTCTATTGTTACTATCCGTATTACTCTTGCCTTTATCCTTATAACTATTATTATTATCCTTATTATTATTATTATTATTATCGCTATAACTATTATTCTTATAGTTATTATTATTATTATTATCGCTATAACTATTATTCTTATAGTTATTATTATTACTATTATAGCTATAACTGTTATTATTATCCTTCTTCTATTGATACTACCCCTATTACTCTTGTCTTTATCCACATAACTATGATCATTATCCTTATTATTATTATTCTTGTCGCTATAACTGTTATTATTATTCTTATTACTATTAATATTATCACTATTATTCTTGTCTTTTGTCCTTATAACTGTTATTATTATACTTATTACTATTATTAATATCGCTATAGCTGTTATTATTATTATCGCTATAACTGTTTATTATTATCCTTATTCTATTGTTACTATCCGTATTACTCTTGCCTTTATCCTTATAACTAATAT
>CAMAOC010000019.1:0-297343 GCA_945859555.1 Megachile ligniseca | reverse complement strand
TTATCCTCATTCTATTGTTACTATCCGTATTACTCTTGCCCTTATCCTTATAACTAATATTAGTATCGCTATAACTGTTATTATTATTCTTATTACTATTATTATTATCCCTATTCCTCTTGGCTTTATCCTTATAACTATTATTATTATCCCCATTCCTCTTGTCTTTATCCTTATAGCTATTACTATTATCCTTATTATTATTATTATCGCTATAACTGTTATTATTATTCTTATTACTATTGTTATTATCGCTATAACTATTATTATTATCCTTATTACTATTATTTTTATCGCTATAACTGTTATTGTTATCCTTATTCTATTGTTACTAACCGTATTCCCCTTGTCTTTATCCTCATAACTATTAGCATTATCCTTATTATTATTATTATTATCGCTATAACTGTTATTATTATTCTTATTACTATTATTATTATCGCTATAACTGTTATTATTATCCTTATTCTATTGTTACTATCCCTATTACTCTTGTCTTTATCCATATAACTATGATCATTATCCTTATTATTATTATTCTTGTCGCTATAACTGTTATTATTATTTTTATTACTATTATTATTATCCCTATTATTCTTTTCTTTGTCCTTATAACTGTTATTATTATACTTATTACTATTATTAATATCGCTATAGCTGTTATTATTATTCTTATTACTATTGTTATTATCGCTATAACTATTATTATTATCCTTATTACTATTATTATTATCGCTATAACTGTTATTGTTATCCTTATTCTATTGTTACTATCCATATTCCCCTTGTCTTTATCCTCATAACTATTAGCATTATCCTTATTATTATTATTATTATTATCGCTTTAACTGTTATTATTATCCTTATTCTATTGTTACTATCCGTATTACTCTTGCCTTTATCCTTATAACTAATATTATTATCCTTATTATTATTATTATTATTATCGCTATAACTGTTATTACTATCCTCATTCTATTGTTACTATCCGTATTACTATTGCCTTTATCCTTATAACTATTATTATTATCCTTATTACTATTATTATTAATATCGCTATAACTGTTATTACTATCCTCATTCTATTGTTACGATCCGTATTACTCTTGCCTTTATCCTTATAACTAATATTAGTATCGCTATAACTGTTATTATTATTCTTATTACTATTATTAATATCGATATAGCTGTTATTATTATTATCGCTATAACTGTTATTATTATCCTTATTCTATTGTTACTATCCGTATTACTCTTGCCTTTATCCTTATAACTAATATTATTATCCTTATTATTATTATTATTATCGCTATAACTATTATTCTTATAGATATTATTATTATTATTATCGCTATAACTGTTATTATTATCCTCATTCTATTGTTACTATCCGTATTACTCTTGCCTTTATCCTTATAACTATTATTATTATCCTTATTACTATTATTATTATCGCTATAACTGTTATTATTATTCTTATTACTATTATTATTATCGCTATAACTGTTATTATTATCCTTATTCTATTGTTACTATCCCTATTGCTCTTGTCTTTATCCATATAACTATGATCATTATATTTATTATTATTATTCTTGTCGCTATAACTGTTATTCTTATTCTTATTACTATTATTATTGTCGCTATAACTGTTATTATTATCCATATTCTATTGTTACTATCCGTATTACTCTTGCCTTTATCCTTATAACTATTATTATTATCCTTATTACTATTATTATTATCGCTATAACTGTTATTATTATTCTTATTACTATTATTATTATCCTTATGATATTGTTACCATCCGCATTACGCTGTCCTTTATCCTTATAACTGTTATTATTATCCTTATTATTATTATTATCGCTATAACTATTATTCTTATAGTTATTACTATTATTATTATCGCTATAACTGTTACTATTATCCTTATTCTATTGTTACTATCCCTATTACTCTTGTCTTTATCCATATAACTATGATCATTATCCTTATTACTATTATTATTATCGCTATAACTGTTATTATTATTCTTATTACTATTATTATTATCGGTTTAACTGTTATTATTATCCTTATTCTATTGGTACTATCCGTATTCCCCTTGTCTTTATCCTCATAACTATTAGCATTATCCTTATTATTATTATTATTATCGCTATAACTGTTATTATTATTCTTATTACTATTATTTTTATCGCTTTAACTGTTATTATTATCCTTATTCTATTGTTACTATCAATATTACTCTTGCCTTTATCCTTATAAATAATATTATTATCCTTATTATTACTATTATTATTATCGCTATGACTATTATTATTATCCTTATTACTATTATTATTATCGCTATAACTGTTATTGTTATCCTTATTCTATTGTTACTATACGTATTCCCCGTGTCTTTATCCTTATAACTATTATCATTATCCTTGTTCTATTGTTGCTATCCGTATTACTCTTGTCTTTATCCTCATAACTATTATTATTATCCTTATTATTATTATTATTATCGCTATAACTGTTATTATTATTCTTATTACTATTATTATTATCCTTATGATATTGTTATCATCCGCATTATGCTTGCCTTTATCCTTATAACTATTATTATTATCCTTATTATTATTATTATTATCGCTGTAACTGTTATTATTATTCTCATTCTATTGTTACTATCCGTATTACTCTTGCCTTTATGTTTATAACTAATATTAGTATCGCTATAACTGTTATTATTATTCTTATTACTATTATTATTATCCCTATTCCTCTTGTCTTTATCCATATAACTATTATTATTATCCTTATTACTATTATTATTATCGCTATAACTGTTATTATTATTCTTATTACCATTGTTATTATCGCTATAACTATTATTATTATCCTTATTACTATTATTATTATCGCTATAACTGTTATTGTTATCCTTATTCTATTGTTACTATCCGTATTCCCCTTGTCTTTATCCTCATAACTATTAGCATTATGCTTATTATTATTATTATTATCGCTATAACTGTTATTATTATTCTTATTACTATTATTATTATCGCTTTAACTGTTATTATTATCCTTATTCTATTGTTACTATCCCTATTACTCTTGTCTTTATCCATATAACTATGATCGTTATATTTATTATTATTATTCTTGTCGCTATAACTGTTATTCTTATTCTTATTACTACTATTATTATCGCTATAACTGTTATTATTATCCTTATTATTATTATTATTATCGCTATAACTATTATTCTTATAGTTATTATTATTATTATTATCGCTATAAACTGTTATTATTATCCTCATTCTATTGTTACTATCCGTATTACTCTTGCCTTTATCCTTATAACTATTATTATTATCCTTATTATTATTATTATTATTATCGCTATAACTGTTATTATTATCCTCATTCTATTGTTACTATCCGTATTACTCTTGCCCTTATCCTTATAACTAATATTAGTATCGCTATAACTGTTATTATTATTCTTATTACTATTATTATTATCCCTATTCCTCTTGGCTTTATCCTTATAACTATTATTATTATCCCCATTCCTCTTGTCTTTATCCTTATAGCTATTACTATTATCCTTATTATTATTATTATCGCTATAACTGTTATTATTATTCTTATTACTATTGTTATTATCGCTATAACTATTATTATTATCCTTATTACTATTATTTTTATCGCTATAACTGTTATTGTTATCCTTATTCTATTGTTACTAACCGTATTCCCCTTGTCTTTATCCTCATAACTATTAGCATTATCCTTATTATTATTATTATTATCGCTATAACTGTTATTATTATTCTTATTACTATTATTATTATCGCTATAACTGTTATTATTATCCTTATTCTATTGTTACTATCCCTATTACTCTTGTCTTTATCCATATAACTATGATCATTATCCTTATTATTATTATTCTTGTCGCTATAACTGTTATTATTATTCTTATTACTATTATTATTATCCCTATTATTCTTTTCTTTGTCCTTATAACTGTTATTATTATACTTATTACTATTATTAATATCGCTATAGCTGTTATTATTATTCTTATTACTATTGTTATTATCGCTATAACTATTATTATTATCCTTATTACTATTATTATTATCGCTATAACTGTTATTGTTATCCTTATTCTATTGTTACTATCCATATTCCCCTTGTCTTTATCCTCATAACTATTAGCATTATCCTTATTATTATTATTATTATTATCGCTTTAACTGTTATTATTATCCTTATTCTATTGTTACTATCCGTATTACTCTTGCCTTTATCCTTATAACTAATATTATTATCCTTATTATTATTATTATTATTATCGCTATAACTGTTATTACTATCCTCATTCTATTGTTACTATCCGTATTACTATTGCCTTTATCCTTATAACTATTATTATTATCCTTATTACTATTATTATTAATATCGCTATAACTGTTATTACTATCCTCATTCTATTGTTACGATCCGTATTACTCTTGCCTTTATCCTTATAACTAATATTAGTATCGCTATAACTGTTATTATTATTCTTATTACTATTATTAATATCGATATAGCTGTTATTATTATTATCGCTATAACTGTTATTATTATCCTTATTCTATTGTTACTATCCGTATTACTCTTGCCTTTATCCTTATAACTAATATTATTATCCTTATTATTATTATTATTATCGCTATAACTATTATTCTTATAGATATTATTATTATTATTATCGCTATAACTGTTATTATTATCCTCATTCTATTGTTACTATCCGTATTACTCTTGCCTTTATCCTTATAAGTATTATTATTATCCTTATTCTATTGTTACTATCCGTATTACTATTGCCTTCATCCTTATAACTATTATTATTATCCTTATTACTATTATTATTATCGCTATAACTGTTATTATTATTCTTATTACTATTATTATTATCGCTATAACTGTTATTATTATCCTTATTCTATTGTTACTATCCCTATTACTCTTGTCTTTATCCATATAACTATGATCATTATATTTATTATTATTATTCTTGTCGCTATAACTGTTATTCTTATTCTTATTACTATTATTATTATCGCTATAACTGTTATTATTATCCATATTCTATTGTTACTATCCGTATTACTCTTGCCTTTATCCTTATAACTATTATTATTATCCTTATTACTATTATTATTATCGCTATAACTGTTATTATTATTCTTATTACTATTATTATTATCCTTATGATATTGTTACCATCCGCATTACGCTGTCCTTTATCCTTATAACTAATATTATTATCCTTATTATTATTATTATCGCTATAACTATTATTCTTATAGTTATTACTATTATTATTATCGCTATAACTGTTACTATTATCCTTATTCTATTGTTACTATCCCTATTACTCTTGTCTTTATCCATATAACTATGATCATTATCCTTATTACTATTATTATTATCGCTATAACTGTTATTATTATTCTTATTACTATTATTATTATCGGTTTAACTGTTATTATTATCCTTATTCTATTGTTACTATCCGCATTACGCTTGCCTTTATCCTTATAACTATTATTATTATCCTTATTCTATTGTTACTATCCCTATTACTCTTGTCTTTATCCTTATAACTATTATTATTATCCTTATTATTATTATTATTATTATCGCTATAACTGTTATTATTATCCTCATTCTATTGTTACTATCCGCATTACGCTTGCCTTCATCCTTATAACTATTATTATTATCCTTATTATTATTATTATTATCGCTATAACTGTTATTATTATCCTTATTCTATTGTTACTATCCGTATTACCCTTGTCTTTATCCTTATAACTATTATTATTATCCTTATTACTATTATTATTATCGCTATTACTGTAAATATTATTCTTGTTACTATTATTATTATCGCTGTAACTGTTATTATTATCCTTATTCTATTGTTACAATCCGTATTACTCTTGCCTTTATCCTTATAACTATTATTGTTATCCTTATTATAAGTATTATTATTATCGCTATAACTGTTATTATTATCCTTATTCTACTGTTACTATCCGTAATACTCTTGCCTTTATCCTTATAACTATTATTCCTATACTTACTACTATTATTATTATCGCTATCACTGTTATTATTATTCCTATTACTATTATTACTATCGCTATTAAACTTGTCTCTATCCTTTTAACTATTAGCATTATCCTTATAATCATTATTATTATCGCTATAACTGTTATTATTATTCTTATTACTATTATTATTATCCTTGTTACTATTATTATTATCGCTATAACTGTTAATATTATTCTTGTTACTATTATTATTATCCTTATTATTATATTATTATTATCGCTATAACTGTTATTATTATCCTCATTCTATTGTTACTATCCGTATTACTCTTGCCTTTATTCTTATAACTAATATTATTATCCTTATTATTATTATTATTATCGCTATAACTGTTATTATTATTCTTATTGCTATTATTATTATCCTTATGATATTGTTATCATCCGCATTACGCTTGCCTTTATCCTTATAACTATTATTATTATCCTTATTACTATTATTATTATCGCTATAACTGTTAATATTATTCTTGTTACTATTATTATTATCCTTATTATTATTATTATTATTATCCTCATTCTATTGTTACTATCCGTATTACTCTTGCCTTTATTCTTATAACTAATATTATTATCCTTATTATTATTATTATTATTATCGCTATAACTGTTATTATTACTCTATTATTATTATTATTATCGCTATAACTGTTATTATTATCCTTATTCTATTGTTACTATCCGTATTACTATTGCCTTTATCCTTATAACTATTATTATTATCCTTATTACTATTATTATTATTATCGCTATAACTGTTATTACTATCCTCATTCTATTGTTACTATCCGTATTACTATTGCCTTTATCCTTATAACTATTATTATTATCCTTATTACTATTATTATTATCGCTATAACTGTTATTATTATTCTTATTACTATTATTATTATCCTTATAATATTGTTATCATCCGCATTACGCTTGCCTTTCTCCTTATAACTATTATTATTATCCTTATTATTATTATTATTATCGCTATAACTGTTATTATTATTCTCATTCTATTGTTACTATCAGTATTACTCTTGCCTTTATCCTTATAACTAATATTAGTATCGCTATAACTGTTATTATTGTTCTTATTACTATTATTAATATCGCTATAGCTGTTATTATTATTATCGCTATAACTGTTATTATTATCCTTATTCTATTGTTACTATCCGTATTACTCTTGCCTTTATCCTTATAACGAATATTATTATCCTTATTATTATTATTATTATTATCGCTATAACTGTTATTATTATCCTCATTCTATTGTTACTATCCGTATTACTATTGCCTTTATCCTTATAACTATTATTATTATCCTTATTACTATTATTATTATTGCTATAACTGTTATTCTTATTCTTATTACTATCATTATTATCGCTATAACTGTTATTATTATCCTTATTCTATTGTTACTATCAATATTACTCTTGCCTTTATCCTTATAACTAATATTATTATGCTTATTATTATTATTATTATTATCGCTATAACTGTTATTATTATCCTCATTCTATTGTTACTATCCGTATTACTCTTGCCCTTATCCTTATAACTAATATTAGTATCGCTATAACTGTTATTATTATTCTTATTACTATTATTATTATCCCTATTCCTCTTGGCTTTATCCTTATAACTATTATTATTATCCTTATTACTATTATTATTATTGCTGTAACTGTTCTTATTATTCTTATTACTATTATTATTATCCCCATTCCTCTTGTCTTTATCCTTATAGCTATTACTATTATCCTTATTATTATTATTATCGCTATAACGGTTATTATTATTGTTATTACTATTGTTATTATCGCTATAACTATTATTATTATCCTTATTACTATTATTATTATCGCTATAACTGTTATTGTTATCCTTATTCTATTGTTACTATCCGTATTCCCCTTGTCTTTATCCTCATAACTATTAGCATTATCCTTATTATTATTATTATTATCGCTATAACTGTTATTATTATTCTTATTACTATTATTATTATCGCTATAACTGTTATTATTATCCTCATTCTATTGTTACTATCCGTATTACTATTGCCTTTATCCTTATAACTATTATTATTATCCTTATTACTATTATTATTATTGCTATAACTGTTATTCTTATTCTTATTACTATCATTATTATCGCTATAACTGTTATTATTATCCTTATTCTATTGTTACTATCAATATTACTCTTGCCTTTATCCTTATAACTAATATTATTATGTTTATTATTATTATTATTATTATCGCTATAACTGTTATTATTATCCTCATTCTATTGTTACTATCCGTATTACTCTTGCCCTTATCCTTATAACTAATATTAGTATCGCTATAACTGTTATTATTATTCTTATTACTATTATTATTATCCCTATTCCTCTTGGCTTTATCCTTTATAACTATTATTATTATCCTTATTACTATTATTACTATTGCTGTAACTGTTCTTATTATTCTTATTACTATTATTATTATCCCCATTCCTCTTGTCTTTATCCTTATAGCTATTACTATTACCCTTATTATTATTATTATCGCTATAACTGTTATTATTATTCTTATTACTATTATTATTATCGCTATAACTATTATTATTATCCTTATTACTATTATTATTATCGCTATAACTGTTATTACTATCCTCATTCTATTGTTACTATCCGTATTACTATTGCCTTTATCCTTATAACTATTATTATTATCCTTATTACTATTATTATTAATATCGCTATAACTGTTATTACTATCCTCATTCTATTGTTACGATCCGTATTACTCTTGCCTTTATCCTTATAACTAATACTAGTATCGCTATAACTGTTATTATTATTCTTATTACTATTATTAATATCGATATAGCTGTTATTATTATTATCGCTATAACTGTTATTATTATCCTTATTCTATTGTTACTATCCGTATTACTCTTGCCTTTATCCTTATAACTAATATTATTATCCTTATTATTATTATTATTATCGCTATAACTATTATTCTTATAGATATTATTATTATTATTATCGCTATAACTGTTATTATTATCCTCATTCTATTGTTACTATCCGTATTACTCTTGCCTTTATCCTTATAACTATTATTATTATCCTTATTCTATTGTTACTATCCGTATTACTATTGCCTTCATCCTTATAACTATTATTATTATCCTTATTACTATTATTATTATCGCTATAACTGTTATTATTATTCTTATTACTATTATTATTATCGCTATAACTGTTATTATTATCCTTATTCTATTGTTACTATCCCTATTACTCTTGTCTTTATCCATATAACTATGATCATTATATTTATTATTATTATTCTTGTCGCTATAACTGTTATTCTTATTCTTATTACTATTATTATTATCGCTATAACTGTTATTATTATCCATATTCTATTGTTACTATCCGTATTACTCTTGCCTTTATCCTTATAACTATTATTATTATCCTTATTACTATTATTATTATCGCTATAACTGTTATTATTATTCTTATTACTATTATTATTATCCTTATGATATTGTTACCATCCGCATTACGCTGTCCTTTATCCTTATAACTATTATTATTATCCTTATTATTATTATTATCGCTATAACTATTATTCTTATAGTTATTACTATTATTATTATCGCTATAACTGTTACTATTATCCTTATTCTATTGTTACTATCCCTATTACTCTTGTCTTTATCCATATAACTATGATCATTATCCTTATTACTATTATTATTATCGCTATAACTGTTATTATTATTCTTATTACTATTATTATTATCGGTTTAACTGTTATTATTATCCTTATTCTATTGTTACTATCCGCATTACGCTTGCCTTTATCCTTATAACTATTATTATTATCCTTATTCTATTGTTACTATCCCTATTACTCTTGTCTTTATCCTTATAACTATTATTATTATCCTTATTATTATTATTATTATTATCGCTATAACTGTTATTATTATCCTCATTCTATTGTTACTATCCGCATTACGCTTGCCTTTATCCTTATAACTATTATTATTATCCTTATTATTATTATTATTATCGCTATAACTGTTATTATTATCCTTATTCTATTGTTACTATCCGTATTACCCTTGTCTTTATCCTTATAACTATTATTATTATCCTTATTACTACTACTATTATCGCTATTACTGTAAATATTATTCTTGTTACTATTATTATTATCGCTATAACTGTTATTATTATTCATATTACTATTATTATTATCGCTATAACTGTTATTATTATCCTTATTCTATTGTTACTATCCCTATTACTCTTGTCTTTATCCATATAACTATGATCATTATATTTATTATTATTATTCTTGTCGCTATAACTGTTATTCTTATTCTTAATACTATTATTATTATCGCTATAACTGTTATTATTATCCATATTCTATTGTTACTATCCGTATTACTCTTGCCTTTATCCTTATAACTATTATTATTATCCTTATTACTATTATTATTATCGCTATAACTGTTATTATTATTCTTATTACTATTATTATTATCCTTATGATATTGTTACCATCCGCATTACGCTGTCGTTTATCCTTATAACTATTATTATTATCCTTATTATTATTATTATCGCTATAACTATTATTCTTATAGTTATTACTATTATTATTATCGCTATAACTGTTACTATTATCCTTATTCTATTGTTACTATCCCTATTACTCTTGTCTTTATCCATATAACTATGATCATTATCCTTATTACTATTATTATTATCGCTATAACTGTTATTATTATTCTTATTACTATTATTATTATCGGTTTAACTGTTATTATTATCCTTATTCTATTGTTACTATCCGCATTACGCTTGCCTTTATCCTTATAACTATTATTATTATCCTTATTCTATTGTTACTATCCCTATTACTCTTGTCTTTATCCTTATAACTATTATTATTATCCTTATTATTATTATTATTATTATCGCTATAACTGTTATTATTATCCTCATTCTATTGTTACTATCCGCATTACGCTTGCCTTTATCCTTATAACTATTATTATTATCCTTATTATTATTATTATTATCGCTATAACTGTTATTATTATCCTTATTCTATTGTTACTATCCGTATTACCCTTGTCTTTATCCTTATAACTATTATTATTATCCTTATTACTATTATTATTATCGCTATTACTGTAAATATTATTCTTGTTACTATTATTATTATCGCTATAACTGTTATTATTATCCTTATTCTATTGTTACAATCCGTATTACTCTTGCCTTTATCCTTATAACTATTATTGTTATCCTTATTATAAGTATTATTATTATCGCTATAACTGTTATTATTATCCTTATTCTACTGTTACTATCCGTAATACTCTTGCCTTTATCCTTATAACTATTATTCCTATACTTACTACTATTATTATTATCGCTATCACTTTTATTATTATTCCTATTACTATTATTACTATCGCTATTAAACTTGTCTCTATCCTTTTAACTATTAGCATTATCCTTATAATCATTATTATTATCGCTATAACTGTTATTATTATTCTTATTACTATTATTATTATCCTTGTTACTATTATTATTATCGCTATAGCTGTTATTATTATCCTTATTACTATTATTAGTATCGCTACAACTGTTATTATTATCCTTATTTTATTGTTACTATCCGTATTCCCCGTGTCTTTATCCTTATAACTATTATTATTATCCTTATTCTACTGTTACTATCCGTATTACTCTTGTCTTTATCCTCATAACTATTATTATTATCCTTATTATTATTATTATTATCGGTATAACTGTTATTATTATTCTTATTGCTATTATTATTATCCTTATGATATTGTTATCATCCGCATTACGCTTGCCTTTATCCTTATAACTATTATTATTATCCTTATTACTATTATTATTATCGCTATAACTGTTAATATTATTCTTGTTACTATTATTATTATCACTCTAACTGTTATTATTATCCTTATTCTATTGTTACTATCCGTATTACTCTTGCCTTTATCCTTATAACTATTATTATTATCCTTATTATTATTATTCTTGTCGCTATAACTGTTATTATTATTCTTATTACTATTATTATTATCGCTATAACAGTAATTATTATTCTTATTACTATTATTATTATCGGTTTAACTGTTATTATTATCCTTATTCTATTGTTACTATCCCTATTACTCTTGTCTTTATCCTTATAACTATTATTATTATCCTTATTAATATTATTATTATTATCGCTATAACTGTTATTATTATCCTCATTCTATTGTTACTATCCGTATTACTCTTGCCTTTATTATTATCGCTATAACTGTTATTATTACTCTATTATTATTATTATTATCGCTATAACTGTTATTATTATCCTTATTCTATTGTTACTATCCGCATTACGCTTGCCTTCATCCTTATAACTATTATTATTATCCTTATTATTATTATTATTATCGCTATAACTGTTATTATTATCCTTATTCTATTGTTACTATCCGTATTACTCTTGCCTTTATCCTTACAACTATTATTATTATCATCCTTATTCTATTGTTACTATCCCTATTACTCTTGTCTTTATCCTTATAACTATTATTATTATCCTTATTATTATTATTATCATCGCTATAACTGTTATTATTATTCTTATTACTATTATTATTATACCTATTATTCTTGTCTTTGTCCTTATAACTATTATTATTATACTTATTACTATTATTAATATCGCTATAGCTGTTATTATTATTATCGCTATAACTGTTATTACTATCCTCATTCTATTGTTACTATCCGTATTACTATTGCCTTTATCCTTATAACTATTATTATTATTCTTATTACTATTATTATTATCCCCATTCCTGTTGTCTTTATCCTTATAGCTATTATTATTATCCTTATTATTATTATTATTATTATCGCTATAACTGTTATTATTATTCTTATTACTATTATTATTATCGCTATAACTATCATTATTATCCTTATTACTATTATTATTATCGCTATAACTGTTATTGTTATCCTTATTCTATTGTTACTATCCGTATTCCCCGTGTCTTTATCCTTATAACTATTATTATTATCCGTATTCTATTGTTGCTATCCGTATTACTCTTGTCTTTATCCTCATAACTATTATTACTATCCTTATTATTATTATTATTATCGCTATAACTGTTATTATTATTCTTATTGCTATTATTATTATCCTTACGATATTGTTATCATCCGCATTACGCTTGCCTTTATCCTTATAACTATTATTATTATCCTTATTATTATTATTATTATCGCTATAACTGTTATTATTATTCTCATTCTATTGTTACTATCCGTATTACTCTTCCCTTTATGTTTATAACTAATATTAGTATCGCTATAACTGTTATTATTATTCTTATTACTATTATTATTATCCCTATTCCTCTTGGCTTTATCCTTATAACTATTATTATTATCCTTATTATTATTATTATTATTATCTATAACTGTTATTAATATCCTTATTCTATTGTTACTATCCGTATTACTCTTGTCTTTACCCTTATAACTACTATTATTATCCTTATTACTATTATTATTATCGCTATAACTGTTATTATTATCCTTATTACTATTATTATTATCGCTATAACTGTTATTGTTATCCTTATTCTATTGTTACTATCCGTATTCCCGTTGTCTTTATAATCATAACTATTAGCATTATCCTTATTATTATTATTATTATCTTTATAACTGTTATTCTTATTCTTATTACTATTATTATTATCGCTATAACTGTTATTATTATCCTTATTCTATTGTTACTATCCGTATTACTCTTGCCTTTATCCTTATAATTATTATTATTATCCTTATTACTATTATTATTATAACTATAACTGTTATTATTAGTCTTATTACTATTATTATTATCCTTATGATATTGTTACCATCCGCATTACGCTGTCCTTTATCCTTATAACTATTATTATTATCCTTATTATTATTATTATCGCTATAACTGTTATTATTATCCTTATTACTATTATTATTCTCGCTATAACTGTTATTATTATCCTTATTCTATTGTTACTATCCGTATTCCCCTTGTCTTTATCCTTATAACTATTATTATTATCCTTATTACTATTATTATTATCGCTATAACTGTTAATATTATTCTTGTTACTATTTTTATTATCACTCTAACTGTTATTATTATCCTTATTCTATTGTTACTATCCGTATTACTCTTGCCTTTATCCTTATAACTATTATTATTATCCTTATTCTATTGTTACTATCCCTATTACTTCTGTCTTTATCCTTATAACTATTATTATTATCCTTATTATTATTATTATTATCGCTATAACTGTTCTTATTATTCTTATTACTATTATTATTATCGGTTTAACTGTTATTATTATCCTTATTCTATTGTTACTATCCCTATTACTCGTGTCTTTATCCATATAACTATGATCATTATCCTTATTATTATTATTCTTGTCGCTATAACTGTTATTATTATTCTTATTACTATTATTATTATCGCTATAACTGTTATAATTATCCTTATTCTATTGTTACTATCCATATTACTGTTGTCTATATCCTTATAACTATTATTATTAATCCCTATTACTATTATTATTATCGCTATAACTGTTATTATTATCCTTATTCTATTGTTACTATCCGCATTATTCTTGTCTTTATCCTTATAACTATTATTATTATCCTTATTACTATTATTATTATCGCTATAACTGTTATTATTATTCTTATTACTATTATTATTATCCTTATTATTCTTGTCTTTGTCCTTATAACTATTATTATTATACTTATTACTATTTTTAATATCGCTATAGCTGGTATTATTATTATCGCTATAACTGTTATTACTATCCTCATTCTATTGTTATTATCCGTATTACTATTGCCTTTATCCTTATAACTATTATTATTATTCTTATTACTATTATTATTATCCCCATTCCTCTTGTCTTTATCCTTATAGCTATTATAATTATCCTTATTATTATTATTATTATTATCGCTATAACTGTTATTATTATCCTTATTACTATTAATATTATCGCTATAACTGTTAATATTATCCTTATTATTATTATTATTATCGCTATAACTGTTATTATTATTCTTATTACTATTATTATTATCCTTATGATATTGTTATCATCCGCATTACGCTTGCCTTTATCCTTATATCTATTATTATTATCCATATTATTATTATTATTATCGCTATAGCTGTTATTATTATTCTCATTCTATTGTTACTATCCGTATTACTCCTGCCTATATGTTTATAACTAATACTAGTATCGCTATAACTGTTATTATTATTCTTATTACTATTATTATTATCCCTATTCCTCTTGGCTTTATCCTTATAACTATTATTATTATCCTTATTATTATTATTATTATTATTCGCTATATCTGTTATTATTATCCTTATTCTATTGTTACTATCCGTATTACTCTTCTCTTTACCCTTATAACTACTATTATTATCCTTATTATTATTATTATTATCCCAATAACTGTTATTATTACCCTTATTCTATTGTTACTATCCGTATTCCCCTTGTCTTTATCCTTATAACTATTATTATTGTCCTTATTACGATTATTATTATCGCTATTACTGTTAATATTATTCTTGTTACTATTATTATTATCGCTTTAACTGTTATTATTATCCCTATTCTATTGTTACTATCCGTATTACTCTTGCCGTTATCCTTATAACTATTATTATTATCCTTATTATTATTATTATTATCCCAATAACTGTTATTATTATCCTTATTCTATTGTTACTATCCGTATTCCCCTTGTCTTTATCCTTATAACTATTATTATTATCCTTATTACTATTATTATTATCGCTATAACTGTTAATATTATTCTTGTTACTATTATTATTATCGCTCTAACTGTTATTATTATCCTTATTCTATTGTTACTATCCGTATTCCCCTTGTCTTTATCCTTATAACTATTATTATTATCCTTATTCTATTGTTACTATCCGCATTACTCTTGTCTTTATCCTTATAACTATTATTATTATCCTTATTACTATTATTATTATCGCTATAACTGTTATTATTATTATTAGCCCTATTATTCTTGTCTTTGTCCTTATAACTATTATTATTATACTTATTACTATTATTAATATCGCTATAGCTGTTATTATTATTATCGCTATAACTGTTATTATTATCCTTATTCTATTGTTACTATCCGCATTACGCTTGCCTTTATCCTTATAACTATTATTATTATCCTTATTATTATCATTATTATCGCTATAACTGTTATTATTATCCTTATTCTATAGTTACTATCCGTATTCCCCTTGTCTTTATCCTTATAACTATTATTATTATCCTTATTACGATTATTATTATCGCTATTACTGTTAATATTATTCTTGTTACTATTATTATTATCGCTATAACTGTTATTATTATCCCTATTCTATTGTTACTATCCGTATTACTCTTGCCGTTATCCTTATAACTATTATTATTATCCTTATTATTATTATTATTATCCCAATAACTGTTATTATTATCCTTATTCTATTGTTACTATCCGTATTCCCCTTGTCTTTATCCTTATATCTATTATTATTATCCTTATTACTATTATTATTATCGCTATAACTGTTAATATTATTCTTGTTACTATTATTATTATCGCTCTAACTGTTATTATTATCCTTATTCTATTGTTACTATCCGTATTCCCCTTGTCTTTATCCTTATAACTATTATTATTATCCTTATTCTATTGTTACTATCCGCATTACTCTTGTCTTTATCCTTATAACTATTATTATTATCCTTATTACTATTATTATTATCGCTATAACTGTTATTATTATCCTTATTACTATTATTATTATCGCTATAACTGTTATTATTATTATTAGCCCTATTATTCTTGTCTTTGTCCTTATAACTATTATTATTATACTTATTACTATTATTAATATCGCTATAGCTGTTATTATTATTATCGCTATAACTGTTATTATTATCCTTATTCTATTGTTACTATCCGCATTACGCTTGCCTTTATCCTTATAACTATTATTATTATCCTTATTATTATCATTATTATCGCTATAACTGTTATTATTATCCTTATTCTATAGTTACTATCCGTATTCCCCTTGTCTTTATCCTTATAACTATTATTATTATCCTTATTACGATTATTATTATCGCTATTACTGTTAATATTATTCTTGTTACTATTATTATTATCGCTATAACTGTTATTATTATCCCTATTCTATTGTTACTATCCGTATTACTCTTGCCGTTATCCTTATAACTATTATTATTATCCTTATTATTATTATTATTATCCCAATAACTGTTATTATTATCCTTATTCTATTGTTACTATCCGTATTCCCCTTGTCTTTATCCTTATTACTATTATTATTATCGCTATAACTGTTAATATTATTCTTGTTACTATTATTATTATCGCTCTAACTGTTATTATTATCCTTATTCTATTGTTACTATCCGTATTCCCCTTGTCTTTATCCTTATAACTATTATTATTATCCTTATTCTATTGTTACTATCCGCATTACTCTTGTCTTTATCCTTATAACTATTATTATTATCCTTATTACTATTATTATTATCGCTATAACTGTTATTATTATTCTTATTACTATTATTATTAGCCCTATTATTCTTGTCTTTGTCCTTATAACTATTATTATTATACTTATTACTATTATTAATATCGCTATAGCTGTTATTATTATTATCGCTATAACTGTTATTATTATCCTTATTCTATTGTTACTATCCGCATTACGCTTGCCTTTATCCTTATAACTATTGTTATTATCCTTATTATTATCATTATTATCGCTATAACTGTTATTATTATCCTTATTCTATTGTTACTATCCGTATTCCCCTTGTCTTTATCCTTATAACTATTATTATTATCCTTATATCTATTATTATTATCGCTATAACTGTTAATATTATTCTTGTTACTATTATTATTATCGCTCTAACTGTTATTATTATCCTTATTCTATTGTTACTATCCGCATTACGCTTGCCTTTATCCTTATAACTATTATTATTATCCTTATTATTATTATTATTATCGTTATAACTGTTATTATTATCCTTATTCTATTGTTACTATCTGTATTCCCCTTGTCTTTATCCTTATAACTATTATTATTATCCTTATTACGATTATTATTATCGCTATTACTGTTAATAATATTCTTGTTACTATTATTATTATCGCTATAACTGTTATTATTATCCCTATTCTATTGTTACTATCCGTATTACTCTTGCCGTTATCCTTATAACTATTATCATTATCCTTATTATTATTATTATTATCCCAATAACTGTTATTATTATCCTTATTCTATTGTTACTATCCGTATTCCCCTTGTCTTTATCCTTATAACTATTATTATTATCCTCATTACTATTATTATTATCGCTATAACTGTTAATATTATTCTTGTTACTATTATTATTATCGCTCTAACTGTTATTATTATCCTTATTCTATTGTTACTATCCGTATTCCCCTTGTCTTTATCCTTATAACTATTATTATTATCCTTATTCTATTGTTACTATCCGTATTACTATTGCCTTTATCCTTATAACTACTATTATTATCCTTATTACTATTATTATTATCGCTATAACTGTTATTATTATCCTTATTACTATTACTATTATCGCTATAACAGTTATTGTTATCCTTATTCTATTGTTACTATTCGTATTCCCCTTGTCTTTATCCTCATAACTATTAGCATTATCCTTAATATTATTATTATTATTGCTATAACTGTTATTATTATTCTTATTACTATTATTATTATCGCTTTAACTGTTATTATAATTCTTATTACTATTATTATTATCGCTTTAACTGTTATTATTATCCTTATTCTATTGTTACTATCCCTATTACTCTTGTCTTTATCCATATAACTATGATCATTATATTTATTATTATTATTCTTGTCGCTATAACTGTTATTCTTATTCTTATTACTATTATTATTATCGCTACAACTGTTATTATTATCCTTATTCTATTGTTCCTATCCGTATTACTCTTGCCTTTATCCTTATAACTAATATTATTATCCTTATTATTATTATTATTATTATCGCTATAACTATTATTCTTATAGTTATTATTATTTTTATTATCGCTATAACTGTTATTATTATCCTCATTCTATTGTTACTATCCGTATTACTCTTGCCCTTATCCTTATAACTATTATTAATATCCTTATTCTATTGTTACTATCCGTATTACTCTTGCCTTTATCCTTATAACTATTATTATTATCCTTATTATTATTATTATTATTATCGCTATAACTGTTATTATTATCCACATTCTATTGTTACTATCCGTATTACTATTGCCTTTATCCTTATAACTATTATTATTATCCTTATTACTATTATTATTATCGCTATAACTGTTATTATTATTCGTATTACTATTATTATTATCCTTATGATATTGTTACCATCGGCATTACGCTGTCCTTTATCCTTATAACTATTATTATTATCATTATTATTATTATTATTATCGCTATAACTATTAATCTTATAGTTATTACTATTATTATTATCGCTATAACTGTTATTATTATCCTTATTCTATTGTTACTATCCCTATTACTCTTGTCTTTATCCATATAACTATGATCACTATCCTTATTATTACTATTCTTGTCGCTATAACTCTTATTATTATTCGTATTACTATTATTATTATCCCTATTATTCTTGTCTTTGTCAGTATAACTGTTATTATTATACTTGTTACTATTATTAATATCGCTATAGCTGTTATTATTATTATCGCTATAACTGTTATTATTATCCTTATTCTATTGCTACTGTCCGTATTACTCTTGCCTTTATCCTTATAACTAATATTATTACTATTATTATTATTAGTATTATTATCGCTATAACTGGTATTACTATCCTCATTCTATCGTTACTATCCGTATTACTATTGCCTGTATCCTTATAACTATTATTATTATCCTTATTACTATTATTATTATCGCTATAACTGTTATTATTCTTATTACTATTATTATTATCCTTATGATATTGTTTTCATCCGCATTACGCTTGCCTTTATCCTTATAGCTATTATTATTATCCTTATTATTATTATTATTATCGCTATAACTGTTATTATTATTCTTATAACTATTATTATTATCGCTATAACTGTTATTGTTATCCTTATTCTATTGTTACTATCCGTATTCCCATTGTCTTTATCCTCATAACTATTAACATTATCCTTATCATTATTATTATTATTGTCGCTATAACTGTTATTATTATTCTTATTACTATTATTATTATCGCTTTAACTGTCATTATTATCCTTATTCTATTGTTTCTATCCCTATTACTCTTGCCTTTATGTTTATAACTAACATTAGTATCGCTATAATTGTTATTATTATTCTTATTACTATTATTATTATCCTTATGATATTTTTATCATCCGCAGTACGCTTGCCTTTATCCTTATAAGTATTATTATTATCCTTATTATTATTATTATTATCCTTATTATTATTATTATTATTATCGCTATAACTATTATTATTATTCTCATTCTATTGTTACAATCCGTATTACTCTTGCCTTTATCCTTATAACTATTATTATTATCCTTATTACTATTATTATTATTGCTACAACTGTTATTATTATTCTTATTAGTATTATTATTATCGCTATAACTGTTATTATTATCCTTATTCTATTGTTACTATCCGCATTACTCTTGTCTTTATCCTTATAACTATTATTATTATCGCTATAACTGTTATTATTATTCTTATTACTATTATTATTATCCCTATTATTCTTGTCTTTGTCCTTATAACTATTACTATTATACTTATTACTATTATTAATATCGCTATAGCTGTTATTATTATTATCGCTATAACTGTTATTACTATCCTCATTCTATTGTTACTATCCGTCTTACTCTTGTCTTTATCCATATAACTATGATCATTATATTTATTATTATTATTCTTGTCGCTATAACTGTTATTCTTATTCTTATTACTATCATTATTATCGCTATAACTGTTATTATTATCCTTATTCTATTGTTACTATCCGTATTCCCCCTTGTCTTTATCCTTATAACTATTATTATTATCCTTATTACTATTATTATTATCGCTATAACTGTTAATATTATTCTTGTTACTATTATTATTATCGCTCTAACTGTTATTATTATCCTTATTCTATTGTTACTATCCGCATTACGCTTGCCTTTATCCTTATAACTATTATTCCTATACTTACTACTATTATTATTATCGCTATCACTTTTATTATTATTCCTATTACTATTATTACTATCGCTATTAAACTTGTCTCTATCCTTTTAACTATTAGCATTATCCTTATAATCATTATTATTATCGCTATAACTGTTATTATTATTCTTATTACTATTATTATTATCCTTGTTACTATTATTATTATCGCTATAGCTGTTATTATTATCCTTATTACTATTATTAGTATCGCTACAACTGTTATTATTATCCTTATTTTATTGTTACTATCCGTATTCCCCGTGTCTTTATCCTTATAACTATTATTATTATCCTTATTCTACTGTTACTATCCGTATTACTCTTGTCTTTATCCTCATAACTATTATTATTATCGTTATTATTATTATTATTATCGCTATAACTGTTATTATTATTCTTATTGCTATTATTATTATCCTTATGATATTGTTATCATCCGCATTACGCTTGCCTTTATCCTTATAACTATTATTATTATCCTTATTACTATTATTATTATCGCTATAACTGTTAATATTATTCTTGTTACTATTATTATTATCACTCTAACTGTTATTATTATCCTTATTCTATTGTTACTATCCGTATTACTCTTGCCTTTATCCTTATAACTATTATTATTATCCTTATTATTATTATTCTTGTCGCTATAACTGTTATTATTATTCTTATTACTATTATTATTATCGCCATAACTGTTATTGTTATCCTTATTCTATTGTTACTATCCGTATTCCCGTTGTCTTTATAATCATAACTATTAGCATTATCCTTATTATTATTATTATTATTATCTTTATAACTGTTATTCTTATTCTTATTACTATTATTATTATCGCTATAACTGTTATTATTATCCTTATTCTATTGTTACTATCCGTATTACTCTTGCCTTTATCCTTATAACTATTATTATTATCCTTATTACTATTATTATTATAACTATAACTGTTATTATTAGTCTTATTACTATTATTATTATCCTTATGATATTGTTACCATCCGCATTACGCTGTCCTTTATCCTTATAACTATTATTATTATCCTTATTATTATTATTATCGCTATAACTGTTATTATTATCCTTATTACTATTATTATTCTCGCTATAACTGTTATTATTATCCTTATTCTATTGTTACTATCCGTATTCCCCTTGTCTTTATCCTTATAACTATTATTATTATCCTTATTACTATTATTATTATCGCTATAACTGTTAATATTATTCTTGTTACTATTTTTATTATCACTCTAACTGTTATTATTATCCTTATTCTATTGTTACTATCCGTATTTCTCTTGCCTTTATCCTCATAACTATTATTATTATCCTTATTCTATTGTTACTATCCCTATTACTCCTGTCTTTATCCTTATAGCTATTATTATTATCCTTATTATTATTATTATTATCGCTATAACTGTTCTTATTATTCTTATTACTATTATTATTATCGGTTTAACTGTTATTATTATCCTTATTCTATTGTTACTATCCCTATTACTCGTGTCTTTATCCATATAACTATGATCATTATCCTTATTATTATTATTCTTGTCGCTATAACTGTTATTATTATTCTTATTACTATTATTATTATCGCTATAACTGTTATAATTATCCTTATTCTATTGTTACTATCCATATTACTGTTGTCTATATCCTTATAACTATTATTATTAATCCCTATTACTATTATTATTATCGCTATAACTGTTATTATTATCCTTATTCTATTGTTACTATCCGCATTATTCTTGTCTTTATCCTTATAACTATTATTATTATCCTTATTACTATTATTATTATCGCTATAACTGTTATTATTATTCTTATTACTATTATTATTATCCTTATTATTCTTGTCTTTGTCCTTATAACTATTATTATTATACTTATTACTATTTTTAATATCGCTATAGCTGTTATTATTATTATCGTTATAACTGTTATTATTATCCTTATTCTATTGTTACTATCTGTATTCCCCTTGTCTTTATCCTTATAACTATTATTATTATCCTCATTACTATTATTATTATCGCTATAACTGTTAATATTATTCTTGTTACTATTATTATTATCGCTCTAACTGTTATTATTATCCTTATTCTATTGTTACTATCCGTATTCCCCTTGTCTTTATCCTTATAACTATTATTATTATCCTTATATCTATTATTATTATCGCTATAACTGTTAATATTATTCTTGTTACTATTATTATTATCGCTCTAACTGTTATTATTATCCTTATTCTATTGTTACTATCCGCATTACGCTTGCCTTTATCCTTACAACTATTATTATTATCCTTATTATTATTATTATTATCGTTATAACTGTTATTATTATCCTTATTCTATTGTTACTATCTGTATTCCCCTTGTCTTTATCCTTATAACTATTATTATTATCCTTATTACGATTATTATTATCGCTATTACTGTTAATAATATTCTTGTTACTATTATTATTATCGCTATAACTGTTATTATTATCCCTATTCTATTGTTACTATCCGTATTACTCTTGCCGTTATCCTTATAACTATTATCATTATCCTTATTATTATTATTATTATCCCAATAACTGTTATTATTATCCTTATTCTATTGTTACTATCCGTATTCCCCTTGTCTTTATCCTTATAACTATTATTATTATTCTTATTACTATTATTATTATCGCTTTAACTGTTATTATAATTCTTATTACTATTATTATTATCGCTTTAACTGTTATTATTATCCTTATTCTATTGTTACTATCCCTATTACTCTTGTCTTTATCCATATAACTATGATCATTATATTTATTATTATTATTCTTGTCGCTATAACTGTTATTCTTATTCTTATTACTATTATTATTATCGCTACAACTGTTATTATTATCCTTATTCTATTGTTCCTATCCGTATTACTCTTGCCTTTATCCTTATAACTAATATTATTATCCTTATTATTATTATTATTATTATCGCTATAACTATTATTCTTATAGTTATTACTATTATTATTATCGCTATAACTGTTATTATTATCCTTATTCTATTGTTACTATCCCTATTACTCTTGTCTTTATCCATATAACTATGATCATTATCCTTATTATTACTATTCTTGTCGCTATAACTGTTATTATTATCCCTATTATTCTTGTCTTTGTCAGTATAACTGTTATTATTATACTTGTTACTATTATTAATATCGCTATAGCTGTTATTATTATTATCGCTATAACTGTTATTATTATCCTTATTCTATTGCTACTGTCCGTATTACTCTTGCCTTTATCCTTATAACTAATATTATTACTATTATTATTATTAGTATTATTATCGCTATAACTGGTATTACTATCCTCATTCTATCGTTACTATCCGTATTACTATTGCCTGTATCCTTATAACTATTATTATTATCCTTATTACTATTATTATTATCGCTATAACTGTTATTATTCTTATTACTATTATTATTATCCTTATGATATTGTTTTCATCCGCATTACGCTTGCCTTTATCCTTATAGCTATTATTATTATCCTTATTATTATTATTATTATCGCTATAACTGTTATTATTATTCTTATAACTATTATTATTATCGCTATAACTGTTATTGTTATCCTTATTCTATTGTTACTATCCGTATTCCCATTGTCTTTATCCTCATAACTATTAACATTATCCTTATCATTATTATTATTATTGTCGCTATAACTGTTATTATTATTCTTATTACTATTATTATTATCGCTTTAACTGTCATTATTATCCTTATTCTATTGTTTCTATCCCTATTACTCTTGCCTTTATGTTTATAACTAACATTAGTATCGCTATAATTGTTATTATTATTCTTATTACTATTATTATTATCCTTATGATATTTTTATCATCCGCAGTACGCTTGCCTTTATCCTTATAACTATTATTATTATCCTTATTATTATTATTATTATCCTTATTATTATTATTATTATTATCGCTATAACTATTATTATTATTCTCATTCTATTGTTACAATCCGTATTACTCTTGCCGTTATCCTTATAACTATTATTATTATCCTTATTACTATTATTATTATTGCTACAACTGTTATTATTATTCTTATTAGTATTATTATTATCGCTATAACTGTTATTATTATCCTTATTCTATTGTTACTATCCGCATTACTCTTGTCTTTATCCTTATAACTATTATTATTATCGCTATAACTGTTATTATTATTCTTATTACTATTATTATTGTCCCTATTATTCTTGTCTTTGTCCTTATAACTATTACTATTATACTTATTACTATTATTAATATCGCTATAGCTGTTATTATTATTATCGCTATAACTGTTATTACTATCCTCATTCTATTGTTACTATCCGTCTTACTCTTGTCTTTATCCATATAACTATGATCATTATATTTATTATTATTATTCTTGTCGCTATAACTGTTATTCTTATTCTTATTACTATCATTATTATCGCTATAACTGTTATTATTATCCTTATTCTATTGTTACTATCCGTATTCCCCCTTGTCTTTATCCTTATAACTATTATTATTATCCTTATTACTATTATTATTATCGCTATAACTGTTAATATTATTCTTGTTACTATTATTATTATCGCTCTAACTGTTATTATTATCCTTATTCTATTGTTACTATCCGCATTACGCTTGCCTTTATCCTTATAACTATTATTCCTATACTTACTACTATTATTATTATCGCTATCACTTTTATTATTATTCCTATTACTATTATTACTATCGCTATTAAACTTGTCTCTATCCCTTTAACTATTAGCATTATCCTTATAATCATTATTATTATCGCTATAACTGTTATTATTATTCTTATTACTATTATTATTATCCTTGTTACTATTATTATTATCGCTATAGCTGTTATTATTATCCTTATTACTATTATTAGTATCGCTACAACTGTTATTATTATCCTTATTTTATTGTTACTATCCGTATTCCCCGTGTCTTTATCCTTATAACTATTATTATTATCCTTATTCTACTGTTACTATCCGTATTACTCTTGTCTTTATCCTCATAACTATTATTATTATCGTTATTATTATTATTATTATCGCTATAACTGTTATTATTATTCTTATTGCTATTATTATTATCCTTATGATATTGTTATCATCCGCATTACGCTTGCCTTTATCCTTATAACTATTATTATTATCCTTATTACTATTATTATTATCGCTATAACTGTTAATATTATTCTTGTTACTATTATTATTATCACTCTAACTGTTATTATTATCCTTATTCTATTGTTACTATCCGCATTATTCTTGTCTTTATCCTTATAACTATTATTATTATCCTTATTACTATTATTATTATCGCTATAACTGTTATTATTATTCTTATTACTATTATTATTATCCTTATTATTCTTGTCTTTGTCCTTATAACTATTATTATTATACTTATTACTATTTTTAATATCGCTATAGCTGTTATTATTATTATCGTTATAACTGTTATTATTATCCTTATTCTATTGTTACTATCTGTATTCCCCTTGTCTTTATCCTTATAACTATTATTATTATCCTCATTACTATTATTATTATCGCTATAACTGTTAATATTATTCTTGTTACTATTATTATTATCGCTCTAACTGTTATTATTATCCTTATTCTATTGTTACTATCCGTATTTCTCTTGCCTTTATCCTCATAACTATTATTATTATCCTTATTCTATTGTTACTATCCGTATTCCCCTTGTCTTTATCCTTATAACTATTATTATTATCCTTATTACTATTATTATTATCGCTATAACTGTTAATATTATTCTTGTTACTATTTTTATTATCACTCTAACTGTTATTATTATCCTTATTCTATTGTTACTATCCGTATTTCTCTTGCCTTTATCCTCATAACTATTATTATTATCCTTATTCTATTGTTACTATCCCTATTACTCCTGTCTTTATCCTTATAGCTATTATTATTATCCTTATTATTATTATTATTATCGCTATAACTGTTCTTATTATTCTTATTACTATTATTATTATCGGTTTAACTGTTATTATTATCCTTATTCTATTGTTACTATCCCTATTACTCGTGTCTTTATCCATATAACTATGATCATTATCCTTATTATTATTATTCTTGTCGCTATAACTGTTATTATTATTCTTATTACTATTATTATTATCGCTATAACTGTTATAATTATCCTTATTCTATTGTTACTATCCATATTACTGTTGTCTATATCCTTATAACTATTATTATTAATCCCTATTACTATTATTATTATCGCTATAACTGTTATTATTATCCTTATTCTATTGTTACTATCCGTATTATTCTTGTCTTTATCCTTATAAATATTATTATTATCCTTATTACTATTATTATTATCGCTATAACTGTTATTATTATTCTTATTACTATTATTATTATCCTTATTATTCTTGTCTTTGTCCTTATAACTATTATTATTATACTTATTACTATTTTTAATATCGCTATAGCTGTTATTATTATTATCGTTATAACTGTTATTATTATCCTTATTCTATTGTTACTATCTGTATTCCCCTTGTCTTTATCCTTATAACTATTATTATTATCCTCATTACTATTATTATTATCGCTATAACTGTTAATATTATTCTTGTTACTATTATTATTATCGCTCTAACTGTTATTATTATCCTTATTCTATTGTTACTATCCGTATTCCCCTTGTCTTTATCCTTATAACTATTATTATTATCCTTATATCTATTATTATTATCGCTATAACTGTTAATATTATTCTTGTTACTATTATTATTATCGCTCTAACTGTTATTATTATCCTTATTCTATTGTTACTATCCGCATTACGCTTGCCTTTATCCTTACAACTATTATTATTATCCTTATTATTATTATTATTATCGTTATAACTGTTATTATTATCCTTATTCTATTGTTACTATCTGTATTCCCCTTGTCTTTATCCTTATAACTATTATTATTATCCTTATTACGATTATTATTATCGCTATTACTGTTAATAATATTCTTGTTACTATTATTATTATCGCTATAACTGTTATTATTATCCCTATTCTATTGTTACTATCCGTATTACTCTTGCCGTTATCCTTATAACTATTATCATTATCCTTATTATTATTATTATTATCCCAATAACTGTTATTATTATCCTTATTCTATTGTTACTATCCGTATTCCCCTTGTCTTTATCCTTATAACTATTATTATTATTCTTATTACTATTATTATTATCGCTTTAACTGTTATTATAATTCTTATTACTATTATTATTATCGCTTTAACTGTTATTATTATCCTTATTCTATTGTTACTATCCCTATTACTCTTGTCTTTATCCATATAACTATGATCATTATATTTATTATTATTATTCTTGTCGCTATAACTGTTATTCTTATTCTTATTACTATTATTATTATCGCTACAACTGTTATTATTATCCTTATTCTATTGTTCCTATCCGTATTACTCTTGCCTTTATCCTTATAACTAATATTATTATCCTTATTATTATTATTATTATTATCGCTATAACTATTATTCTTATAGTTATTACTATTATTATTATCGCTATAACTGTTATTATTATCCTTATTCTATTGTTACTATCCCTATTACTCTTGTCTTTATCCATATAACTATGATCATTATCCTTATTATTACTATTCTTGTCGCTATAACTGTTATTATTATCCCTATTATTCTTGTCTTTGTCAGTATAACTGTTATTATTATACTTGTTACTATTATTAATATCGCTATAGCTGTTATTATTATTATCGCTATAACTGTTATTATTATCCTTATTCTATTGCTACTGTCCGTATTACTCTTGCCTTTATCCTTATAACTAATATTATTACTATTATTATTATTAGTATTATTATCGCTATAACTGGTATTACTATCCTCATTCTATCGTTACTATCCGTATTACTATTGCCTGTATCCTTATAACTATTATTATTATCCTTATTACTATTATTATTATCGCTATAACTGTTATTATTCTTATTACTATTATTATTATCCTTATGATATTGTTTTCATCCGCATTACGCTTGCCTTTATCCTTATAGCTATTATTATTATCCTTATTATTATTATTATTATCGCTATAACTGTTATTATTATTCTTATAACTATTATTATTATCGCTATAACTGTTATTGTTATCCTTATTCTATTGTTACTATCCGTATTCCCATTGTCTTTATCCTCATAACTATTAACATTATCCTTATCATTATTATTATTATTGTCGCTATAACTGTTATTATTATTCTTATTACTATTATTATTATCGCTTTAACTGTCATTATTATCCTTATTCTATTGTTTCTATCCCTATTACTCTTGCCTTTATGTTTATAACTAACATTAGTATCGCTATAATTGTTATTATTATTCTTATTACTATTATTATTATCCTTATGATATTTTTATCATCCGCAGTACGCTTGCCTTTATCCTTATAACTATTATTATTATCCTTGTTATTATTATTATTATCCTTATTATTATTATTATTATTATCGCTATAACTATTATTATTATTCTCATTCTATTGTTACAATCCGTATTACTCTTGCCTTTATCCTTATAACTATTATTATTATCCTTATTACTATTATTATTATTGCTACAACTGTTATTATTATTCTTATTAGTATTATTATTATCGCTATAACTGTTATTATTATCCTTATTCTATTGTTACTATCCGCATTACTCTTGTCTTTATCCTTATAACTATTATTATTATCCTTATTACTATTATTATTATCGCTATAACTGTTATTATTATTCTTATTACTATTATTATTATCCCTATTATTCTTGTCTTTGTCCTTATAACTATTATTATTATACTTATTACTATTATTAATATCGCTATAGCTGTTATTATTATTATCGCTATAACTGTTATTACTATCCTCATTCTATTGTTACTATCCGTCTTACTCTTGTCTTTATCCATATAACTATGATCATTATATTTATTATTATTATTCTTGTCGCTATAACTGTTATTCTTATTCTTATTACTATCATTATTATCGCTATAACTGTTATTATTATCCTTATTCTATTGTTACTATCCGTATTCCCCCTTGTCTTTATCCTTATAACTCTTATTATTATCCTTATTACTATTATTATTATCGCTATAACTGTTAATATTATTCTTGTTACTATTATTATTATCGCTCTAACTGTTATTATTATCCTTATTCTATTGTTACTATCCGCATTACGCTTGCCTTTATCCTTATAACTATTATTATTATCCTTATTATTATTATTATTATCGTTATAACTGTTATTATTATCCTTATTCTATTGTTACTATCCCTATTACTCTTGTCTTTATCCATATAACTATGATCATTATATTTATTATTATTATTCTTGTCGCTATAACTGTTATTCTTATTCTTATTACTATCATTATTATCGCTATAACTGTTATTATTATCCTTATTCTATTGTTACTATCCGTATTCCCCCTTGTCTTTATCCCTATAACTATTATTATTATCCTTATTACTATTATTATTATCGCTATAACTGTTAATATTATTCTTGTTACTATTATTATTATCGCTCTAACTGTTATTATTATCCTTATTCTATTGCTACTATCCGCATTACGCTTGCCTTTATCCTTATAACTATTATCATTATCCTTATTATTATTATTATTATCGTTATAACTGTTATTATTATCCTTATTCTATTGTTACTATCCGTATTCCCCTTGTCTTTATCCTTATAACTATTATTATTATCCTTATTCTATTGTTACTATCCGCATTACTCTTATCTTTATCCTTATAACTATTATTATTATCCTTATTACTATTATTAGTATCGCTATAACTGTTATTATTATTCTTATTACTATTATTATTAGCCCTATTATTCTTGTCTTTGTCCTTATAACTATTATTATTGTACTTATTACTATTATTAATATCGCTATAGCTGTTATTATTATTATCGCTATAACTGTTATTACTATCCTCATTCTATTGTTACTATCCGTATTACTCTTGCCTTTATCCTTATAACTAATATTATTATCCTTATTATTATTATTATTATTATCGCTATAACTATTATTCTTATAGTTATTATTATTTTTATTATCGCTATAACTGTTATTACTATCCTCATTCTATTGTTACTGTCCGTATTACTATTGCCTTTATCCTTGTAGCTATTATTATTATCCTTATTATTATTATTATTATTATCGCTATAACTGTTATTATTATTCTTATTACTATTATTATTATCGCTATAACTATTATTATTATCCTTATTACTATTATTATTATCGCTATAACTGTTATTGTTATCCTTATTCTATTGTTACTATCAATATTACTCTTGCCTTTATCCTTATAACTAATATTATTATCCTTATTATTATTATTATTATTATCGCTATAACTGTTATTATTATCCTCATTCTATTGGTACTATCCGTATTACTATTGCCTTTATCCTTATAACTATTATTATTATCCTTATTATTATTATTATTATCGGTATAACAGTTATTATTATTCTTATTACTATTATTATTATCGCTATAACTGTTATTATTATCCTTATTCTATTGTTACTATCCCTATTACTCTTGTCTTTATCCATATAACTATGATCATTATCCTTATTATTATTATTCTTGTCGCTATATCTGTTATTCTTATTCTTATTACTATCATTATTATCGCTATAACTGTTATTATTATCCTTATTCTATTGTTACTATCAATATTACTCTTGCCTTTATCCTTATAAATAATATTATTATCCTTATTATTACTATTATTATTATCGCTATGACTATTATTATTATCCTTATTACTATTATTATTATCGCTATAACTGTTATTGTTATCCTTATTCTATTGTTACTATACGTATTCCCCGTGTCTTTATCCTTATAACTGTTATTATTATCCTTGTTCTATTGTTGCTATCCGTATTACTCTTGTCTTTATCCTCATAACTATTATTATTATCCTTATTATTATTATTATTATCGCTATAACTGTTATTATTATTCTTATTACTATTATTATTATCCTTATGATATTGTTATCATCCGCATTACGCTTGCCTTTATCCTTATAACTATTATTATTATCCTTATTATTATTATTATTATCGCTATAACTGTTATTATTATTCTCATTCTATTGTTACTATCCGTATTACTCTTGCCTTTATGTTTATAACTAATATTAGTATCGCTATAACTGTTATTATTATTCTTATTACTATTATTATTATCCCTATTCCTCTTGTCTTTATCCATATAACTATTATTATTATCCTTATTACTATTATTATTATCGCTATAACTGTTATTATTATTCTTATTACCATTGTTATTATCGCTATAACTATTATTATTATCCTTATTACTATTATTATTATCGCTATAACTGTTATTGTTATCCTTATTCTATTGTTACTATCCGTATTCCCCTTGTCTTTATCCTCATAACTATTTGCATTATCCTTATTATTATTATTATTATCGCTATAACTGTTATTATTATTCTTATTACTATTATTATTATCGCTTTAACTGTTATTATTATCCTTATTCTATTGTTACTATCCCTATTACTCTTGTCTTTATCCATATAACTATGATCGCTATATTTATTATTATTATTCTTGTCGCTATAACTGTTATTCTTATTCTTATTACTACTATTATTATCGCTATAACTGTTATTATTATCCTTATTATTATTATTATTATCGCTATAACTATTATTCTTATAGTTATTATTATTATTATTATCGCTATAACTGTTATTATTATCCTCATTCTATTGTTACTATCCGTATTACTCTTGCCTTTATCCTTATAACTATTATTATTATCCTTATTATTATTATTATTATTATCGCTATAACTGTTATTATTATCCTCATTCTATTGTTACTATCCGTATTACTCTTGCCTTTATCCTTATAAATAATATTATTATCCTTATTATTACTATTATTATTATCGCTATAACTATTATTATTATCCTTATTACTATTATTATTATCGCTATAACTGTTATTATTATTCTTATTACTATTATTATTATCCTTATGATATTGTTATCATCCGCATTACGCTTGCCTTTATCCTTATAACTATTATTATTATCCTTATTATTATTATTATTATCGCTATAACTGTTATTATTATTCTCATTCTATTGTTACTATCCGTATTACTCTTGCCTTTATGTTTATAACTAATATTAGTATCGCTATAACTGTTATTATTATTCTTATTACTATTATTATTATCCTTATGATATTGTTACCATCCGCATTACGCTGTCCTTTATCCTTATAACTATTATTATTATCCTTTATATTATTATTATTATCGCTATAACTATTATTCTTATAGTTATTACTATTATTATTATCGCTATAACTGTTATTATTATCCTTATTCTATTGTTACTATCCCTATTATACTTGTCTTTATCCATATAACTATGATCATTATCCTTATAATTATTATTCTTGTCGCTATAACTGTTATTATTATTCACATTACCATTATTAATATCCCTATTATTCTTGTCTTTGTCAGTATAACTGTTATTATTATTCATATTACTATTATTAATATCCCTATTATTCTTGTCTTTGTCAGTATAACTGTTATTATTATACTTGTTACTATTATTAATATCGCTATAGCTGTTATTATTATTATCGCTATAACTGTTATTATTATCCTTATTCTATTGTTACTATCCGTATTACTCTTGCCTTTATCCTTATAACTAATATTATTATTATTATTATTATTATTATTATTATCGCTATAACTGTTGTTACTATCCTCATTCTATTGTTACTATCCGTATTACTATTGCCTTTATCCTTATAACTATTATTATTATCCTTATCACTATTATTATTATCGCTATAACTGTTATTATTATTCTTATTACTATTATTATTATCCCTATTACTCTTGTCTTTGTCCTTATAACTATTATTATTATACTTATTACTATTGTTAATATCGCTATAGCTGTTATTATTATTATCGCTATAACTGTTATTACTATCCTCATTCTATTGTTACTATCCGTATTACTCTTGCCTTTATCCTTATAGCTGTTATTATTATTCTTATTACTATTATTATTATCGCTATAACTATTATTATTATCCTTATTACCATTATTATTATCGCTAAAACTGTTATTGTTATCCTTATTCTATTGGTACTATCCGTATTCCCCTTGTCTTTATCCTCATAACTATTAGCATTATCCTTATTATTATTATTATCGCTATAACTGTTATTATTATCCTCATTCTATTGGTACTATCCGTATTACTATTGCCTTTATCCTTATAGCTATTATTATTATCCTTATTATTATTATTATTATTATCGCTATAACTGTTATTATTATTCTTATTACTATTATTATTATCACTATAACTATTATTATTATCCTTATTACTATTATTATTATCGCTATAACTGTTATTGTTATCCTTATTCTATTGTTACTATCAATATTACTCTTGCCTTTATCCTTATAACTAATATTATTATCCTTATTATTATTATTATTATTATCGCTATAACTGTTATTATTATCCTCATTCTATTGGTACTATCCGTATTACTATTGCCTTTATCCTTATAGCTATTATTATTATCCTTATTATTATTATTATTATTATCGCTATAACTGTTATTATTATTCTCATTCTATTGTTACTATCCGTATTACTCTTCCCTTTATGTTTATAACTAATATTATTATCGCTATAACTGTTATTATTATTCTTATTGCTATTATTATTATCCCTATTCCTCTTGGCTTTATCCTTATAACTACTATTATTATCCTTATTATTATTATTATTATTATCGCTATAACTGTTATTATTATCCTCATTCTATTGTTACTATCCGTATTACTATTGCCTTTATCCTTATAACTATTATTATTATCCTTATTACTATTATTATTATCGCTATAACTGTTATTATTATTCTTATTACTATTATTATTATCCCTATTATTCTTGTCTTTGTCCTTATAACTATTATTATTATCCTTATTACCATTATTATTATCGCTATAACTGTTATTGTTATCCTTATTCTATTGGTACTATCCGTATTCCCCTTGTCTTTATCCTCATAACTATTAGCATTATCCTTATTATTATTATTATTATCGCTATAACTGTTATTATTATTCTTATTACTATTATTATTATCGCTTTAACTGTTATTATTATCCTTATTCTAATGTTACTATCCCTATTACTCTTGTCTTTATCCATATAACTATGATCATTATCCTTATTATTATTATTCTTGTCGCTATAACTGTTATTCTTATTCTTATTACTACTATTATTATCGCTATAACTGTTATTATTATTATTATTATTATTATTATTATTATCGCTATAACTATTATTCTTATAGTTATTATTATTATTATCGCTATAACTGTTATTATTATCCTCATTCTATTGTTACTATCCGTATTACTCTTGCCTTTATCCTTATAACTATTATTATTATCCTTATTATTATTATTATTATTATCGCTATAACTGTTATTATTATCCTCATTCTATTGTTACTATCCGTATTACTATTGCATTTATCCTTATAACTATTATTATTATCCTTATTATTATTATTATTATCGCTATAACAGTTATTATTATTCTTATTACTATTATTATTATCGCTATAACTGTTATTATTATCCTTATTCTATTGTTACTATCCCTATTACTCTTGTCTTTATCCATATAACTATGATCATTATCCTTATTATTATTATTCTTGTCGCTATATCTGTTATTCTTATTCTTATTACTATCATTATTATCGCTATAACTGTTATTATTATCCTTATTCTATTGTTACTATCAATATTACTCTTGCCTTTATCCTTATAAATAATATTATTATCCTTATTATTACTATTATTATTATCGCTATGACTATTATTATTATCCTTATTACTATTATTATTATCGCTATAACTGTTATTGTTATCCTTATTCTATTGTTACTATACGTATTCCCCGTGTCTTTATCCTTATAACTGTTATTATTATCCTTGTTCTATTGTTGCTATCCGTATTACTCTTGTCTTTATCCTCATAACTATTATTATTATCCTTATTATTATTATTATTATCGCTATAACTGTTATTATTATTCTTATTACTATTATTATTATCCTTATGATATTGTTATCATCCGCATTACGCTTGCCTTTATCCTTATAACTATTATTATTATCCTTATTATTATTATTATTATCGCTATAACTGTTATTATTATTCTCATTCTATTGTTACTATCCGTATTACTCTTGCCTTTATGTTTATAACTAATATTAGTATCGCTATAACTGTTATTATTATTCTTATTACTATTATTATTATCCCTATTCCTCTTGTCTTTATCCATATAACTATTATTATTATCCTTATTACTATTATTATTATCGCTATAACTGTTATTATTATTCTTATTACCATTGTTATTATCGCTATAACTATTATTATTATCCTTATTACTATTATTATTATCGCTATAACTGTTATTGTTATCCTTATTCTATTGTTACTATCCGTATTCCCCTTGTCTTTATCCTCATAACTATTTGCATTATCCTTATTATTATTATTATTATCGCTATAACTGTTATTATTATTCTTATTACTATTATTATTATCGCTTTAACTGTTATTATTATCCTTATTCTATTGTTACTATCCCTATTACTCTTGTCTTTATCCATATAACTATGATCGTTATATTTATTATTATTATTCTTGTCGCTATAACTGTTATTCTTATTCTTATTACTACTATTATTATCGCTATAACTGTTATTATTATCCTTATTATTATTATTATTATCGCTATAACTATTATTCTTATAGTTATTATTATTATTATTATCGCTATAACTGTTATTATTATCCTCATTCTATTGTTACTATCCGTATTACTCTTGCCTTTATCCTTATAACTATTATTATTATCCTTATTATTATTATTATTATTATCGCTATAACTGTTATTATTATCCTCATTCTATTGTTACTATCCGTATTACTCTTGCCTTTATCCTTATAAATAATATTATTATCCTTATTATTACTATTATTATTATCGCTATAACTATTATTATTATCCTTATTACTATTATTATTATCGCTATAACTGTTATTATTATTCTTATTACTATTATTATTATCCTTATGATATTGTTATCATCCGCATTACGCTTGCCTTTATCCTTATAACTATTATTATTATCCTTATTATTATTATTATTATCGCTATAACTGTTATTATTATTCTCATTCTATTGTTACTATCCGTATTACTCTTGCCTTTATGTTTATAACTAATATTAGTATCGCTATAACTGTTATTATTATTCACATTACCATTATTAATATCCCTATTATTCTTGTCTTTGTCAGTATAACTGTTATTATTATTCATATTACTATTATTAATATCCCTATTATTCTTGTCTTTGTCAGTATAACTGTTATTATTATACTTGTTACTATTATTAATATCGCTATAGCTGTTATTATTATTATCGCTATAACTGTTATTATTATCCTTATTCTATTGTTACTATCCGTATTACTCTTGCCTTTATCCTTATAACTAATATTATTATTATTATTATTATTATTATTATTATTATCGCTATAACTGTTGTTACTATCCTCATTCTATTGTTACTATCCGTATTACTATTGCCTTTATCCTTATAACTATTATTATTATCCTTATTACTATTATTATTATCGCTATAACTGTTATTATTATTCTTATTACTATTATTATTATCCCTATTATTCTTGTCTTTGTCCTTATAACTATTATTATTATACTTATTACTATTGTTAATATCGCTATAGCTGTTATTATTATTATCGCTATAACTGTTATTACTATTCTCATTCTATTGTTACTATCCGTATTACTCTTGCCTTTATCCTTATAGCTGTTATTATTATTCTTATTACTATTATTATTATCGCTATAACTATTATTATTATCCTTATTACCATTATTATTATCGCTAAAACTGTTATTGTTATCCTTATTCTATTGGTACTATCCGTATTCCCCTTGTCTTTATCCTCATAACTATTAGCATTATCCTTATTATTATTATTATCGCTATAACTGTTATTATTATCCTCATTCTATTGGTACTATCCGTATTACTATTGCCTTTATCCTTATAGCTATTATTATTATCCTTATTATTATTATTATTATTATCGCTATAACTGTTATTATTATTCTTATTACTATTATTATTATCGCTATAACTATTATTATTATCCTTATTACTATTATTATTATCGCTATAACTGTTATTGTTATCCTTATTCTATTGTTACTATCAATATTACTCTTGCCTTTATCCTTATAACTAATATTATTATCCTTATTATTATTATTATTATTATCGCTATAACTGTTATTATTATCCTCATTCTATTGGTACTATCCGTATTACTATTGCCTTTATCCTTATAGCTATTATTATTATCCTTATTATTATTATTATTATTATCGCTATAACTGTTATTATTATTCTCATTCTATTGTTACTATCCGTATTACTCTTCCCTTTATGTTTATAACTAATATTATTATCGCTATAACTGTTATTATTATTCTTATTACTATTATTATTATCCCTATTCCTCTTGGCTTTATCCTTATAACTACTATTATTATCCTTATTATTATTATTATTATTATCGCTATAACTGTTATTATTATCCTCATTCTATTGTTACTATCCGTATTACTATTGCCTTTATCCTTATAACTATTATTATTATCCTTATTACTATTATTATTATCGCTATAACTGTTATTATTATTCTTATTACTATTATTATTATCCCTATTATTCTTGTCTTTGTCCTTATAACTATTATTATTATCATTATTACCATTATTATTATCGCTATAACTGTTATTGTTATCCTTATTCTATTGGTACTATCCGTATTCCCCTTGTCTTTATCCTCATAACTATTAGCATTATCCTTATTATTATTATTATTATCGCTATAACTGTTATTATTATTCTTATTACTATTATTATTATGGCTTTAACTGTTATTATTATCCTTATTCTATTGTTACTATCCCTATTACTCTTGTCTTTATCCATATAACTATGATCGTTATATTTATTATTATTATTCTTGTCGCTATAACTGTTATTCTTATTCTTATTACTACTATTATTATCGCTATAACTGTTATTATTATCCTTATTATTATTATTATTATCGCTATAACTATTATTCTTATAGTTATTATTATTATTATTATCGCTATAACTGTTATTATTATCCTCATTCTATTGTTACTATCCGTATTACTCTTGCCTTTATCCTTATAACTATTATTATTATCCTTATTATTATTATTATTATTATCGCTATAACTGTTATTATTATCCTCATTCTATTGTTACTATCCGTATTACTCTTGCCCTTATCCTTATAACTAATATTAGTATCGCTATAACTGTTATTATTATTCTTATTACTATTATTATTATCCCTATTCCTCTTGGCTTTATCCTTATAACTATTATTATTATCCCCATTCCTCTTGTCTTTATCCTTATAGCTATTACTATTATCCTTATTATTATTATTATCGCCATAACTGTTATTATTATTCTTATTACTATTGTTATTATCGCTATAACTATTATTATTATCCTTATTACTATTATTTTTATCGCTATAACTGTTATTGTTATCCTTATTCTATTGTTACTAACCGTATTCCCCTTGTCTTTATCCTCATAACTATTAGCATTATCCTTATTATTATTATTATTATCGCTATAACTGTTATTATTATTCTTATTACTATTATTATTATCGCTATAACTGTTATTATTATCCTTATTCTATTGTTGCTATCCCTATTACTCTTGTCTTTATCCATATAACTATGATCATTATCCTTATTATTATTATTCTTGTCGCTATAACTGTTATTATTATTCTTATTACTATTATTATTATCCCTATTATTCTTTTCTTTGTCCTTATAACTGTTATTATTATACTTATTACTATTATTAATATCGCTATAGCTGTTATTATTATTCTTATTACTATTGTTATTATCGCTATAACTATTATTATTATCCTTATTACTATTATTATTATCGCTATAACTGTTATTGTTATCCTTATTCTATTGTTACTATCCATATTCCCATTGTCTTTATCCTCATAACTATTAGCATTATCCTTATTATTATTATTATTATTATCGCTTTAACTGTTATTATTATCCTTATTCTATTGTTACTATCCGTATTACTCTTGCCTTTATCCATATAACTAATATTATTATCCTTATCATTATTATTATCATTATCGCTATAACTGTTATTATTATTCTCATTCTATTGTTACTATCCCTATTACTCTTGTCTTTATCCATATAACTATGATCATTATCCTTATAATTATTATTCTTGTCGCTATAACTGTTATTATTATTCATATTACTATTATTAATATCCCTATTATTCTTGTCTTTGTCAGTATAACTGTTATTATTATACTTGTTACTATTATTAATATCGCTATAGCTGTTATTATTATTATCGCTATAACTGTTATTATTATCCTTATTCTATTGTTACTATCCGTATTACTCTTGCCTTTATCCTTATAACTAATATTATTATTATTATTATTATTATTATTATTATTATTATTATTATTATTATCGCTATAACTGTTGTTACTATCCTCATTCTATTGTTACTATCCGTATTACTATTGCCTTTATCCTTATAACTATTATTATTATCCTTATTACTATCATTATTATCGCTATAACTGTTATTATTATCCTTATTCTATTGTTACTATCAATATTACTCTTGCCTTTATCCATATAAATAATATTATTATCCTTATTGTTACTATTATTATTATCGCTATGACTATTATTATTATCCTTATTACTATTATTATTATCGCTATAACTGTTATTGTTATCCTTATTCTATTGTTACTATACGTATTCCCCGTGTCTTTATCCTTATAACTATTATTATTATCCTTGTTCTATTGTTGCTATCCGTATTACTCTTGTCTTTATCCTCATAACTATTATTATTATCCTTATTATTATTATTATTATCGCTATAACTGTTATTATTATTCTTATTACTATTATTATTATCCTTATGATATTGTTATCATCCGCATTACGCTTGCCTTTATCCTTATAACTATTATTATTATCCTTATTATTATTATTATTATCGCTATAACTGTTATTATTATTCTCATTCTATTGTTACTATCCGTATTACTCTTGCCTTTATGTTTATAACTAATATTAGTATCGCTATAACTGTTATTATTATTCTTATTACTATTATTATTATCCCTATTCCTCTTGTCTTTATCCATATAACTATTATTATTATCCTTATTACTATTATTATTATCGCTATAACTGTTATTATTATTCTTATTACCATTGTTATTATCGCTATAACTATTATTATTATCCTTATTACTATTATTATTATCGCTATAACTGTTATTGTTATCCTTATTCTATTGTTACTATCCGTATTCCCCTTGTCTTTATCCTCATAACTATTAGCATTATCCTTATTATTATTATTATTATCGCTATAACTGTTATTATTATTCTTATTACTATTATTATTATCCCTATTCCTCTTGGCTTTATCCTTATAACTATTATTATTATCCCCATTCCTCTTGTCTTTATCCTTATAGCTATTACTATTATCCTTATTATTATTATTATCGCTATAACTGTTATTATTATTCTTATTACTATTGTTATTATCGCTATAACTATTATTATTATCGTTATTACTATTATTTTTATCGCTATAACTGTTATTGTTATCCTTATTCTATTGTTACTAACCGTATTCCCCTTGTCTTTATCCTCATAACTATTAGCATTATCCTTATTATTATTATTATTATCGCTATAACTGTTATTATTATTCTTATTACTATTATTATTATCGCTATAACTGTTATTATTATCCTTATTCTATTGTTACTATCCCTATTACTCTTGTCTTTATCCATATAACTATGACCATTATCCTTATTATTATTATTCTTGTCGCTATAACTGTTATTATTATTCTTATTACTATTATTATTATCCCTATTATTCTTTTCTTTGTCCTTATAACTGTTATTATTATACTTATTACTATTATTAATATCGCTATAGCTGTTATTATTATTCTTATTACTATTGTTATTATCGCTATAACTATTATTATTATCCTTATTACTATTATTATTATCGCTATAACTGTTATTGTTATCCTTATTCTATTGTTACTATCCATATTCCCATTGTCTTTATCCTCATAACTATTAGCATTATCCTTATTATTATTATTATTATTATCGCTTTAACTGTTATTATTATCCTTATTCTATTGTTACTATCCGTATTACTCTTGCCTTTATCCATATAACTAATATTATTATCCTTATCATTATTATTATCATTATCGCTATAACTGTTATTACTATCCTCATTCTATTGTTACTATCCGTATTACTCTTGCCTTTATCCTTATAACTAATATTAGTATCGCTATAACTGTTATTATTATTCTTATTACTATTATTATTATCCTTATGATATTGTTACCATCCGCATTACGCTGTCCTGTATCCTTATAACTATTATTATTATCCTTTATATTATTATTATTATCGCTATAACTATTATTCTTATAGTTATTACTATTATTATTATCGCTATAACTGTTATTATTGTCCTTATTCTATTGTTACTATCCCTATTACTCTTGTCTTTATCCATATAACTATGATCATTATCCTTATAATTATTATTCTTGTCGCTATAACTGTTATTATTATTCATATTACTATTATTAATATCCCTATTATTCTTGTCTTTGTCAGTATAACTGTTATTATTATACTTGTTACTATTATTAATATCGCTATAGCTGTTATTATTATTATCGCTATAACTGTTATTATTATCCTTATTCTATTGTTACTATCCGTATTACTCTTGCCTTTATCCTTATAACTAATATTATTATTATTATTATTATTATTATTATTATTATTATTATTATTATCGCTATAACTGTTGTTACTATCCTCATTCTATTGTGACTATCCGTATTACTATTGCCTTTATCCTTATAACTATTATTATTATCCTTATTACTATCATTATTATCGCTATAACTGTTATTATTATCCTTATTCTATTGTTACTATCAATATTACTCTTGCCTTTATCCATATAAATAATATTATTATCCTTATTGTTACTATTATTATTATCGCTATGACTATTATTATTATCCTTATTACTATTATTATTATCGCTATAACTGTTATTGTTATCCTTATTCTATTGTTACTATACGTATTCCCCGTGTCTTTATCCTTATAACTATTATTATTATCCTTGTTCTATTGTTGCTATCCGTATTACTCTTGTCTTTATCCTCATAACTATTATTATTATCCTTATTATTATTATTATTATCGCTATAACTGTTATTATTATTCTTATTACTATTATTATTATCCTTATGATATTGTTATCATCCGCATTACGCTTGCCTTTATCCTTATAACTATTATTATTATCCTTATTATTATTATTATTATCGCTATAACTGTTATTATTATTCTCATTCTAGTGTTACTATCCGTATTACTCTTGCCTTTATGTTTATAACTAATATTAGTATCGCTATAACTGTTATTATTATTCTTATTACTATTATTATTATCCCTATTCCTCTTGTCTTTATCCATATAACTATTATTATTATCCTTATTACTATTATTATTATCGCTATAACTGTTATTATTATTCTTATTACCATTGTTATTATCGCTATAACTATTATTATTATCCTTATCATTATTATTATTATTATCGCTATAACTGTTATTACTATCCTCATTCTATTGTTACTATCCGTATTACTCTTGCCTTTATCCTTATAACTATTATTATTATCCTTATTATTATTATTATTATCGCTATAACTATTATTCTTATAGTTATTATTATTATTATTATCGCTGTAACTGTTATTATTATCCTCATTCTATTCTTACTATCCGTATTACTCTTGCCTTTATCCTTATAACTATTATTATTATCCTTATTATTATTATTATTATTATCGCTATAACTATTATTCTTATAGTTATTATTATTATTATTATCGCTATAACTGTTATTATTATACTCATTCTATTGCTACTATCCGTATTACTCTTGCCTTTATCCTTATAACTATTATTATTATCCTTATTCTATTGTTACTATCCGTATTACTCTTGCCTTTATCCTTATAACTATTATTATTAGCCTTATTATTATTATTATTATTATCGCTATAACTGTTATTATTATCCTCATTCTATTGTTACTATGCCTATTACTATTGCCTTTATCCTTATAACTATTATTATTATCCTTATTACTATTATTATTATCGCTATAACTGTTATTATTATTCTTATTACGATTATTATTATCCTTATGATATTGTTATCATCCGCATTACGCTTGCCTTTATCCTTATAACTATTATTATTATCCTTATTATTATTATTATTATCGCTATAACTGTTATTATTATTCTCATTCTATTGTTACTATCCGTATTACTCTTGCCTTTATCCTTATAACTAATATTAGTATCGCTATAACTGTTATTATTATTTTTATTACTATTATTAATATCGCTATAATTGTTATTATTATTATCGCTATAACTGTTATTATTATCCTTATTCTATTGTTACTATCAATATTACTCTTGCCTTTATCCTTATAACTAATATTATTATCCTTATTATTATTATTATTATTATCGCTATAACTGTTATTATTATCCTCATTCTATTGTTACTATCCGTATTCCTCTTGCCCTTATCCTTATAACTAATATTAGTATCGCTATAACTGTTATTATTATTCTTATTACTATTATTATTATCCCTATTCCTCTTGGCTTTATTCTTATAACTATTATTATTATCCTTATTACTATTATTATTATTGCTGTAACTGTTCTTGTTATTCTTATTACTATTATTATTATCCCCATTCCTCTTGTCTTTATCCTTATAGCTATTACTATTATCCTTATTATTATTATTATCGCTATAACTGTTGTTATTATTCTTATTACTATTGTTATTATCGCTATAACTATTATTATTATCATTATTACTATTATTATTATCGCTATAACTGTTATTGTTATCCTTATTCTATTGTTACTATCCGTATTCCCCTTGTCTTTATCCTCATAACTATTAGCATTATCCTTATTATTATTATTATTATCGCTATAACTGTTATTATTATTCTTATTACTATTATTATTATCGCTATAACTGTTATTATTATCCTTATTCTATTGTTACTATCCCTATTACTCTTGTCTTTATCCATATAACTATGATCATTATCCTTATTATTATTATTCTTGTCGCTATAACTGTTATTATTATTCTTATTACTATTATTATTATCCCTATTATTCTTGTCTTTGTCCTTATAACTGTTATTATTATACTTATTACTATTATTAATATCGCTATAGCTGTTATTATTATTATCGCTATAACTGTTATTATTATCCTTATTCTATTGTTACTATCCGTATTACTCTTGACTTTAGCCTTATAACTAATATTATTATCCTTATTATTATTATTATTATTATTATCGCTATAACTGTTATTACTATCCTCATTCTATTGCTACTATCCGTATTACTCTTGCCTTTATCCTTATAACTAATATTATTATCCTTATTATTATTATTATTATCGCTATAACTATTATTCTTATAGTTATTATTATTATTATTATCGCTATAACTGTTATTATTATCCTCATTCTATTGTTACTATCCGTATTACTCTTGTCTTTATCCTTATAACTATTATTATTATCCTCATTATTATTATTATTATTATTATCGCTATAACTGTTATTATTATTCTTATTACTATTATTATTATCCTTATGATATTGTTATCATCCGCATTACGCTTGCCTTTATCCTTATAACTATTATTATTATCCTTATTATTATTATTATTATCGCTATAACTGTTATTATTATTCTCATTCTATTGTTACTATCCGTATTACTCTTGCCTTTATCCTTATAACTAATATTAGTATCGCTATAACTGTTATTATTATTTTTATTACTATTATTAATATCGCTATAATTGTTATTATTATTATCGCTATAACTGTTATTATTATCCTTATTCTATTGTTACTATCCGTATTACTCTTGCCTTTATCCTTATAACTAATATTATTATTCTTATTATTATTATTATTATTATCGCTACAACTGTTATTATTATTCTCATTCTATTGTTACTATCCGTATTACTCTTGCCTTTATCCTTATAACTAATATTAGTATCGCTGTAACTGTTATTATTATTCTTATTACTATTATTATTATCGCTATAACTGTTATTATTATCCTTATTCTATTGTTACTATCAATATTACTCTTGCCTTTATCCTTATAACTAATATTATTATCCTTATTATTATTATTATTATTATCGCTATAACTGTTATTATTATCCTCATTCTATTGTTACTATCCGTATTCCTCATGCCCTTATCCTTATAACTAATATTAGTATCGCTATAACTGTTATTATTATTCTTATTACTATTATTATTATCCCTATTCCTCTTGGCTTTATTCTTATAACTATTATTATTATCCTTATTACTATTATTATTATTGCTGTAACTGTTCTTGTTATTCTTATTACTATTATTATTATCCCCATTCCTCTTGTCTTTATCCTTATAGCTATTACTATTATCCTTATTATTATTATTATCGCTATAACTGTTGTTATTATTCTTATTACTATTGTTATTATCGCTATAACTATTATTATTATCATTATTACTATTATTATTATCGCTATAACTGTTATTGTTATCCTTATTCTATTGTTACTATCCGTATTCCCCTTGTCTTTATCCTCATAACTATTAGCATTATCCTTATTATTATTATTATTATCGCTATAACTGTTATTATTATTCTTATTACTATTATTATTATCGCTATAACTGTTATTATTATCCTTATTCTATTGTTACTATCCCTATTACTCTTGTCTTTATCCATATAACTATGATCATTATCCTTATTATTATTATTCTTGTCGCTATAACTGTTATTATTATTCTTATTACTATTATTATTATCCCTATTATTCTTGTCTTTGTCCTTATAACTGTTATTATTATACTTATTACTATTATTAATATCGCTATAGCTGTTATTATTATTATCGCTATAACTGTTATTATTATCCTTATTCTATTGTTACTATCCGTATTACTCTTGACTTTAGCCTTATAACTAATATTATTATCCTTATTATTATTATTATTATTATTATCGCTATAACTGTTATTACTATCCTCATTCTATTGCTACTATCCGTATTACTCTTGCCTTTATCCTTATAACTAATATTATTATCCTTATTATTATTATTATTATCGCTATAACTATTATTCTTATAGTTATTATTATTATTATTATCGCTATAACTGTTATTATTATCCTCATTCTATTGTTACTATCCGTATTACTCTTGTCTTTATCCTTATAACTATTATTATTATCCTCATTATTATTATTATTATTATTATCGCTATAACTGTTATTATTATTCTTATTACTATTATTATTATCCTTATGATATTGTTATCATCCGCATTACGCTTGCCTTTATCCTTATAACTATTATTATTATCCTTATTATTATTATTATTATCGCTATAACTGTTATTATTATTCTCATTCTATTGTTACTATCCGTATTACTCTTGCCTTTATCCTTATAACTAATATTAGTATCGCTATAACTGTTATTATTATTTTTATTACTATTATTAATATCGCTATAATTGTTATTATTATTATCGCTATAACTGTTATTATTATCCTTATTCTATTGTTACTATCCGTATTACTCTTGCCTTTATCCTTATAACTAATATTATTATTCTTATTATTATTATTATTATTATCGCTACAACTGTTATTATTATTCTCATTCTATTGTTACTATCCGTATTACTCTTGCCTTTATCCTTATAACTAATATTAGTATCGCTGTAACTGTTATTATTATTCTTATTACTATTATTATTATCGCTATAACTGTTATTATTATCCTTATTCTATTGTTACTATCAATATTACTCTTGCCTTTATCCTTATAACTAATATTATTATCCTTATTATTATTATTATTATTATCGCTATAACTGTTATTATTATCCTCATTCTATTGTTACTATCCGTATTCCTCATGCCCTTATCCTTATAACTAATATTAGTATCGCTATAACTGTTATTATTATTCTTATTACTATTATTATTATCCCTATTCCTCTTGGCTTTATTCTTATAACTATTATTATTATCCTTATTACTATTATTATTATTGCTGTAACTGTTCTTGTTATTCTTATTACTATTATTATTATCCCCATTCCTCTTGTCTTTATCCTTATAGCTATTACTATTATCCTTATTATTATTATTATCGCTATAACTGTTGTTATTATTCTTATTACTATTGTTATTATCGCTATAACTATTATTATTATCATTATTACTATTATTATTATCGCTATAACTGTTATTGTTATCCTTATTCTATTGTTACTATCCGTATTCCCCTTGTCTTTATCCTCATAACTATTAGCATTATCCTTATTATTATTATTATTATCGCTATAACTGTTATTATTATTCTTATTACTATTATTATTATCGCTATAACTGTTATTATTATCCTTATTCTATTGTTACTATCCCTATTACTCTTGTCTTTATCCATATAACTATGATCATTATCCTTATTATTATTATTCTTGTCGCTATAACTGTTATTATTATTCTTATTACTATTATTATTATCCCTATTATTCTTGTCTTTGTCCTTATAACTGTTATTATTATACTTATTACTATTATTAATATCGCTATAGCTGTTATTATTATTATCGCTATAACTGTTATTATTATCCTTATTCTATTGTTACTATCCGTATTACTCTTGACTTTAGCCTTATAACTAATATTATTATCCTTATTATTATTATTATTATTATCGCTATAACTGTTATTACTATCCTCATTCTATTGCTACTATCCGTATTACTCTTGACTTTAGCCTTATAACTAATATTATTATCCTTATTATTATTATTATTATTATTATCGCTATAACTGTTATTACTATCCTCATTCTATTGCTACTATCCGTATTACTCTTGCCTTTATCCTTATAACTAATATTATTATCCTTATTATTATTATTATTATCGCTATAACTATTATTCTTATAGTTATTATTATTATTATTATCGCTATAACTGTTATTATTATCCTCATTCTATTGTTACTATCCGTATTACTCTTGTCTTTATCCTTATAACTATTATTATTATCCTCATTATTATTATTATTATTATTATCGCTATAACTGTTATTATTATTCTTATTACTATTATTATTATCCTTATGATATTGTTATCATCCGCATTACGCTTGCATTTATCCTTATAACTATTATTGTTATCCTTATTATTATTATTATTATCGCTATAACTGTTATTCTTATTCTTATTACTACTATTATTATCGCTATAACTGTTATTATTATCCTTATTCTATTGTTACTATCCGTATTACTATTGCCTTTATCCTTATAACTATTATTATTATCCTTATTACTATTATTATTATCGCTATAACAGTTATTATTATTCTTATTACTATTGTTGTTATCGCTATAACTATTATTATTATCCTTATTACTACTATTATTATCGCTATAACTGTTATTGTTATCCTTATTCTATTGTTACTATCCATATTCCCCTTGTCTTTATCCTCATAACTATTAGCATTATCCTTATTATTATTATTATTATTATCGCTTTAACTGTTATTATTATCCTTATTCTATTGTTACTATCCGTATTACTATTGCCTTTATCCTTATAACTATTATTATTATCCTTATTATTATTATTATTATTATCGCTATAACTGTTATTACTATCCTCATTCTATTGTTACTATCCGTATTACTCTTGCCTTTATCCTTATAACTATTATTATTATCCTTATTATTATTATTATTATCGCTATAACTATTATTCTTATAGTTATTATTATTATTATTATCGCGATAACTGTTATTATTATCCTCATTCTATTCTTACTATCCGTATTACTCTTGCCTTTATCCTTATAACTTTTATTATTATCCTTATTATTATCCTCATTCTATTGTTACTATGCGTATTACTATTGCCTTTATCCTTATAACTATTATTATTATCCTTATTATTATTATTATTATCGCTATAACTGTTATTATTATCCTCATTCTATTGCTACTATCCGTATTACTCTTGCCTTTATCCTTATAACTAATATTATTATCCTTATTATTATTATTATTATCGCTATAACTATTATTCTTATAGTTATTATTATTATTATTATCGCTATAACTATTATTATTATCCTTATTACTATTATTATTATCGCTATAACAGTTATTATTATTCTTATTACTATTGTTGTTATCGCTATAACTATTATTATTATCCTTATTACTACTATTATTATCGCTATAACTGTTATTGTTATCCTTATTCTATTGTTACTATCCATATTCCCCTTGTCTTTATCCTCATAACTATTAGCATTATCCTTATTATTATTATTATTATTATCGCTTTAACTGTTATTATTATCCTTATTCTATTGTTACTATCCGTATTACTATTGCCTTTATCCTTATAACTATTATTATTATCCTTATTATTATTATTATTATTATCGCTATAACTGTTATTACTATCCTCATTCTATTGTTACTATCCGTATTACTCTTGCCTTTATCCTTATAACTATTATTATTATCCTTATTATTATTATTATTATCGCTATAACTATTATTCTTATAGTTATTATTATTATTATTATCGCGATAACTGTTATTATTATCCTCATTCTATTCTTACTATCCGTATTACTCTTGCCTTTATCCTTATAACTTTTATTATTATCCTTATTATTATCCTCATTCTATTGTTACTATGCGTATTACTATTGCCTTTATCCTTATAACTATTATTATTATCCTTATTATTATTATTATTATCGCTATAACTGTTATTATTATCCTCATTCTATTGTTACTATCCGTATTACTCTTGCCCTTATCCTTATAACTAATATTAGTATCGCTATAACTGTTACTATTATTCTTATTACTATTATTATTATCCCCATTCCTCTTGTCTTTATCCTTATAACTATTAGCATTATCCTTATTATTATTATTATTATCGCTATAACTGTTATTATTCTTCTTATTACTATAATTGTTATCGCTATAAATATTATTATTATCCTTATTATTATTATTATTATCGCTATAACTGTTATTATTATACTCATTCTATTGTTACTATCCGTATTACTCTTGCCTTTATCCTTATAACTATTATTATTATCCTTATTATTATTATTATTATTATCGCTATAACTGTTATTATTATCCTCATTCTATTGTTACTATCCGTATTACTATTGCCTTTATCCTTATAATTATTATTATTATCCTTATTACTATTATTATTATCGCTATAACTGTTATTATTATTCTTATTACCATTATTATTATCCTTATGATATTGTTACTATCCGCATTACGCTTGCCTTTATCCTTATAACTATTATTATTATCCTTATTATTATTATTATTATCGCTATAACAGTTATTATTATTCTTATTACTATTATTATTATCGCTATAACTGTTATTAGTATCCTTATTCTATTGTTACTATCCCTATTACTCTTGTCTTTATCCATATAACTATGATCATTATCCTTATTATTATTATTCTTGTCGCTATAACTGTTATTCTTATTCTTATTACTATTGTTATTATCGCTATAACTATTATTATTATCCTTATTACTATTATTATTATCGCTATAACTGTTATTGTTATCCTTATTCTATTGTTACTATCCGTATTCTCCTTGTCTTTATCCTCATAACTATTAGCATTATCCTTATTATTATTATTATTATCGCTATAACTGTTATTATTATTCTTATTACTATTATTAAAATCGCTATAACTGTTATTATTATCCTTATTCTATTGTTACTATCCCTATTACTCTTGTCTTTATCCATATAACTATGATCATTATCCTTATTATTATTATTCTTGTCGCTATAACTGTTATTATTATTCTTATTACTATTATTATTATCCCTATTATTCTTGTCTTTGTCCTTATAACTGTTATTATTATACTTATTACTATTATTAATATCGCTATAGCTGTTATTATTATTATCGCTATAACTGTTATTATTATCCTAATTCTATTGTTACTATCCGTATTACTCTTGCCTTTATCCTTATAACTAATATTATTATCCTTATTATTATTATTATTATCGCTATAACTATTATTCTTATAGTTATTATTATTATTATTATCGCTATAACTGTTATTATTATCCTCATTCTATTGTTACTATCCGTATTACTCTTGTCTTTATCCTTATAACTATTATTATTATCCTTATTATTATTATTATTATTATTATCGCTATAACTGTTATTATTATTCTTATTACTATTATTATTATCCTTATGATATCGTTATCATCCGCATTACGCTTGCATTTATCCTTATAACTATTATTGTTATCCTTATTATTATTATTATTATCGCTATAACTGTTATTATTATTCTCATTCTATTGTTACTATCCGTATTACTCTTGCCTTTATCCTTATAACTAATATTAGTATCGCTATAACTGTTATTATTATTCTTATTACTATTATTATTATCCCCATTCCTCTTGTCTTTATCCTTATAGCTATTATTATTATCCTTATCATTATTATTATTATCGCTATAACTGTTATTATTCTTCTTATTACTATTGTTATTATCGCTATAAATATTATTATTATAGTTATTATTATTATTATTATCGCTATAACTGTTATTATTATACTCATTCTATTGTTACTATCCGTATTACTATTGCCTTTATCCTTATAACTAATATTATTATCCTTATTACTACTATAATTATCGCTATAACTGTTATTGTTATCCTTATTCTATTGTTACTATCCGTATTCCCCTTGTCTTTATCCTCATAACTATTAGCATTATCCTTATTATTATTATTATTATCGCTTTAACTGTCATTATAATTCTTATTACTATTATTATTATCGCTTTAACTGTTATTATTATCCTTATTCTATTGTTACTATCCCTATTACTCTTGTCTTTATCCATATAACTATGATCATTATATTTATTATTATTATTCTTGTCGCTATAACTGTTATTCTTATTCTTATTACTATTATTATTATCGCTATAACTGTTATTATTATCCTTATTCTATTGTTACTATCCGTATTACTCTTGTCTTTATCCTTATAACTACTATTATTATCCTTATTATTATTATTATTATTATCGCTATAACTGTTATTATTATCCTTATTCTATTGTTACTATCCGCATTACGCTTGCCTTTATCCTTATAACTATTATTATTATCCTTATTATTATTATTATTATCGCTATAACTGTTATTATTATCCTTATTACTATTATTATTATCGCTATTACTGTTAATATTATTCTTGTTACTATTATTATTATCGCTATAACTGTTATAATTATCCTTATTCTATTGTTACTATCCATATTACTGTTGTCTATATCCTTATAACTATTATTATTATCCTTATTATTATTATTATTATTATTATCGCTATAACTGTTATTATTATCCTCATTCTATTGTAACTATCCGTATTACTCTTGCCTTTATCCTTATAACTAATATTATTATCCTTATTATTATTATTATTATTATCGCTATAACTGATATTATTACTCTATTATTATTATTATTATCGCTATAACTGTTATTATTATCCTTATTCTATTGTTACTGTCCGTATTCCCCTTGTCGTTATCCATATAACTATTATTATTATCCTTATTACTATTATTATTGTCGCTATTACTGTTAATATTATTCTTGTTACTATTATTATTATCGCTATAACTGTTACTATTATCCTTATTCTATTGTTACTATCCGTATTCCCCTTGTCTTTATCCTTATAACTATTATTATTATCCTTATTACTATTATTATTATCGCTATTACTGTTAATATTATTCTTGTTACTATTATTATTATCGCTATAACTGTTATAATTATCCTCATTCTATTGTTACAATCCATATTACTCTTGTCTTTATCCTTATAACTATTATTATTATCCTTATTATTATTATTATTATCGCTATAACTGTTATTATTATTCTCATTCTATTGTTACTATCCGTATTACTCTTGCCTTTATGTTTATAACTAATATTAGTATCGCTATAACTGTTATTATTATTCTTATTACTATTATTATTATCCCTATTCCTCTTGGCTTTATCCTTATAACTATTATTATTATCCTTATTATTATTATTATTATTATCGCTATAACTGTTATTATTATTCTCATTCTATTGTTACTATCCGTATTACTCTTGCCTTTATGTTTATAACTAATATTAGTATCGCTATAACTGTTATTATTATTCTTATTACTATTATTATTATCCCTATTCCTCTTGGCTTTATCCTTATAACTATTATTATTATCCTTATTATTATTATTATTATTATTCGCTATAACTGTTATTATTATCCTTATTCTATTGTTACTATCCCTCTAACTCTCTTCTTTATCCTTATAACTATTATTATTATCCTTATTATTATAATTATTATCGCTATAACTGTTATTATTATTCTTATTACTATTATTATTATGGCTTTAACTGTGATTATTATCCTTATTCTATTGTTACTATCCATATTACTGTTGTCTATATCCTTATAACTATTATTATTATCCTTATTATTATTATTATTATTATCGCTATAACTGTTATTCTTATCCTCATTCTATTATTACTATCCGTATTACTATTGCCTTTATCCTTATAATTATTATTATTATCCTTATTACTATTATTATTATCGCTATAACTGTTATTATTATTCTTATTACCATTATTATTATCCTTATGATATTGTTACTATCCGCATTACGCTTGCCTTTATCCATATAACTATTATTATTATCCTTATTATTATTATTATTATCGCTATAACAGTTATTATTATTCTTATTACTATTATTATTATCGCTATAACTGTTATTAGTATCCTTATTCTATTGTTACTATCCCTATTACACTTGTCTTTATCCATATAACTATGATCATTATCCTTATTATTATTATTCTTGTCGCTATAACTGTTATTCTTATTCTTATTACTATTGTTATTATCGCTATAACTATTATTATTATCCTTATTACTATTATTATTATCGCTATAACTGTTATTGTTATCCTTATTCTATTGTTACTATCCGTATTCTCCTTGTCTTTATCCTCATAACTATTAGCATTATCCTTATTATTATTATTATTATCATTATAACTGTTATTATTATTCTTATTACTATTATTAAAATCGCTATGTGTTATTATTATCCTTATTCTATTGTTACTATCCCTATTACTCTTGTCTTTATCCATATAACTATGATCATTATCCTTATTATTATTATTCTTGTCGCTATAACTGTTATTATTATTCTTATTACTATTATTATTATCCCTATTATTCTTGTCTTTGTCCTTATAACTGTTATTATTATACTTATTACTATTATTAATATCGCTATAGCTGTTATTATTATTATCGCTATAACTGTTATTATTATCCTAATTCTATTGTTACTATCCGTATTACTCTTGCCTTTATCCTTATAACTAATATTAGTATCGCTATAACTGTTATTATTATTCTTATTACTATTATTATTATCCCCATTCCTCTTGTCTTTATCCTCATAGCTATTATTATTATCCTTATTATTATTATTATTATCGCTATAACTGTTATTATTATTCTTATTACTATTGTTATCATCGCTATAAATATTATTATTATTCTTATTACTATTATTATTATCACTATAACTGTTATTGTTATCCTTATTCTATTGTTACTCTCCCTGTTACTCTTGTCTTTATTCATATAACTATGATCATTATATTTATTATTATTATTCTTGTCGCTATAACTGTTATTCTTATTCTTATTACTACTATTATTATCGCTATAACAGTTATTACTATCCTCATTCTATTGTTACTATCCGTATTACTCTTGCCATTATCCTTATAACTAATATTATTATCCTTATTATTATTATTATTATTATCGCTATAACTGATATTATTACTCTATTATTATTATTATTATCGCTATAACTGTTATTATTATCCTTATTCTATTGTTACTATCCGTATTACTCTTGCCGTTATCCTTATAACTATTATTATTATCCTTATTATTATTATTATTATCGCTATAACTGTTATTATTATCCTTATTCTATTGTTACTATCCGTATTACGCTCGCCTTTATCCTTATAACTATTATTATTATCCTAATTATTATTTTTATTATCGCTATAACTACTATTCTTATGCTTATTACTATTATTATTATCCCTATTCCTCTTGGCTTTATCCTTATAACTATTATTATTATCCTTATTATTATTATTATTGTTATCGCTATAACTGATATTATTATTCTTATTACTATTATTCTTATCCTAATTATTATTTTTATTATCGCTATAACTACTATTCTTATACTTATTACTATTATTATTATCCTTATTCCTCTTGTCTTTATCCTTATAACTATTATTATTATCCTTATTATTATTATTATTATCGCTATAACTACTATTCTTATGCTTATTACTATTATTATTATCCCTATTCCTCTTGGCTTTATCCTTATAACTATTATTATTATCCTTATTATTATTATATTATTATATATGATATTATGATATTATATGATATTGTATGATATTATTATTATCGCTACAACTGTTATTATTATTCTTATTACTATTATTATTATCCTCATTCTATTGTTACTATCCGCATTACTCTTGCCTTTATCCTTATAACTATTTTTTCATCCTTATTACTATTATTATTATCGCTATAACTGTTATTATTATTCTTATTACTATTATTATTATCATTATTCCTCTTGTATTTATCCTTATAACTATTATTATTATCCTTATTATTATTATTATTATCGCTATAACTACTATTCTTATACTTATTACTATTATTATTATCCCTATTCCTCTTGTCTTTATCCTTATAACTATTATTATTATCCTTATGATTATTAATATTATCGCTATAACTATTATTCTTATCCTTATTCTATTGTTACTATCCGTATTACGCTCGCCTTTATCCTTATAACTATTATTATTATCCTAATTATTATTTTTATTATCGCTATAACTACTATTCTTATGCTTATTACTATTATTATTATCCCTATTCCTCTTGGCTTTATCCTTATAACTATTATTATTATCCTTATTATTATTATTATTGTTATCGCTATAACTGATATTATTATTCTTATTACTATTATTCTTATCCTAATTATTATTTTTATTATCGCTATAACTACTATTCTTATACTTATTACTATTATTATTATCCTTATTCCTCTTGTCTTTATCCTTATAACTATTATTATTATCCTTATTATTATTATTATTATCGCTATAACTACTATTCTTATGCTTATTACTATTATTATTATCCCTATTCCTCTTGGCTTTATCCTTATAACTATTATTATTATCCTTATTATTATTATATTATTATATATGATATTATGATATTATATGATATTGTATGATATTATTATTATCGCTACAACTGTTATTATTATTCTTATTACTATTATTATTATCCCTATTCCTCTTGTCTTTATCCTTATAACTATTATTATTATCCTAATTATTATTATTATTATCGCTATAACTACTATTCTTATACTTATTACTGTTATTATTATCCCTATTCCTCTTGTCTTTATCCTTAGAACTATTATTATTATCCTAATTATTATTATTATTATCGCTATAACTACTATTCTTATCCTTATTACTGTTATTATTATCCCTATTCCTCTTGGCTTTATCCTTATATCTATTATTATTATCCTTATTATTATTTTTATTATCGCTATAACTACTATTCTTATGCTTATTACTATTATTATTATCCCTATTCCACTTGTCATTATCCTTATAACTACTATTATTATCCTTGTTATTATTATTATTATCGCTATAACTATTATTATTATGCTTATTACTATAATTATTATCGCTATAACTGTTATTATTATTCTTATTACTATTATTATTATCCTCATTCTATTGTTACTATCCGCATTACTCTTGCCTTTATCCTTATTACTATTATTATTATCCTCATTATTATTATTATTATTATTATCGCTATAACTGTTATTCTTATCCTTATTCTATTGTTACTATCCGTATTACGCTCGCCTTTATCCTTATAACTATTATTATTATCCTAATTACTATTATTATTATCGCTATAAGTGTTATCATTATTCTTATTACTTTTATTATTATCCCAATTCCTCTTGTCATTATCCTTATAACAACTATTATTATCCTTGTTACTATTATTATTATCGCTATAACTGTTATTATTATCCTTATTACTATTATTATTATCGCTATAACTGTTATTATTATTCTTATTACTATTATTATTATCCTCATTCTATTGTTACTATCCGCATTACTCTTGCCTTTATCCTTATAACTATTTTTTCATCCTTATTACTATTATTATTATCGCTATAACTGTTATTATTATTCTTATTACTATTATTATTATCATTATTCCTCTTGTATTTATCCTTATAACTATTATTATTATCCTTATTATTATTATTATTATCGCTATAACTACTATTCTTATACTTATTACTATTATTATTATCCCTATTCCTCTTGTCTTTATCCTTATAACTATTATTATTATCCTTATGATTATTAATATTATCGCTATAACTATTATTCTTATCCTTATTCTATTGTTACTATCCGTATTACGCTCGCCTTTATCCTTATAACTATTATTATTATCCTAATTATTATTTTTATTATCGCTATAACTACTATTCTTATGCTTATTACTATTATTATTATCCCTATTCCTCTTGGCTTTATCCTTATAACTATTATTATTATCCTTATTATTATTATTATTGTTATCGCTATAACTGATATTATTATTCTTATTACTATTATTCTTATCCTAATTATTATTTTTATTATCGCTATAACTACTATTCTTATACTTATTACTATTATTATTATCCTTATTCCTCTTGTCTTTATCCTTATAACTATTATTATTATCCTTATTATTATTATTATTATCGCTATAACTACTATTCTTATGCTTATTACTATTATTATTATCCCTATTCCTCTTGGCTTTATCCTTATAACTATTATTATTATCCTTATTATTATTATATTATTATATATGATATTATGATATTATATGATATTGTATGATATTATTATTATCGCTACAACTGTTATTATTATTCTTATTACTATTATTATTATCCTCATTCTATTGTTACTATCCGCATTACTCTTGCCTTTATCCTTATAACTATTTTTTCATCCTTATTACTATTATTATTATCGCTATAACTGTTATTATTATTCTTATTACTATTATTATTATCATTATTCCTCTTGTATTTATCCTTATAACTATTATTATTATCCTTATTATTATTATTATTATCGCTATAACTACTATTCTTATACTTATTACTATTATTATTATCCCTATTCCTCTTGTCTTTATCCTTATAACTATTATTATTATCCTTATGATTATTAATATTATCGCTATAACTATTATTCTTATCCTTATTCTATTGTTACTATCCGTATTACGCTCGCCTTTATCCTTATAACTATTATTATTATCCTAATTATTATTTTTATTATCGCTATAACTACTATTCTTATGCTTATTACTATTATTATTATCCCTATTCCTCTTGGCTTTATCCTTATAACTATTATTATTATCCTTATTATTATTATTATTGTTATCGCTATAACTGATATTATTATTCTTATTACTATTATTCTTATCCTAATTATTATTTTTATTATCGCTATAACTACTATTCTTATACTTATTACTATTATTATTATCCTTATTCCTCTTGTCTTTATCCTTATAACTATTATTATTATCCTTATTATTATTATTATTATCGCTATAACTACTATTCTTATGCTTATTACTATTATTATTATCCCTATTCCTCTTGGCTTTATCCTTATAACTATTATTATTATCCTTATTATTATTATATTATTATATATGATATTATGATGTTATATGATATTGTATGATATTATTATTATCGCTACAACTGTTATTATTATTCTTATTACTATTATTATTATCCCTATTCCTCTTGTCTTTATCCTTATAACTATTATTATTATCCTAATTATTATTATTATTATCGCTATAACTACTATTCTTATACTTATTACTGTTATTATTATCCCTATTCCTCTTGTCTTTATCCTTAGAACTATTATTATTATCCTTATTATTATTATTATTATCGCTATAACTACTATTCTTATACTTATTACTATTATTATTATCCCTATTCCTCTTGTCTTTATCCTTATAACTATTATTATTATCCTTATGATTATTAATATTATCGCTATAACTATTATTCTTATCCTTATTCTATTGTTACTATCCGTATTACGCTCGCCTTTATCCTTATAACTATTATTATTATACTAATTATTATTTTTATTATCGCTATAACTACTATGCTTATGCTTATTACTATTATTATTATCCCTATTCCTCTTGTCTTTATCATTATAACTATTATTCTTATCCTAATTATTATTATTATTATCGCTATAACTACTATTCTTATACTTATTACTATTATTATTATCCTTATTCCTCTTGTCTTTATCCTTATAACTATTATTATTATCCTTATTATTATTATATTATTATATATGATATTATGATATTATATGATATTGTATGATATTATTATTATTATCGCTATAACTGTTATTATTATTCTTATTACTATTATTATTATCCCTATTCCTCTTGTCTTTATCCTTATAACTATTATTATTATCCTAATTATTATTATTATTATCGCTATAACTACTATTCTTATCCTTATTACTGTTATTATTATCCCTATTCCTCTTGGCTTTATCCTTATATCTATTATTATTATCCTTATTATTATTTTTATTATCGCTATAACTACTATTCTTATGCTTATTACTATTATTATTATCCCTATTCCACTTGTCATTATCCTTATAACTACTATTATTATCCTTGTTATTATTATTATTATCGCTATAACTATTATTATTATGCTTATTACTATAATTATTATCGCTATAACTGTTATTATTATTCTTATTACTATTATTATTATCCTCATTCTATTGTTTCTATCCGCATTACTCTTGCCTTTATCCTTATTACTATTATTATTATTCTCATTATTATTATTATTATTATTATCGCTATAACTGTTATTCTTATCCTTATTCTATTGTTACTATCCGTATTACGCTCGCCTTTATCCTTATAACTATTATTATTATCCTAATTACTATTATTATTATCGCTATAAGTGTTATCATTATTCTTATTACTTTTATTATTATCCCAATTCCTCTTGTCATTATCCTTATAACAACTATTATTATCCTTGTTACTATTATTATTATCGCTATAACTGTTATTATTATCCTTATTACTATTATTATTATCGCTATAACTGTTATTATTATTCTTATTACTATTATTATTATCCTCATTCTATTGTTACTATCCGCATTACTCTTGCCTTTATCCTTATAACTATTTTTTCATCCTTATTACTATTATTATTATCGCTATAACTGTTATTATTATTCTTATTACTATTATTATTATCATTATTCCTCTTGTATTTATCCTTATAACTATTATTATTATCCTTATTATTATTATTATTATCGCTATAACTACTATTCTTATACTTATTACTATTATTATTATCCCTATTCCTCTTGTCTTTATCCTTATAACTATTATTATTATCCTTATGATTATTAATATTATCGCTATAACTATTATTCTTATCCTTATTCTATTGTTACTATCCGTATTACGCTCGCCTTTATCCTTATAACTATTATTATTATCCTAATTATTATTTTTATTATCGCTATAACTACTATTCTTATGCTTATTACTATTATTATTATCCCTATTCCTCTTGGCTTTATCCTTATAACTATTATTATTATCCTTATTATTATTATTATTGTTATCGCTATAACTGATATTATTATTCTTATTACTATTATTCTTATCCTAATTATTATTTTTATTATCGCTATAACTACTATTCTTATACTTATTACTATTATTATTATCCTTATTCCTCTTGTCTTTATCCTTATAACTATTATTATTATCCTTATTATTATTATTATTATCGCTATAACTACTATTCTTATGCTTATTACTATTATTATTATCCCTATTCCTCTTGGCTTTATCCTTATAACTATTATTATTATCCTTATTATTATTATATTATTATATATGATATTATGATATTATATGATATTGTATGATATTATTATTATCGCTACAACTGTTATTATTATTCTTATTACTATTATTATTATCCTCATTCTATTGTTACTATCCGCATCACTCTTGCCTTTATCCTTATAACTATTTTTTCATCCTTATTACTATTATTATTATCGCTATAACTGTTATTATTATTCTTATTACTATTATTATTATCATTATTCCTCTTGTATTTATCCTTATAACTATTATTATTATCCTTATTATTATTATTATTATTATCGCTATAACTACTATTCTTATACTTATTACTATTATTATTATCCCTATTCCTCTTGTCTTTATCCTTATAACTATTATTATTATCCTTATGATTATTAATATTATCGCTATAACTATTATTCTTATCCTTATTCTATTGTTACTATCCGTATTACGCTCGCCTTTATCCTTATAACTATTATTATTATCCTAATTATTATTTTTATTATCGCTATAACTACTATTCTTATGCTTATTACTATTATTATTATCCCTATTCCTCTTGGCTTTATCCTTATAACTATTATTATTATCCTTATTATTATTATTATTGTTATCGCTATAACTGATATTATTATTCTTATTACTATTATTCTTATCCTAATTATTATTTTTATTATCGCTATAACTACTATTCTTATACTTATTACTATTATTATTATCCTTATTCCTCTTGTCTTTATCCTTATAACTATTATTATTATCCTTATTATTATTATTATTATCGCTATAACTACTATTCTTATGCTTATTACTATTATTATTATCCCTATTCCTCTTGGCTTTATCCTTATAACTATTATTATTATCCTTATTATTATTATATTATTATATATGATATTATGATATTATATGATATTGTATGATATTATTATTATCGCTACAACTGTTATTATTATTCTTATTACTATTATTATTATCCCTATTCCTCTTGTCTTTATCCTTATAACTATTATTATTATCCTAATTATTATTATTATTATCGCTATAACTACTATTCTTATACTTATTACTGTTATTATTATCCCTATTCCTCTTGTCTTTATCCTTAGAACTATTATTATTATCCTTATTATTATTATTATTATCGCTATAACTATTATTCTTATCCTTATTCTATTGTTACTATCCGTATTACGCTCGCCTTTATCCTTATAACTATTATTATTATACTAATTATTATTTTTATTATCGCTATAACTACTATGCTTATGCTTATTACTATTATTATTATCCCTATTCCTCTTGTCTTTATCATTATAACTATTATTCTTATCCTAATTATTATTATTATTATCGCTATAACTACTATTCTTATACTTATTACTATTATTATTATCCTTATTCCTCTTGTCTTTATCCTTATAACTATTATTATTATCCTTATTATTATTATATTATTATATATGATATTATGATATTATATGATATTGTATGATATTATTATTATTATCGCTATAACTGTTATTATTATTCTTATTACTATTATTATTATCCCTATTCCTCTTGTCTTTATCCTTATAACTATTATTATTATCCTAATTATTATTATTATTATCGCTATAACTACTATTCTTATCCTTATTACTGTTATTATTATCCCTATTCCTCTTGGCTTTATCCTTATATCTATTATTATTATCCTTATTATTATTTTTATTATCGCTATAACTACTATTCTTATGCTTATTACTATTATTATTATCCCTATTCCACTTGTCATTATCCTTATAACTACTATTATTATCCTTGTTATTATTATTATTATCGCTATAACTATTATTATTATGCTTATTACTATAATTATTATCGCTATAACTGTTATTATTATTCTTATTACTATTATTATTATCCTCATTCTATTGTTTCTATCCGCATTACTCTTGCCTTTATCCTTATTACTATTATTATTATCCTCATTATTATTATTATTATTATTATCGCTATAACTGTTATTCTTATCCTTATTCTATTGTTACTATCCGTATTACGCTCGCCTTTATCCTTATAACTATTATTATTATCCTAATTACTATTATTATTATCGCTATAAGTGTTATCATTATTCTTATTACTTTTATTATTATCCCAATTCCTCTTGTCATTATCCTTATAACAACTATTATTATCCTTGTTACTATTATTGTTATCGCTATAACTGTTATTATTATCCTTATTACTATTATTATTATCGCTATAACTGTTATTATTATTCTTATTACTATTATTATTATCCTCATTCTATTGTTACTATCCGCATTACTCTTGCCTTTATCCTTATAACTATTTTTTCATCCTTATTACTATTATTATTATCGCTATAACTGTTATTATTATTCTTATTACTATTATTATTATCATTATTCCTCTTGTATTTATCCTTATAACTATTATTATTATCCTTATTATTATTATTATTATCGCTATAACTACTATTCTTATACTTATTACTATTATTATTATCCCTATTCCTCTTGTCTTTATCCTTATAACTATTATTATTATCCTTATGATTATTAATATTATCGCTATAACTATTATTCTTATCCTTATTCTATTGTTACTATCCGTATTACGCTCGCCTTTATCCTTATAACTATTATTATTATCCTAATTATTATTTTTATTATCGCTATAACTACTATTCTTATGCTTATTACTATTATTATTATCCCTATTCCTCTTGGCTTTATCCTTATAACTATTATTATTATCCTTATTATTATTATTATTGTTATCGCTATAACTGATATTATTATTCTTATTACTATTATTCTTATCCTAATTATTATTTTTATTATCGCTATAACTACTATTCTTATACTTATTACTATTATTATTATCCTTATTCCTCTTGTCTTTATCCTTATAACTATTATTATTATCCTTATTATTATTATTATTATCGCTATAACTACTATTCTTATGCTTATTACTATTATTATTATCCCTATTCCTCTTGGCTTTATCCTTATAACTATTATTATTATCCTTATTATTATTATATTATTATATATGATATTATGATATTATATGATATTGTATGATATTATTATTATCGCTACAACTGTTATTATTATTCTTATTACTATTATTATTATCCTCATTCTATTGTTACTATCCGCATTACTCTTGCCTTTATCCTTATAACTATTTTTTCATCCTTATTACTATTATTATTATCGCTATAACTGTTATTATTATTCTTATTACTATTATTATTATCATTATTCCTCTTGTATTTATCCTTATAACTATTATTATTATCCTTATTATTATTATTATTATCGCTATAACTACTATTCTTATACTTATTACTATTATTATTATCCCTATTCCTCTTGTCTTTATCCTTATAACTATTATTATTATCCTTATGATTATTAATATTATCGCTATAACTATTATTCTTATCCTTATTCTATTGTTACTATCCGTATTACGCTCGCCTTTATCCTTATAACTATTATTATTATCCTAATTATTATTTTTATTATCGCTATAACTACTATTCTTATGCTTATTACTATTATTATTATCCCTATTCCTCTTGGCTTTATCCTTATAACTATTATTATTATCCTTATTATTATTATTATTGTTATCGCTATAACTGATATTATTATCCTTATAACTATTATTATTATCCTAATTATTATTTTTATTATCGCTATAACTACTATTCTTATACTTATTACTATTATTATTATCCTTATTCCTCTTGTCTTTATCCTTATAACTATTATTATTATCCTTATTATTATTATTATTATCGCTATAACTACTATTCTTATGCTTATTACTATTATTATTATCCCTATTCCTCTTGGCTTTATCCTTATAACTATTATTATTATCCTTATTATTATTATATTATTATATATGATATTATGATATTATATGATATTGTATGATATTATTATTATCACTACAACTGTTATTATTATTCTTATTACTATTATTATTATCCCTATTCCTCTTGTCTTTATCCTTATAACTATTATTATTATCCTAATTATTATTATTATTATCGCTATAACTACTATTCTTATACTTATTACTGTTATTATTATCCCTATTCCTCTTGTCTTTATCCTTAGAACTATTATTATTATCCTTATTATTATTATTATTATCGCTATAACTACTATTCTTATACTTATTACTATTATTATTATCCCTATTCCTCTTGTCTTTATCCTTATAACTATTATTATTATCCTTATGATTATTAATATTATCGCTATAACTATTATTCTTATCCTTATTCTATTGTTACTATCCGTATTACGCTCGCCTTTATCCTTATAACTATTATTATTATACTAATTATTATTTTTATTATCGCTATAACTACTATGCTTATGCTTATTACTATTATTATTATCCCTATTCCTCTTGTCTTTATCATTATAACTATTATTCTTATCCTAATTATTATTATTATTATCGCTATAACTACTATTCTTATACTTATTACTATTATTATTATCCTTATTCCTCTTGTCTTTATCCTTATAACTATTATTATTATCCTTATTATTATTATATTATTATATATGATATTATGATATTATATGATATTGTATGATATTATTATTATTATCGCTATAACTGTATTATTATTCTTATTACTATTATTATTATCCCTATTCCTCTTGTCTTTATCCTTATAACTATTATTATTATCCTAATTATTATTATTATTATCGCTATAACTACTATTCTTATCCTTATTACTGTTATTATTATCCCTATTCCTCTTGGCTTTATCCTTATATCTACTATTATTATCCTTGTATTATTATTATTATCGCTATAACTATTATTATTATGCTTATTACTATAATTATTATCGCTATAAACTGTTTTTATTATTCTTATTACTATTATTATTATCCTCATTCTATTGTTTCTATCCGCATTACTCTTGCCTTTATCCTTATTACTATTATTATTATCCTCATTATTATTATTATTATTATTATCGCTATAACTGTTATTCTTATCCTTATTCTATTGTTACTATCCGTATTACGCTCGCCTTTATCCTGTATAACTATTAGTATTATCCTAATTACTATTATTATTATCGCTATAAGTGTTATCATTATTCTTATTACTTTTATTATTATCCCAATTCCTCTTGTCATTATCCTTATAACAACTATTATTATCCTTGTTACTATTATTATTATCGCTATAACTGTTATTATTATCCTTATTACTATTATTATTATCGCTATAACTGTTATTATTATTCTTATTACTATTATTATTATCCTCATTCTATTGTTACTATCCGCATTACTCTTGCCTTTATCCTTATAACTATTTTTTCATCCTTATTACTATTATTATTATCGCTATAACTGTTATTATTATTCTTATTACTATTATTATTATCATTATTCCTCTTGTATTTATCCTTATAACTATTATTATTATCCTTATTATTATTATTATTATCGCTATAACTACTATTCTTATACTTATTACTATTATTATTATCCCTATTCCTCTTGTCTTTATCCTTATAACTATTATTATTATCCTTATGATTATTAATATTATCGCTATAACTATTATTCTTATCCTTATTCTATTGTTACTATCCGTATTACGCTCGCCTTTATCCTTATAACTATTATTATTATCCTAATTATTATTTTTATTATCGCTATAACTACTATTCTTATGCTTATTACTATTATTATTATCCCTATTCCTCTTGGCTTTATCCTTATAACTATTATTATTATCCTTATTATTATTATTATTGTTATCGCTATAACTGATATTATTATTCTTATTACTATTATTATTATCCCTATTCCTCTTGTCTTTATCATTATAACTATTATTATTATCCTAATTATTATTTTTATTATCGCTATAACTACTATTCTTATACTTATTACTATTATTATTATCCCTATTCCTCTTGTCTTTATCAGTATAACTATTATTATTATCCTAATTATTATTTTTATTATCGCTATAACTACTATTCTTATGCTTATTACTATTATTATTATCCCTATTCCACTTGTCATTATCCTTATAACTACTATTACTATCCTTGTTATTATTATTATTATCGCTATAACTATTATTATTATGCTTATTACTATAATTATTATCCCTATTCCTCTTGTCTTTATCCTTATAACTATTATTATTATCCTTATTATTATTATTATTATCGCTATAACTACTATTCTTATACTTATTACTATTATTATTATCCCCATTCCTCTTGTCTTTATCTTTATAACTATTATTATTATCCTTATAATTATTAATATTATCGCTATAACTATTATTCTTATCCTTATTCTATTGTTACTATCCGTATTACGCTCGCCTTTATCCTTATAACTATTATTATTATACTAATTATTATTTTTATTATCGCTATAACTACTATGCTTATGCTTATTACTATTATTATTATCCCTATTCCTCTTGGCTTTATCCTTATAACTATTATTATTATCCTTATTATTATTATTATTGTTATCGCTATAACTGATATTATTATTCTTATTACTATTATTATTATCCCTATTCCTCTTGTCTTTATCATTATAACTATTATTCTTATCCTAATTATTATTATTATTATCGCTATAACTACTATTCTTATACTTATTACTATTATTATTATCCTTATTCCTCTTGTCTTTATCCTTATAACTATTATTACTATCCTTATTATTATTATATTATTATATATGATATTATGATATTATATGATATTGTATGATATTATTATTATTATCGCTATAACTGTTATTATTATTCTTATTACTATTATTATTATCCCTATTCCTCTTGTCTTTATCCTTATAACTATTACTATTATCCTAATTATTATTATTATTATCGCTATAACTACTATTCTTATCCATATTACTGTTATTATTATCCCTATTCCTCTTGGCTTTATCCTTATATCTATTATTATTATCCTTATTATTATTATTATTGTTATAGCTATAAGTGTTATTATTCTTCTTATTACTATTATTATTATCCCTATTCCTCTTGTCTTTATCATTATAACTATTATTATTATCCTAATTATTATTTTTATTATCGCTATAACTACTATTCTTATACTTATTACTATTATTATTATCCCTATTCCTCTTGTCTTTATCATTATAACTATTATTATTATCCTAATTATTATTTTTATTATCGCTATAACTACTATTCTTATGCTTATTACTATTATTATTATCCCTATTCCACTTGTCATTATCCTTATAACTACTATTATTATCCTTGTTATTATTATTATTATCTCTATAACTATTATTATTATGCTTATTACTATAATTATTATCGCTATAACTGTTATTATTATTCTTATTACTATTATTATTATCCTCATTCTATTGTTACTATCCGCATTACTCTTGCCTTTATCCTTATTACTATTATTATTATCCTCATTATTATTATTATTATTATTATCGCTATAACTGTTATTATTATCCTTATTCTATTGTTACTATCCGTATTACTCTTGCCTTTATCCTTATAACTATTATTATTATCCTTATGATTATTAATATTATCGCTATAACTATTATTCTTATCCTTATTCTATTGTTACTATCCGTATTACGCTCGCCTTTATCCTTATAACTATTATTATTATCCTAATTACTATTATTATTATCGCTATAAGTGTTATCATTATTCTTATTACTTTCATTATTATCCCAATTCCTCTTGTCATTATCCTTATAACTACTATTATTATCCTTGTTACTATTATTATTATCGCTATAGCTGTTATTATTATCCTTATTACTATTATTATTATCGCTATAACTGTTATTATTATTCTTATTACTATTATTATTATCATTATTCCTCTTGTATTTATCCTTATAACTATTATTATTATCCTTATTATTATTATTATTATCGCTATAACTACTATTCTTATACTTATTACTATTATTATTATCCCTATTCCTCTTGTCTCTATCCTTATAACTATTATTATTATCCTTATGATTATTAATATTATCGCTATAACTATTATTCTTATCCTTATTCTATTGTTACTATCCGTATTACGCTCGCCTTTATCCTTATAACTATTATTATTATCCTAATTATTATTTTTATTATCGCTATAACTACTATTCTTATGCTTATTACTATTATTATTATCCCTATTCCTCTTGGCTTTATCCTTATAACTATTATTATTATCCTTATTATTATTATTATTGTTATCGCTATAACTGATATTATTATTCTTATTACTATTATTCTTATCCTAATTATTATTTTTATTATCGCTATAACTACTATTCTTATACTTATTACTATTATTATTATCCTTATTCCTCTTGTCTTTATCCTTATAACTATTATTATTATCCTTATTATTATTATTATTATCGCTATAACTACTATTCTTATGCTTATTACTATTATTATTATCCCTATTCCTCTTGGCTTTATCCTTATAACTATTATTATTATCCTTATTATTATTATATTATTATATATGATATTATGATATTATATGATATTGTATGATATTATTATTATCGCTACAACTGTTATTATTATTCTTATTACTATTATTATTATCCTCATTCTATTGTTACTATCCGCATTACTCTTGCCTTTATCCTTATAACTATTTTTTCATCCTTATTACTATTATTATTATCGCTATAACTGTTATTATTATTCTTATTACTATTATTATTATCATTATTCCTCTTGTATTTATCCTTATAACTATTATTATTATCCTTATTATTATTATTATTATCGCTATAACTACTATTCTTATACTTATTACTATTATTATTATCCCTATTCCTCTTGTCTTTATCCTTATAACTATTATTATTATCCTTATGATTATTAATATTATCGCTATAACTATTATTCTTATCCTTATTCTATTGTTACTATCCGTATTACGCTCGCCTTTATCCTTATAACTATTATTATTATCCTAATTATTATTTTTATTATCGCTATAACTACTATTCTTATGCTTATTACTATTATTATTATCCCTATTCCTCTTGGCTTTATCCTTATAACTATTATTATTATCCTTATTATTATTATTATTGTTATCGCTATAACTGATATTATTATTCTTATTACTATTATTCTTATCCTAATTATTATTTTTATTATCGCTATAACTACTATTCTTATACTTATTACTATTATTATTATCCTTATTCCTCTTGTCTTTATCCTTATAACTATTATTATTATCCTTATTATTATTATTATTATCGCTATAACTACTATTCTTATGCTTATTACTATTATTATTATCCCTATTCCTCTTGGCTTTATCCTTATAACTATTATTATTATCCTTATTGTTATTATATTATTATATATGATATTATGATATTATATGATATTGTATGATATTATTATTATCGCTACAACTGTTATTATTATTCTTATTACTATTATTATTATCCCTATTCCTCTTGTCTTTATCCTTATAACTATTATTATTATCCTAATTATTATTATTATTATCGCTATAACTACTATTCTTATACTTATTACTGTTATTATTATCCCTATTCCTCTTGTCTTTATCCTTAGAACTATTATTATTATCCTTATTATTATTATTATTATCGCTATAACTACTATTCTTATACTTATTACTATTATTATTATCTGTATTCCTCTTGTCTTTATCCTTATAACTATTATTATTATCCTTATGATTATTAATATTATCGCTATAACTATTATTCTTATCCTTATTCTATTGTTACTATCCGTATTACGCTCGCCTTTATCCTTATAACTATTATTATTATACTAATTATTATTTTTATTATCGCTATAACTACTATGCTTATGCTTATTACTATTATTATTATCCCTATTCCTCTTGGCTTTATCCTTATAACTATTATTATTATCCTTATTATTATTATTATTGTTATCGCTATAACTGATATTATTATTCTTATTACTATTATTATTATCCCTATTCCTCTTGTCTTTATCATTATAACTATTATTCTTATCCTAATTATTATTATTATTATCGCTATAACTACTATTCTTATACTTATTACTATTATTATTATCCTTATTCCTCTTGTCTTTATCCTTATAACTATTATTATTATCCTTATTATTATTATATTATTATATATGATATTATGATATTATATGATATTGTATGATATTATTATTATTATCGCTATAACTGTTATTATTATTCTTATTACTATTATTATTATCCCTATTCCTCTTGTCTTTATCCTTATAACTATTATTATTATCCTAATTATTATTATTATTATCGCTATAACTACTATTCTTATCCTTATTACTGTTATTATTATCCCTATTCCTCTTGGCTTTATCCTTATTTCTATTATTATTATCCTTATTATTATTTTTATTATCGCTATAACTACTATTCTTATGCTTATTACTATTATTATTATCCCTATTCCACTTGTCATTATCCTTATAACTACTATTATTATCCTTGTTATTATTATTATTATCGCTATAACTATTATTATTATGCTTATTACTATAATTATTATCGCTATAACTGTTATTATTATTCTTATTACTATTATTATTATCCTCATTCTATGGTTACTATCCGCATTACTCTTGCCTTTATCCTTATTACTATTATTATTATCCTCATTATTATTATTATTATTATTATCGCTATAACTGTTATTCTTATCCTTATTCTATTGTTACTATCCGTATTACGCTCGCCTTTATCCTTATAACTATTATTATTATCCTAATTACTATTATTATTATCGCTATAAGTGTTATCATTATTCTTATTACTTTTATTATTATCCCAATTCCTCTTGTCATTATCCTTATAACAACTATTATTATCCTTGTTACTATTATTATTATCGCTATAACTGTTATTATTATCCTTATTACTATTATTATTATCGCTATAACTGTTATTATTATTCTTATTACTATTATTATTATCCTCATTCTATTGTTACTATCCGCATTACTGTTGCCTTTATCCTTATAACTATTTTTTCATCCTTATTACTATTATTATTATCGCTATAACTGTTATTATTATTCTTATTACTATTATTATTATCATTATTCCTCTTGTATTTATCCTTATAACTATTATTATTATCCTTATTATTATTATTATTATCGCTATAACTACTATTCTTATACTTATTACTATTATTATTATCCCTATTCCTCTTGTCTTTATCCTTATAACTATTATTATTATCCTTATGATTATTAATATTATCGCTATAACTATTATTCTTATCCTTATTCTATTGTTACTATCCGTATTACGCTCGCCTTTATCCTTATAACTATTATTATTATCCTAATTATTATTTTTATTATCGCTATAACTACTATTCTTATGCTTATTACTATTATTATTATCCCTATTCCTCTTGGCTTTATCCTTATAACTATTATTATTATCCTTATTATTATTATTATTGTTATCGCTATAACTGATATTATTATTCTTATTACTATTATTCTTATCCTAATTATTATTTTTATTATCGCTATAACTACTATTCTTATACTTATTACTATTATTATTATCCTTATTCCTCTTGTCTTTATCCTTATAACTATTATTATTATCCTTATTATTATTATTATTATCGCTATAACTACTATTCTTATGCTTATTACTATTATTATTATCCCTATTCCTCTTGGCTTTATCCTTATAACTATTATTATTATCCTTATTATTATTATATTATTATATATGATATTATGATATTATATGATATTGTATGATATTATTATTGTCGCTACAACTGTTATTATTATTCTTATTACTATTATTATTATCCCTATTCCTCTTGTCTTTATCCTTATAACTATTATTATTATCCTAATTATTATTATTATTATCGCTATAACTACTATTCTTATACTTATTACTGTTATTATTATCCCTATTCCTCTTGTCTTTATCCTTAGAACTATTATTATTATCCTTATTATTATTATTATTATCGCTATAACTACTATTCTTATACTTATTACTATTATTATTATCCCTATTCCTCTTGTCTTTATCCTTATAACTATTATTATTATCCTTATGATTATTAATATTATCGCTATAACTATTATTCTTATCCTTATTCTATTGTTACTATCCGTATTACGCTCGCCTTTATCCTTATAACTATTATTATTATACTAATTATTATTTTTATTATCGCTATAACTACTATGCTTATGCTTATTACTATTATTATTATCCCTATTCCTCTTGGCTTTATCCTTATAACTATTATTATTATCCTTATTATTATTATTATTGTTATCGCTATAACTGATATTATTATTCTTATTACTATAATTATTATCCCTATTCCTCTTGTCTTTATCATTATAACTATTATTATTATCCTAATTATTATTTTTATTATCGCTATAACTACTATTCTTATACTTATTACTATTATTATTATCCCTATTCCTCTTGTCTTCATCAGTATAACTATTATTATTATCCTAATTATTATTTTTATTATCGCTATAACTACTATTCTTATGCTTATTACTATTATTATTATCCCTATTCCACTTGTCATTATCCTTATAACTACTATTACTATCCTTGTTATTATTATTATTATCGCTATAACTATTATTATTATGCTTATTACTATAATTATTATCCCTATTCCTCTTGTCTTTATCCTTATAACTATTATTATTATCCTTATTATTATTATTATTATCGCTATAACTACTATTCTTATACTTATTACTATTATTATTATCCCCATTCCTCTTGTCTTTATCTTTATAACTATTATTATTATCCTTATAATTATTAATATTATCGCTATAACTATTATTCTTATCCTTATTCTATTGTTACTATCCGTATTACGCTCGCCTTTATCCTTATAACTATTATTATTATACTAATTATTATTTTTATTATCGCTATAACTACTATGCTTATGCTTATTACTATTATTATTATCCCTATTCCTCTTGGCTTTATCCTTATAACTATTATTATTATCCTTATTATTATTATTATTGTTATCGCTATAACTGTTATTATTATTCTTATTACTATTATTATTATCCCTATTCCTCTTGTCTTTATCCTTATAACTATTATTACTATCCTTATGATTATTAATATTATCGCTATAACTATTATTCTTATCCTTATTCTATTGTTACTATCCGTATTACGCTCGCCTTTATCCTTATAACTATTATTATTATCCTAATTACTATTATTATTATCGCTATAAGTGTTATCATTATTCTTATTACTTTCATTATTATCCCAATTCCTCTTGTCATTATCCTTATAACTACTATTATTATCCTTGTTACTATTATTATTATCGCTATAGCTGTTATTATTATCCTTATTACTATTATTATTATCGCTATAACTGTTATTATTATTCTTATTACTATTATTATTATCCTCATTCTATTGTTACTATCCGCATTACTCTTGCCTTTATCCTTATAACTATTTTTTCATCCTTATTACTATTATTATTATCGCTATAACTGTTATTATTATTCTTATTACTATTATTATTATCATTATTCCTCTTGTATTTATCCTTATAACTATTATTATTATCCTTATTATTATTATTATTATCGCTATAACTACTATTCTTATACTTATTACTATTATTATTATCCCTATTCCTCTTGTCTCTATCCTTATAACTATTATTATTATCCTTATGATTATTAATATTATCGCTATAACTATTATTCTTATCCTTATTCTATTGTTAATATCCGTATTACGCTCGCCTTTATCCTTATAACTATTATTATTATCCTAATTATTATTTTTATTATCGCTATAACTACTATTCTTATGCTTATTACTATTATTATTATCCCTATTCCTCTTGGCTTTATCCTTATAACTATTATTATTATCCTTATTATTATTATTATTGTTATCGCTATAACTGATATTATTATTCTTATTACTATTATTATTATCCCTATTCCTCTTGTCTTTATCATTATAACTGTTATTCTTATCCTAATTATTATTTTTATTATCGCTATAACTACTATTCTTATGCTTATTACTATTATTATTATCCTTATTATTATTATTATTGTTATTGCTATAAGTGTTATTATTATTCTTATTACTATTATTATTATCCTCATTCTATTGTTACTATCCGCATTACTCTTGCCTTTATCCTTATTACTATTATTATTATCCTCATTATTATTATTATTATTATTATCGCTATAACTGTTATTATTATCCTTATTCTATTGTTACTATCCGTATTACTCTTGCCTTTATCCTTATAACTATTATTATTATCCTCATGATTATTAATATTATCGCTATAACTATTATTCATATCCTTATTCTATTGTTAGTATCCGTATTACGCTCGCCTTTATCCTTATAACTATTATTATTATCGCTATAAGTGTTATCATTATTCTTATTACTATTATTATTATCCCTATTCCTCTTGTCTTTATCCTTATAACTATTATTATTATCCTTATGATTATTAATATTATCGCTATAACTATTATTCTTATCCTTATTCTATTGTTACTATCCGTATTACGCTCGCCTTTATCCTTATAACTATTATTATTATACTAATTATTATTTTTATTATCGCTATAACTACTATGCTTATGCTTATTACTATTATTATTATCCCTATTCCTCTTGGCTTTATCCTTATAACTATTATTATTATCCTTATTATTATTATTATTGTTATGGCTATAACTGATATTATTATTCTTATTACTATTATTATTATCCCTATTCCTCTTGTCTTTATCATTATAACTATTATTCTTATCCTAATTATTATTATTATTATCGCTATAACTACTATTCTTATACTTATTACTATTATTATTGTCCTTATTCCTCTTGTCTTTATCCTTATAACTATTATTATTATCCTTATTATTATTATATTATTATATATGATATTATGATATTATATGATATTGTATGATATTATTATTATTATCGCTATAACTGTTATTATTATTCTTATTACTATTATTATTATCCCTATTCCTCTTGTCTTTATCCTTATAACTATTATTATTATCCTAATTATTATTATTATTATCGCTATAACTACTATTCTTATCCTTATTACTGTTATTATTATCCCTATTCCTCTTGGCTTTATCCTTATATCTATTATTATTATCCTTATTATTATTATTATTGTTATCGCTATATGTGTTATTATTATTCTTATTACTATTATTATTATCCCTATTCCTCTTGTCTTTATCATTATAACTATTATTATTATCCTAATTATTATTTTTATTATCGCTATAACTACTATTCTTATACTTATTACTATTATTATTATCCCTATTCCTCTTGTCTTTATCATTATAACTATTATTATTATCCTAATTATTATTTTTATTATCGCTATAACTACTATTCTTATGCTTATTACTATTATTATTATCCCTATTCCACTTGTCATTATCCTTATAACTACTATTATTATCCTTGTTATTATTATTATTATCGCTATAACTGTTATTATTATTCTTATTACTATTATTATTATCCTCATTCTATTGTTACTATCCGCATTACTCTTTCCTTAATCCTTATAACTATTTTTTTATCCTTATTACTATTATTATTATCGCTATAACTGTTATTATTATTCTTATTACTATTATTATTATCATTATTCCTCTTGTATTTATCCTTATAACTATTATTCTTATCCTTATTACTATTATTATTATCGCTATAACTGTTATCATTATTCTTATTACTATTATTATTATCCCTATTCCTCTTGTCATTACCCTTATAACTACTATTATTATCGTTGTTACTATTATTATTAGCGCTATAACTGTTATTATTATTCTTATTACTATTATTATTATCCTCATTCTATTGTTACTAGCCGCATTACTCTTGCCTTTAACCTTATAACTATTTTTTTATCCTTATTAATATTATTATTATCCTTGTGATTATTAATATAATCGCTATAACTATTATTCTTCTCCTTATTCTATTGTTACTATCCGTATTACTGTTGCCTTTATCCTTATATCTATTAATGTTATACTTATTACTATTATTATTATCCCTATTCCTCTTGGCTTTATCCTTATAAATATTATTATTATCCTTATGATTATTAATATTATCGCTATAACTATTATTCTTATCCTTATTCTAATGTTACTATCCGTATTACTCTTGCCTTTATCCTTATTACTATTATTAGTATCGCTATAACTGTTATTATTATTCTTATTATTATTATTATTATTATTATCGGTATAACTGTTATTATTATCCTTATTATTATTAGTATTGTTATCGCTATAACTGTTATTATTATTATCCTTATGATTATTAATATTATCGCTATAACTATTATTCTTATCCTTATTCTAATGTTACTATCCGTATTACTCTTGCCTTTATCCTTACTACTATTATTAGTATCGCTATAACTGTTATTATTATTCTTATTACTATTATTATTATCCCTATTCCTCTTGTATTTACCCTTGTAACTATTATTATTATCCTTATTATTATTATTTTTATCGCTATAACTGTTATTATTATCCTTATTCTATTGTTACTATCCGTATTACCCATGCCTTTATCCTTATAACTACTATTATTATCCTTATTACTATTATTATTATCGCTATAACTGTTATTATTATCCTTATTTCTATTATTATTGTCGCTATAACTGTTATTATTATTCTTATTACTATTATTATTATCCCTATTCCTCTCGTCTTTATCCTTATAACTATTATTATTATCCTTATTATTATTATTATTATTATCGCTATAACTGTTATTATTATCCTTATTCTATTGTTACTATCCCTATTAATCTTGTCTTTATCCATATAACTATGATCATTATCCTTATTATGATTATTCTTGTCGCTATAACTGTTATTATTATTCTTATTACTATTATTATTATCGCTATATCTGTTATTATTATCCTTATTCTATTGTTACTATCCGCATTACTCTTGTCTTTATCCTTATAACTAATATTATTATGCTTATTATTATTATTATTATTATTATCGCTATAACCGTTATTATTATCCACATTCTATTGTTACTATCCGTATTACTCTTGCCTTTATCCTTATAACTATTATTATTATCCTAATTATTATTATTATTATCGCTATAACTACTATTCTTATACTTAATACTGTTATTATTATCCCTATTCCTCCTGGCTTTATCCTTATAACTATTATTATTATCCTTATTATTATTATTATTGTTATCGCTATAACTGTTATTATTATTCTTATTACTATTATTATTATCCCTATTCCTCTTGTCTTTATCATTATAACTAATATTATTATCCTTATTATTATTATTATTATTATTATCGCTACAAATGTTATTATTATCCACATTCTATTGTTACTATCCGTATTACTCTTGCCTTTATCCTTATAACTATTATTATTATCCTAATTATTATTATTATTATCGCTATAACTACTATTCTTATACTTATTACTGTTATTATTATCCCTATTCCTCCTGGCTTTATCCTTATAACTATTATTATTATCCTTATTATTATTATTATTGTTATCGCTATAACTGTTATTATTATTCTTATTACTATTATTATTATCCCTATTCCTCTTGTCTTTATCATTATAACTATTATTATTATCCTAATTATTATTTTTATTATCGCTATAACTACTATTCTTATACTTATTACTATTATTATTATGCCTATTCCTCTTGGCTTTATCCTTATAACTATTATTATTATCCTTATTATTATTATTATTATTATTATCGCAATAACTGTTATTATTATCCCTATTCCTCTTGGCTTTATCCTTATAACTATTATTATTATCCTTATTATTATTATTATTGTTATCGCTATAACTGTTATTATTATTCTTATTACTATTATTATTATCCCTATTCCTCTTGCCTTTATCATTATAACTATTATTATTATCCTAATTATTATTATTATTATCGCTATAACTACTATTCTTATACTTATTACTATTATTATTATCCTTATTCCTCTTGCCTTTATCCTTATAACTATTATTATTATCCTAATTATTATTATTATTATCGCTATAACTACTATTCTTATCCTTATTACTGTTATTATTATCCCTATTCCTCTTGGCTTTATCCTTATAACTATTATTATTATCCTTATTACTATTATTATTATCGCTATAACTGTTATCATTATTCTTATTACTATTATTATTATCCCTATTCCTCTTGTCATTACCCTTATAACTACTATTATTATCGTTGTTACTATTATTATTAGCGCTATAACTGTTATTATTATTCTTATTACTATTATTATTATCCTCATTCTATTGTTACTAGCCGCATTACTCTTGCCTTTAACCTTATAACTATTTTTTTATCCTTATTAATATTATTATTATCGCTCTAACTGTTATTATTTTTCTTATTACTATTATTATTATCCCTATTCCAATTGTCTTTATCCTTATAACTATTATTATTATCCTTGTGATTATTAATATAATCGCTATAACTATTATTCTTCTCCTTATTCTATTGTTACTATCCGTATTACTGTTGCCTTTATCCTTATATCTATTAATGTTATACTTATTACTATTATTATTATCCCTATTCCTCTTGGCTTTATCCTTATAAATATTATTATTATCCTTATGATTATTAATATTATCGCTATAACTATTATTCTTATCCTTATTCTAATGTTACTATCCGTATTACTCTTGCCTTTATCCTTATTACTATTATTAGTATCGCTATAACTGTTATTATTATTCTTATTATTATTATTATTATTATTATCGGTATAACTGTTATTATTATCCTTATTATTATTAGTATTGTTATCGCTATAACTGTTATTATTATTATCCTTATGATTATTAATATTATCGCTATAACTATTATTCTTATCCTTATTCTAATGTTACTATCCGTATTACTCTTGCCTTTATCCTTATTACTATTATTAGTATCGCTATAACTGTTATTATTATTCTTATTACTATTATTATTATCCCTATTCCTCTTGTATTTACCCTTGTAACTATTATTATTATCCTTATTATTATTATTTTTATCGCTATAACTGTTATTATTATCCTTATTCTATTGTTACTATCCGTATTACCCATGCCTTTATCCTTATAACTACTATTATTATCCTTATTACTATTATTATTATCGCTATAACTGTTATTATTATCCTTATTTCTATTATTATTGTCGCTATAACTGTTATTATTATTCTTATTACTATTATTATTATCCCTATTCCTCTCGTCTTTATCCTTATAACTATTATTATTATCCTTATTATTATTATTATTATTATCGCTATAACTGTTATTATTATCCTTATTCTATTGTTACTATCCCTATTAATCTTGTCTTTATCCATATAACTATGATCATTATCCTTATTATGATTATTCTTGTCGCTATAACTGTTATTATTATTCTTATTACTATTATTATTATCGCTATAACTGTTATTATTATCCTTATTCTATTGTTACTATCCGCATTACTCTTGTCTTTATCCTTATAACTAATATTATTATCCTTATTATTATTATTATTATTATTATCGCTATAACCGTTATTATTATCCACATTCTATTGTTACTATCCGTATTACTCTTGCCTTTATCCTTATAACTATTATTATTATCCTAATTATTATTATTATTATCGCAATAACTGTTATTATTATCCTTATTACTGTTATTATTATCCCTATTCCTCTTGGCTTTATCCTTATAACTATTATTATTATCCTTATTATTATTATTATTGTTATCGCTATAACTGTTATTATTATTCTTATTACTATTATTATTATCCCTATTCCTCTTGTCTTTATCATTATAACTATTATTATTATCCTAATTATTATTTTTATTATCGCTATAACTACTATTCTTATACTTATTACTATTATTATTATCCCTATTCCTCTTGGCTTTATCCTTATAAATATTATTATTATCCTTATGATTATTAATATTATCGCTATAACTATTATTCTTATCCTTATTCTAATGTTACTATCCGTATTACTCTTGCCATTATCCTTATTACTATTATTAGTATCGCTATAACTGTTATTATTATTCTTATTACTATTAGTATTATCCCTATTCCTCTTGTATTTACCGTTGTAACTATTATTATTATTTTTATCGCTATAACTGTTATTATTATCCTTATTCTATTGTTACTATCCGTATTACTCTTGCCTTTATACTTATAACTACTATTATTATCCTTATTACTATTATTATTATCGCTATAACTGTTATTATTATTCTTATTACTATTATTATTATCCCTATTCCTCTTGTCTTTATCATTATAACTATTATTATTATCCTAATTATTATTATTATTATCGCTATAACTACTATTCTTATACTTATTACTATTATTATTATCCCTATTCCTCTTGGCTTTATCCTTATAAATATTATTATTATCCTTATGATTATTAATATTATCGCTAAAACTATTATTCTTATCCTTATTCTAATGTTACTATCCGTATTACTCTTGCCATTATCCTTATTACTATTATTAGTATCGCTATAACTGTTATTATTATTCTTATTACTATTATTATTATCCCTATTCCTCTTGTATTTACCGTTGTAACTATTATTATTATTTTTATCGCTATAACTGTTATTATTATCCTTATTCTATTGTTACTATCCGTATTACTCTTGCCTTTATACTTATAACTACTATTATTATCCTTATTACTATTATTATTATCGCTATAACTGTTATTATTATCCTTATTTCTATTATTATTATCGCTATAACTCTTGTTTTTGTCCTTATATCTATTATTATGATCGTTAATACTATTAGTATTATCGTTATAACTGTTATTATTATCCTTATTACTAGTATTATTAGCACTATAACTATTATTATTATCAATATTACTATTATTATTATCGCTATGATTGTTATTATTATCCTTATTCTATTATTTCTATCCCTATTACTCTTGTCTTTATCGTTATAACTACTATTATTATGCTTATTACTATTATTATTAGCACTATAACTATTATTATTATCCTTATTCTATTATTACTATCCCTATTACTCTTGCCTCTATCCTTATAACTATTATTATTATCCTTATTACTATTATGATGAGCTCTATAACTAATATTATTATCCTTATAACTATTATTATTATCGCTATAACTATTATTATTATCGCTATGACTGTTATTATTATACTTATTGTATTATTACTATCCCTATTACTCTTGTTTTTATCCTGATAATTATTATTATTTCCCTTATTACTATTATTATTATCGCTATACCTGTTATTATTATCCTTATTACTATTATTATTATCGCTATGACTGCTATTATTATACTTATTCTATTATTACTATCCCTATTACTCTTGTCCTCAACCTTATAACTATTATTATTTCCCTTATTACTATTATTATTATCGCTATAACTGTGATTATTATCCTTATTACTATTATTATTATCGCTATAACTGTGATTATTATCCTTATTACTATTATTATCATCGCTATAACTGTTATAATTATCGTTATTCCTATTATTATTATTGCTGTAACTGTTATTATTATCGTTATTACTATTATTATGAGCACTATAACTATTATTATTATCCTTATTACTATTATTATTATCGCTATGACTGTTATTATTATCCTTATTCTATTATTACTATCCCTATTACTCTTGCCTCTATCCTTATAACTATTATTATTATCCTTATTACTATTATGATTAGCTCTATAACTAATATTATTATCCTTATAACTATTATTATTATCGCTATAACTATTATTATTATCGCTATGACTGTTATTATTATACTTATTGTATTATTACTATCCCTATTACTCTTGTTTTTATCCTGATAATTATTATTATTTCCCTTATTACTATTATTATTATCGCTATACCTGTTATTATTATCCTTATTACTATTATTATTATCGCTATGACTGCTATTATTATACTTATTCTATTATTACTATCCCTATTACTCTTGTCCTCAACCTTATAACTATTATTATTTCCCTTATTACTATTATTATTATCGCTATAACTGTGATTATTATCCTTATTACTATTATTATTATGGCTATAACTGTGATTATTATCCTTATTACTATTATTATTATCGCTATAACTGTTATAATTATCGTTATTCCTATTATTATTATTGCTGTAACTGTTATTATTATCGTTATTACTATTATTATTAGCACTATAACTATTATTATTATCCTTATTACTATTATTATTATCGCTATGACTGTTATTATTATCCTTATTCTATTATTACTATCCCTATTACTCTTGTCTCTATCCTTATAACTATTATTATTATGCTTATTACTATTATTATTATCCTTACTACTATTATTATTACCGCTATGACTGTTATTATTATCCTTATTCTATTATAATTATCGCTATGACAGCTATTATTATACTTATTCTATTATTACTATCCCTATTACTCTTGTCCTCAACCTTATAACTATTATTACTTCCCTTATTACTATTATTATTATCGCTATAACTATTATTATTATCCTTACTACTATTATTATTATCGCTATGACTGTTATTATTATCCTTATTCTATTATTACTATCCCTATTACTCTTCACTTTATCCTTATAACTATTATTAATATCGCTATAACTAATATTATTATCCTTATTACTAGTATTACTAGCACTATAACTATTATTATTATCCTTATTACTATTATTATTATCGCTATGACTGTTATTATTATACTTATTGTATTATTACTATCCCTATTACTCTTCACTTTATCCTTATAACTATTATTATTATCGCTATAACTCTTGTTTTTGTCCATATATCTATTATTATGATCGTTAATACTATTAGTATTATCGTTATAACTGTTATTATTATCCTTATTACTAGTATTATTAGCACTATAACTATTATGTTTATCCTTATTACCATTATTATTCGCACTATAACTATTATTATTATCCTTATTACTATTATTATTATCGCTATAACTATTACTATTATCCTTATTACTATTATTATTATCGCTATGACTGTTATTATTATCCTTATTCTATTATTATTATCCCTATTACTCTTGTCTCTATCCTTATAACTATTATTATTATGCTTATTACTATTATTATTATCCTTACTACTATTATTATTACCGCTATGACTGTTATTATTATCCTTATTCTATTATTTCTATCCCTATTACTCTTGTCTTTATCCTTGTAACTATTATTATTATCCTTATTACTATTATGATTAGCTCTATAACTATTATTATTATCCTTATTACTATTATTATTATCGCTATGACTGTTATTATTATCCTTATTCTATTATTATTATCGCTATGACTGCTATTATTATACTTATTCTATTATTACTATCCCTATTACTCTTGTCCTCAACCTTATAACTATTATTACTTCCCTTATTACTATTATTATTATCGCTATAACTGTGATTATTATCCTTATTACTATTATTATTATCGCTATGACTGTTATTATTATCCTTATTCTATTATTACTATCCCTATTACTCTTGTCTCTATCCTTATAACTATTATTATTATGCTTATTACTATTCTTATTATCCTTACTACTACTATTATTATCGCTATGACTGTTATTGTTATCCTTATTCTATTATTACTATCCCTATTACTCTTCACTTTATCCTTATAACTAATATTATTATCCTTATAACTATTATTATTATCGCTATAACTATTATTATTATCGCTATGACTATTATTATTATACTTATTGTATTATTACTATCCCTATTACTCTTGTTTTTATCCTGATAATTATTATTATTTCCCTTATTACTATTATTATTATCGCTATACCTGTTATTATTATCCTTATTACTATTATTATTATCGCTATGACTGCTATTACTATACTTATTCTATTATTACTATCCCTATTACTCTTCACTTTATCCTTATAACTATTATTAATATCGCTATAACTAATATTATTATCCTTATTAATATTATTACTAGCACTATAACTATTATTATTATCCTTATTACTATTATTATTATCGCTATGACTGTTATTATTATACTTATTGTATTATTACTATCCCTATTACTCTTCACTTTATCCTTATAACTATTATTATTATCGCTATAACTCTTGTTTTTGTCCTTATATCTATTATTATGATCGTTAATACTATTAGTATTATCGCTATGACTGTTATTATTATCCTTATTCTATTATTATTATCGCTATGACTGCTATTATTATACTTATTCTATTATTACTATCCCTATTACTCTTGTCTCTATCCTTATAACTATTATTATTATGCTTATTACTATTCTTATTATCCTTACTACTACTATTATTATCGCTATGACTGTTATTGTTATCCTTATTCTATTATTACTATCCCTATTACTCTTCACTTTATCCTTATAAATAATATTATTATCCTTATAACTATTATTATTATCGCTATAACTATTATTATTATCGCTATGACTGTTATTATTATACTTATTGTAATATTATTACTATCCCTATTACTCTTGTTTTTATCCTGATAATTATTATTATTTCCCTTATTACTATTATTATTATCGCTATTCCTGTTATTATTATCCTTATTACTATTATTATTATCGCTATGACTGCTATTATTATACTTATTCTATTATTACTATCCCTATTACTCTTGTCCTCAACCTTATAACTATTATTATTTCCCTTATTACTATTATTATTATCGCTATAACTGTTATAATTATCGTTATTCCTATTATTATTATTGCTGTAACTGTTATTATTATCGTTATTACTATTATTATTAGCACTATAACTATTATTATTATCCTTATTACTATTATTATTATCGCTATGACTGTTATTATTATCCTTATTCTATTATTACTATCCCTATTACTCTTGTCCTCAACCTTATAACTATTATTACTTCCCTTATTACTATTATTATTATCGCTATAACTATTATTATTATCCTTACTACTATTATTATTATCGCTATGACTGTTATTATTATCCTTATTCTATTATTACTATCCCTATTACTCTTCACTTTATCCTTATAACTATTATTAATATCGCTATAACTAATATTATTATCCTTATTACTATTATTACTAGCACTATAACTGTTATTATTATCCTTATTACTATTATTATTATCGCTATGACTGTTATTATTATACTTATTGTATTATTACTATCCCTATTACTCTTCACTTTATCCTTATAACTATTATTATTATCGCAATAACTCTTGTTTTTGTCCTTATATCTATTATTATGATCGTTAATACTATTAGTATTATCGTTATAACTGTTATTATTATCCTTATTACTAGTATTATTAGCACTATAACTATTATGTTTATCCTTATTACCATTATTATTCGCACTATAACTATTATTATTATCCTTATTACTATTATTATTATCGCTATAACTATTATTATTATCCTTATTACTATTACTATTATCGCTATGACTGTTATTATTGTACTTATTGTATTATTACTATCCCTATTACGCTTTTTTTGATGCTGATAATTATTATTATTTCCCTTATTACTATTATTATTATCGCTATAACTATTATTATTATCCTTATTACTATTATTATTATCGCTATGACTGTTATTATTATCCTTATTCTATTATTATTATCGCTATGACTGCTATTATTATACTTATTCTATTATTACTATCCCTATTACTCTTGTCCTCAGCCTTATAACTATTATTACTTCCCTTATTACTATTATTATTATCGCTATAACTGTGATTATTATCCTTATTACTATTATTATTATCGCTATGACTGTTATTATTATCCTTATTCTATTATTACTATCCCTATTACTCTTGTCTCTATCCTTATAACTATTATTATTATGCTTATTACTATTCTTATTATCCTTACTACTACTATTATTATCGCTATGACTGTTATTGTTATCCTTATTCTATTATTACTATCCCTATTACTCTTCACTTTATCCTTATAACTAATATTATTATCCTTATAACTATTATTATTATCGCTATAACTATTATTATTATCGCTATGACTATTATTATTATACTTATTGTATTATTACTATCCCTATTACTCTTGTTTTTATCCTGATAATTATTATTATTTCCCTTATTACTATTATTATTATCGCTATACCTGTTATTATTATCCTTATTACTATTATTATTATCGCTATGACTGCTATTATTATACTTATTCTATTATTACTATCCCTATTACTCTTGTCCTCAACCTTATAACTATTATTATTTCCCTTATTACTATTATTATTATCGCTATAACTGTGATTATTATCCTTATTACTATTATTATTATCGCTATAACTGTGATTATTATCCTTATTACTATTATTATTATCGCTATAACTTTTATAATTATCGTTATTCCTATTATTATTATTGCTGTAACTGTTATTATTATCGTTATTACTATTATTATTAGCACTATAACTATTATTATTATCCTTATTACTATTATTATTATCGCTATGACTGTTATTATTATCCTTATTCTATTATTACTATCCCTATTACTCTTGTCTCTATCCTTATAACTATTATTATTATGCTTATTACTATTATTATTATCCTTACTACTATTATTATTACCGCTATGACTGTTATTATTATCCTTATTCTATTATTTCTATCCCTATTACTCTTGTCTTTATCCTTATAACTATTATTATTATCCTTATTACTATTATGATTAGCTCTATAACTATTATTATTATCCTTTTTACTATTATTATTATCGCTATGACTGTTATTATTATCCTTATTCTATTATTATGATCGCTATGACTGCTATTATTATACTTATTCTATTATTACTATCCCTATTACTCTTGTCCTCAACCTTATAACTATTATTATTTCCCTTATTACTATTATTATTATCGCTATAACTGTGATTATTATCCTTATTACTATTATTACTAGCACTATAACTATTATTATTATCCTTATTACTATTATTATTATCGCTATGACTGTTATTATGATACTTATTGTATTATTACTATCCCTATTACTCTTCACTTTATCCTTATAACTATTATTATTATCGCTATAACTCTTGTTTTTGTCCTTATATCTATTATTATGATCGTTAATACTATTAGTATTATCGTTATAACTGTTATTATTATCCTTATTACTAGTATTATTAGCACTATAACTATTATGTTTATCCTTATTACCATTATTATTCGCACTATAACTATTATTATTATCCTTATTACTATTATTATTATCGCTATAACTATTATTATTATCGCTATAACTCTTGTTTTTGTCCTTATATCTATTATTATGATCGTTAATACTATTAGTATTATCGTTATAACTGTTATTATTATCCTTATTACTAGTATTATTAGCACTATAACTATTATGTTTATCCTTATTACCATTATTATTCGCACTATAACTATTATTACTATCCTTATTACTATTATTATTATCGCTATAACTATTATGATTATCCTTATTACTATTATTATTATCGCTATGACTGTTATTATTGTACTTATTGTATTATTACTATCCCTATTACGCTTTTTTTGATGCTGATAATTATTATTATTTCCCTTATTACTATTATTATTATCGCTATAACTATTATTATTATCCTTATTACTATTATTATTATCGCTATGACTGTTATTATTATCCTTATTCTATTATTACTATCCCTATTACTCTTGTCCTGAACCTTATAACTATTATTATTTCCCTTATTACTATTATTATTATCGCTATAACTGTGATTATTATCCTTATTACTATTATTATTATCGCTATAACTGTTATAATTATCGTTATTCCTATTATTATTATTGCTGTAACTGTTATTATTATCGTTATTACTATTATTATTAGCACTATAACTATTATTATTATCCTTGTTGCTATTATTATTATCGCTATGACTGTTATTATTATCCTTATTCTATTATTTCTATCCCTATTACTCTTGTCTTTATCCTTATAACTATTATTATTATCCTTATTACTATTATGATTAGCTCTATAACTATTATTATTATCGTTATTACTATTATTATTATCGCTATGACTGTTATTATTATCCTTATTCTATTATTATTATCGCTATGACTGCTATTATTATACTTATTCTATTATTACTATCCCTATTACTCATGTCCTCAACCTTATAACTATTATTACTTCCCTTATTACTATTATTATTATCGCTATAACTGTGATTATTATCCTTATTACTATTATTATTATCGCTATGACTGTTATTATTATCCTTATTCTATTATTACTATCCCTATTACTCTTTTCTCTATCCTTATAACTATTATTATTATGCTTATTACTATTCTTATTATCCTTACTACTACTATTATTATCGCTATGACTGTTATTGTTATCCTTATTCTATTATTACTATCCCTATTACTCTTCACTTTATCCTTATAACTAATATTATTATCCTTATAACTATTATTATTATCGCTATAACTATTATTATTATCGCTATGACTGTTATTATTATACTTATTGTATTATTACTATCCCTATTACTCTTGTCCTGAACCTTATAACTATTATTATTTCCCTTATTACTATTATTATTATCGCTATACCTGTTATGATTATCCTTATTACTATTATTATTATCGCTATGACTGCTATTATTATACTTATTCTATTATTACTATCCCTATTACTCTTGTCCTCAACCTTATAACTATTATTATTATCGCTATGACTGTTATTATTATCCTTATTCTATTATTACTATCCCTATTACTCTTGTCCTCAACCTTATAACTATTATTACTTCCCTTATTACTATTATTATTATCGCTATAACTATTATTATTATCCTTACTACTATTATTATTATCGCTATGACTGTTATTATTATCCTTATTCTATTATTACTATCCCTATTACTCTTCACTTTATCCTTATAACTATTATTAATATCGCTATAACTAATATTATTATCCTTATTACTATTATTACTAGCACTATAACTATTATTATTATCCTTATTACTATTATTATTATCGCTATGACTGTTATTATTATACTTATTGTATTATTACTATCCCTATTACTCTTCACTTTATCCTTATAACTATTATTATTATCGCAATAACTCTTGTTTTTGTCCTTATATCTATTATTATGATCGTTAATACTATTAGTATTATCGTTATAACTGTTATTATTATCCTTATTACTAGTATTATTAGCACTATAACTATTATGTTTATCCTTATTACCATTATTATTCGCACTATAACTATTATTATTATCCTTATTACTATTATTATTATCGCTATAACTATTATTATTATCCTTATTACTATTATTATTATCGCTATGACTGTTATTATTGTACTTATTGTATTATTACTATCCCTATTACGCTTTTTTTGATGCTGATAATTATTATTATTTCCCTTATTACTATTATTATTATCGCTATAACTATTATTATTATCCTTATTACTATTATTATTATCGCTATGACTGTTATTATTATCCTTATTCTATTATTATTATCGCTATGACTGCTATTATTATACTTATTCTATTATTACTATCCCTATTACTCTTGTCCTCAACCTTATAACTATTATTACTTCCGTTATTACTATTATTATTATCGCTATAACTGTGATTATTATCCTTATTACTATTATTATTATCGCTATGACTGTTATTATTATCCTTATTCTATTATTACTATCCCTATTACTCTTGTCTCTATCCTTATAACTATTATTATTATGCTTATTACTATTCTTATTATCCTTACTACTACTATTATTATCGCTATGACTGTTATTGTTATCCTTATTCTATTATTACTATCCCTATTACTCTTCACTTTATCCTTATAACTAATATTATTATCCTTATAACTATTATTATTATCGCTATAACTATTATTATTATCGCTATGACTGTTATTATTATACTTATTGTATTATTACTATCCCTATTACTCTTGTTTTTATCCTGATAATTATTATTATTTCCCTTATTACTATTATTATTATCGCTATACCTGTTATTATTATCCTTATTACTATTATTATTATCGCTATGACTGCTATTATTATACTTATTCTATTATTACTATCCCTATTACTCTTGTCCTCAACCTTATAACTATTATTATTTCCCTTATTACTATTATTATTATCGCTATAACTGTGATTATTATCCTTATTACTATTATTACTAGCACTATAACTATTATTATTATCCTTATTACTATTTTTATTATCGCTATGACTGTTATTATGATACTTATTGTATTATTACTATCCCTATTACTCTTCACTTTATCCTTATAACTATTATTATTATCGCTATAACTCTTGTTTTTGTCCTTATATCTATTATTATGATCGTTAATACTATTAGTATTATCGTTATAACTGTTATTATTATCCTTATTACTAGTATTATTAGCACTATAACTATTATGTTTATCCTTATTACCATTATTATTCGCACTATAACTATTATTACTATCCTTATTACTATTATTATTATCGCTATAACTATTATTATTATCCTTATTACTATTATTATTATCGCTATGACTGTTATTATTGTACTTATTGTATTATTACTATCCCTATTACGCTTTTTTTGATGCTGATAATTATTATTATTTCCCTTATTACTATTATTATTATCGCTATAACTATTATTATTATCCTTATTACTATTATTATTATCGCTATGACTGTTATTATTATCCTTATTCTATTATTACTATCCCTATTACTCTTATCCTGAACCTTATAACTATTATTATTTCCCTTATTACTATTATTATTATCGCTATAACTGTGATTATTATCCTTATTACTATTATTATTATCGCTATAACTGTGATTATTATCCTTATTACTATTATTATTATCGCTATAACTGTTATAATTATCGTTATTCCTATTATTATTATTGCTGTAACTGTTATTATTATCGTTATTACTATTATTATTAGCACTATAACTATTATTATTATCCTTGTTGCTATTATTATTATCGCTATGACTGTTATTATTATCCTTATTCTATTATTTCTATCCCTATTACTCTTGTCTTTATCCTTATAACTATTATTATTATCCTTATTACAATTATGATTAGCTCTATAACTATTATTATTATCGTTATTACTATTATTATTATCGCTATGACTGTTATTATTACCCTTATACTATTATTATTATCGCTATGACTGCTATTATTATACTTATTTTATTATTACTATCCCTATTACTCTTGTCCTCAACCTTATAACTATTATTACTTCCCTTATTACTATTATTATTATCGCTATGACTGCTATTATTATACTTTTTACTATTATTATTATCGCTATAACTGTGATTATTATCCTTATTACTATTATTATTATCGCTATGACTGTTATTATTATCCTTATTCTATTATTACTATCCCTATTACTCTTGTCTCTATCCTTATAACTATTATTATTATGCTTATTACTATTATTATTATCCTTACTACTATTATTATTACCGCTATGACTGTTATTATTATCCTTATTCTATTATTTCTATCCCTATTACTCTTGTCTTTATCCTTTTAACTATTATTATTATCCTTATTACTATTATTATTATCGCTATGACTGTTATTATTGTACTTATTGTATTATTACTATCCCTATTACTCTTGTTTTTATCCTGATAATTATTATTATTTCCCTTATTACTATTATTATTATCGCTATAAATATTATTATTATCCTTATTACTATTATTATTATCGCTCTGAATGTTATTATTATCCTTATTCTATTATTACTATCCCTATTACTCTTGTCTTTATCCTTATAACGATTATTATTATCCTTATTACTATTATTATTATCCTTACTACTATTATTATTATCGCTATGACTGTTATTATTATACTTATTCTATTATTACTATCCCTATTACTCTTGTTTTTATCCTGATAATTATTATTATTTCCCATATTACTATTATTATTATCGCTATAACAATTATTATTATCCTTATTACTATTATTATTATCGCTATGACTGTTATTATTATCCTTATTCTATTATTTCTATCCCTATTACTCTTGTCTTTATCGTTATAACTACTATTATTATGCTTATTACTATTATTATTAGCACTATAACTATTATGTTTATCCTTATTACCATTATTATTCGCACTATAACTATTATTATTATCCGTACTACTATTATTATTATCGCTATGACTGTTATTATTATCCTTATTCTATTATTACTATCCCTATTACTCTTCACTTTATCCTTATAACTAATATTATTATCCTTATTACTATTATTATTATCGCTATAACTATTATTATTATCGCTATGACTGTTATTATTATACTTATTGTATTATTACTATCCCTATTACTCTTGTTTTGATCCTGATAATTATTATTATTTCCCTTATTACTATTATTATTATCGCTATACCTGTTATTATTATCCTTATTACTATTATTATTATCGCTATGACTGCTATTATTATACTTATTCTATTATAACTATCCCTATTACTCTTGTCCTCAACCTTATAACTATTATTATTTCCCTTATTACTATTATTATTATCGCTATAACTGTGATTATTATCCTTATTACTATTATTATTATCGCTATAACTGTGATTATTATCCTTATTACTATTATTATTATCGCTATAACTGTTATAATTATCGTTATTCCTATTATTATTATCACTATGACTGCTATTATTATACGTATTCTATTATTACTATCCCTATTACTCTTGTCCTCAACCTTATAACTATTATTACTTCCCTTATTACTATTATTATTATCGCTATAACTATTATTATTATCCTTACTACTATTATTATTATTGCTATGACTGTTATTATTATCCTTATTCTATTATTACTATCCCTATTACTCTTCACTTTATCCTTATAACTATTATTAATATCGCTATAACTAATAATATTATCCTTATTACTATTATTACTAGCACTATAACTATTATTATTATCCTTATTACTATTATTATTATCGCTATAACTCTTGTTTTTGTCCTTATATCTATTATTATGATCGTTAATACTATTAGTATTATCGTTATAACTGTTATTATTATCCTTATTACTAGTATTATTAGCACTATAACTATTATGTTTATCCTTATTACCATTATTATTCGCACTATAACTATTATTATTATCCTTATTACTATTATTATTATCGCTATAACTATTATTATTATCCTTATTACTATTATTATTATCGCTATGACTGTTATTATTGTACTTATTGTATTATTACTATCCCTATTACTCTTGTTTTTATCCTGATAATTATTATTATTTCCCTTATTACTATTATTATTATCGCTATAAATATTATTATTATCCTTATTACTATTACTATTATCGCTCTGAATGTTATTATTATCCTTATTCTATTATTACTATCCCTATTACTCTTGTCTTTATCCTTATAACGATTATTATTATCCTTATTACTATTATTATTATCCTTACTACTATTATTATTATCGCTATGACTGTTATTATTATACTTATTCTATTATTACTATCCCTATTACTCTTGTTTTTATCCTGATAATTATTATTATTTCCCATATTACTATTATTATTATCGCTATAACAATTATTATTATCCTTATTACTATCATTATTATCGCTATGACTGTTATTATTATCCTTATTCTATTATTTCTATCCCTATTACTCTTGTCTTTATCGTTATAACTACTATTATTATGCTTATTACTATTATTATTAGCACTATAACTATTATGTTTATCCTTATTACCATTATTATTCGCACTATAACTATTATTATTATCCGTACTACTATTATTATTATCGCCATGTCTGTTATTATTATCCTTATTCTATTATTACTATCCCTATTACTCTTCACTTTATCCTAATAACTATTATTATTATCGCTATAACTATTATTATTATCCTTATTACTATTATTATTATCGCTATGACTGTTATTATTGTCCTTATTCTATTATTACTATCCCTATTACTCTTCACTTTATCCTTATAACTAATATTATTATCCTTATTACTATTATTATTATCGCTATAACTATTATTATTATCGCTATGACTGTTATTATTATACTTATTGTATTATTACTATCCCTATTACTCTTGTTTTGATCCTTATAATTATTATTATTTCCCTTATTACTATTATTATTATCGCTATACCTGTTATTATTATCCTTATTACTATTATTATTATCGCTATGACTGCTATTATTATACTTATTCTATTATAACTATCCCTATTACTCTTGTCCTCAACCTTATAACTATTATTATTTCCCTTATTACTATTATTATTATCGCTATAACTGTGATTATTATCCTTATTACTATTATTATTATCGCTATAACTGTGATTATTATCCTTATTATTATTATTATTATCGCTATAACTGTTATAATTATCGTTATTCCTATTATTATTATTGCTGTAACTGTTATTATTATCCTTATTACTATTATTATTATCGCTATGACTGTTATTATTATCCTTATTCTATTATTATTATCACTATGACTGCTATTATTATACGTATTCTATTATTACTATCCCTATTACTCTTGTCCTCAACCTTATAACTATTATTACTTCCCTTATTACTATTATTATTATCGCTATAACTATTATTATTATCCTTACTACTATTATTATTATCGCTATGACTGTTATTATTATCCTTATTCTATTATTACTATCCCTATTACTCTTCACTTTATCCTTATAACTATTATTAATATCGCTATAACTAATAATATTATCCTTATTACTATTATTACTAGCACTATAACTATTATTATTATCCTTATTACTATTATTATTATCGCTATGACTGTTATTATTATACTTATTGTATTATTACTATCCCTATTACTCTTCACTTTATCCTTATAACTATTATTATTATCGCTATAACTCTTGTTTTTGTCCTTATATCTATTATTATGATCGTTAATACTATTAGTATTATCGTTATAACTGTTATTATTATCCTTATTACTAGTATTATTAGCACTATAACTATTATGTTTATCCTTATTACCATTATTATTCGCACTATAACTATTATTATTATCCTTATTACTATTATTATTATCGCTATAACTATTATTATTATCGCTATGACTGTTATTATTGTACTTATTGTATTATTACTATCCCTATTACTCTTGTTTTTATCCTGATAATTATTATTATTTCCCTTATTACTATTATTATTATCGCTATAAATATTATTATTATCCTTATTACTATTATTATTATCGCTATGACTGTTATTATTATCCTTATTCTATTATTTCTATCCCTATTACTCTTGTCTTTATCGTTATAACTACTATTATTATGCTTATTACTATTATTATTATCGCTATGACTGTTATTATTATCCTTATTCTATTATTACTATCCCTATTACTCTTGTCTTTATCCTTATAACTATTATTATTATCCTTATTACTATTATTATTATCGCTATAACTATTATTATTATCCTTACTACTATTATTATTATCGCTATGGCTGTTTTTATTATCCTTATTCTATTATTACTATCCCTATTACTCTTCACTTTATCCTTATAACTATTATTAATATCGCTTTAACTATTATTATTATCCTTATTACTATTATTACTAGCACTATAACTATTATTATTATCCTTATTACTATTATTATTATCGCTATGACTGTTATTATTATACTTATTGTATTATTACTATCCCTATTACTCTTGTTTTTATCCTGATAATTATTATTATTTCCCTTATTACTATTATTATTATCGCTATACCTGTTTTTATTATCCTTATTACTATTATTATGATCGCTATGACTGCTATTATTATACTTATTCTATTATTACTATCCCTATTACTCTTGTCCTCAACCTTATAACTATTATTATTTCCCTTATTACTATTATTATTATCGCTATAACTGTGATTATTATCCTTATTACTATTATTATTATCGCTATAACTGTTATAATTATCGTTATTCCTATTATTATTATTGCTGTAACTGTTATTATTATCGTTATTATTATTATTATTAGCACTATAACTATTATTATTATCCTTATTACTATTATTATTATCGCTATGACTGTTATTGTTATCCTTATTCTATTATTACTATCCCTATTACTCTTGTCTCTATCCTTATAACTATTATTATTATGCTTATTACTATTATTATTATCCTTACTACTATTATTATTATCGCTATGACTGTTATTATTATCCTTATTCTATTATTTCTATCCCTATTACTCTTGTCTTTATCCTTATAACTATTATTATTATCGCTCCGACTGCTATTATTATACTTACTCTATTTTTACTATCCCTATTACTCTTGTCCTCAACCTTATAACTATTATTATTTCCCGTATTACTATTACTATTATCACTATAACTATTATTATTTCCCTTATTACTATTATTATTATCGCTATAACTGTGATTATTATCATTATTACTATTATTATTATCGCTATACCTGTTATTAGTATCCTTATTACTATTATTATTATCGCTATAACTGTTATTATTATCCTTATTACTAGTATTATTAGCACTATAACTATTATTATTATCCTTATTACTATTATTATTATCCTTATTACTATTATTATTATCGCTATGATTGTTATTATTATCCTTATTCTATTATTTCTATCACTATTACTCTTGTCTTTATCGTTATAACTATTATTATTATGCTTATTACTATTATTATTAGCACTATATTTATTATTATTATCCTTATTACTATTATTATTATCGCTATGACTGCTTTTATTATACTTATTCTATTATTACTATCCCTATTACTCTTGTCCTCATCCTTATAACTATTATTATTTCCCGTATTACTGTTACTATTATCACTATAACTATTATTATTTCCCTTACTACTATTATTATTATCGCTATAACTGTGATTATTATCCTTATTACTATTATGATTAGCTCGATAACTATTATTATTATCGTTATTACTATTATTATTATCGCTATGACTGTTATTATTATCCTTATTCTATTATTATTATCGCTATGACTGCTATTATTATACTTATTCTATTATTACTATCCCTATTACTCTTGTCCGAAACCTTATAACTATTATTATTTCCCTTATTACTATTATTATTATAGCTATAACTGTTATTATTATCCTTATTACTATTATTATTATCGCTATAACTGTGATTATTATTCTTATTACTATTATTATTATCGCTATAACTGTTATAATTATCGTTATTCCTATTATTATTATTGCTGTAACTGTTATTATTATCGTTATTATTATTATTGTTAGCACTATAACTATTATTATTATCCTTATTACTATTATTATTATCGCTATGACTGTTATTGTTATCCTTATTCTATTATTACTATCCCTATTACTCTTGTCTCTATCCTTATAACTATTATTATTATGCTTATTACTATTATTATTATCCTTACTACTATTATTATTATCGCTATGACTGTTATTATTATCCTTATTCTATTATTTCTATCCCTATTACTCTTGTCTTTATCCTTATAACTATTATTATTATCGCTCCGACTGCTATTATTATACTTACTCTATTTTTACTATCCCTATTACTCTTGTCCTCAACCTTATAACTATTATTATTTCCCGTATTACTATTACTATTATCACTATAACTATTATTATTTCCCTTATTACTATTATTATTATCGCTATAACTGTGATTATTATCATTATTACTATTATTATTATCGCTATACCTGTTATTCGTATCCTTATTACTATTATTATTATCGCTATAACTGTTATTATTATCCTTATTACTAGTATTATTAGCACTATAACTATTATTATTATCCTTATTACTATTATTATTATCCTTATTACTATTATTATTATCGCTATGATTGTTATTATTATCCTTATTCTATTATTTCTGTCACTATTACTCTTGTCTTTATCGTTATAACTATTATTATTATGCTTATTACTATTATTATTAGCACTATATTTATTATTATTATCCTTATTACTATTATTATTATCGCTATGACTGCTTTTATTATACTTATTCTATTATTACTATCCCTATTACTCTTGTCCTCATCCTTATAACTATTATTATTTCCCGTATTACTGTTACTATTATCACTATAACTATTATTATTTCCCTTATTACTATTATTATTATCGCTATAACTGTGATTATTATCCTTATTACTATTATTATTATCGCTATAACTGTGATTATTATCCTTATTACTATTATTATTATCGCTATAACTGTTATAATTATCGTTATTCCTATTATTATTATTGCTGTAACTGTTATTATTATCGTTATTACTATTATTATTAGCACTATAACTATTATTATTATCCTTATTACTATTATTATTATCGCTATGACTGTTATTATTATCCTTATTCTATTATTACTATCCCTATTACTCTTGTCTCTATCCTTATAACTATTATTATTATGCTTATTACTATTATTATTATCCTTACTACTATTATTATTACCGCTATGACTGTTATTATTATCCTTATTCTATTATTTCTATCCCTATTACTCTTGTCTTTATCCGTATAACTATTATTATTATCCTTATTACTATTATGATTAGCTCAATAACTATTATTATTATCCTTATTACTATTATTATTATCGCTATGACTGTTATTATTATCCTTATTCTATTATTATTATCACTATGACTGCTATTATTATACGTATTCTATTATTACTATCCCTATTACTCTTGTCCTCAACCTTATAACTATTATTACTTCCCTTATTACTATTATTATTATCGCTATAACTATTATTATTATCCTTACTACTATTATTATTATTGCTATGACTGTTATTATTATCCTTATTCTATTATTACTATCCCTATTACTCTTCACTTTATCCTTATAACTATTATTAATATCGCTATAACTAATAATATTATCCTTATTACTATTATTACTAGCACTATAACTATTATTATTATCCTTATTACTATTATTATTATCGCTATAACTCTTGTTTTTGTCCTTATATCTATTATTATGATCGTTAATACTATTAGTATTATCGTTATAACTGTTATTATTATCCCTATTACTAGTATTATTAGCACTATAACTATTATGTTTATCCTTATTACCATTATTATTCGCACTATAACTATTATTATTATCCTTATTACTATTATTATTATCGCTATAACTATTATTATTATCCTTATTACTATTATTATTATCGCTATGACTGTTATTATTGTACTTATTGTATTATTACTATCCCTATTACTCTTGTTTTTATCCTGATAATTATTATTATTTCCCTTATTACTATTATTATTATCGCTATAAATATTATTATTATCCTTATTACTATTACTATTATCGCTCTGAATGTTATTATTATCCTTATTCTATTATTACTATCCCTATTACTCTTGTCTTTATCCTTATAACGATTATTATTATCCTTATTACTATTATTATTATCCTTACTACTATTATTATTATCGCTATGACTGTTATTATTATACTCATTCTATTATTACTATCCCTATTACTCTTGTTTTTATCCTGATAATTATTATTATTTCCCATATTACTATTATTATTGTCGCTATAACAATTATTATTATCCTTATTACTATTATTATTATCGCTATGACTGTTATTATTATCCTTATTCTATTATTTCTATCCCTATTACTCTTGTCTTTATCGTTATAACTACTATTATTATGCTTATTACTATTATTATTAGCACTATAACTACTATGTTTATCCTTATTACCATTATTATTCGCACTATAACTATTATTATTATCCGTACTACTATTATTATTATCGCCATGTCTGTTATTATTATCCTTATTCTATTATTACTATCCCTATTACTCTTCACTTTATCCTTATAACTATTATTATTATCGCTATAACTATTATTATTATCCTTATTACTATTATTATTATCGCTATGACTGTTATTATTGTACTTATTGTATTATTACTATCCCTATTACTCTTGTTTTTATCCTGATAATTATTATTATTTCCCTTATTACTATTATTATTATCGCTATAAATATTATTATTATCCTTATTACTATTATTATTATCGCTATGACTGTTATTATTATCCTTATTCTATTATTTCTATCCCTATTACTCTTGTCTTTATCGTTATAACTACTATTATTATGCTTATTACTATTATTATTATCGCTATAACTGTTATTATTATTCTTATTACTATTATTATTATCGCTATAACTGTGATTATTATCATTATTACTATTATTATTATCGCTATACCTGTTATTAGTATCCTTATTACTATTATTATTATCGCTATAACTGTTATTATTATCCTTATTACTAGTATTATTAGCACTATAACTATTATTATTATCCTTATTACTATTATTATTATCGCTATGATTGTTATTATTATCCTTATTCTATTATTTCTATCACTATTACTCTTGTCTTTATCGTTATAACTATTATTATTATGCTTATTACTATTATTATTAGCACTATATTTATTATTATTATCCTTATTACTATTATTATTATCGCTATGACTGCTTTTATTATACTTATTCTATTATTACTATCCCTATTACTCTTGTCCTCATCCTTATAACTATTATTATTTCCCGTATTACTGTTACTATTATCACTATAACTATTATTATTTCCCTTACTACTATTATTATTATCGCTATAACTGTGATTATTATCCTTATTACTATTATGATTAGCTCGATAACTATTATTATTATCGTTATTACTATTATTATTATCGCTATGACTGTTATTATTATCCTTATTCTATTATTATTATCGCTATGACTGCTATTATTATACTTATTCTATTATTACTATCCCTATTACTCTTGTCCGAAACCTTATAACTATTATTATTTCCCTTATTACTATTATTATTATAGCTATAACTGTTATTATTATCCTTATTACTATTATTATTATCGCTATAACTGTGATTATTATTCTTATTACTATTATTATTATCGCTATAACTGTTATAATTATTGTTATTCCTATTATTATTATTGCTGTAACTGTTATTATTATCGTTATTATTATTATTGTTAGCACTATAACTATTATTATTATCCTTATTACTATTATTATTATCCTTACTACTATTATTATTATCGCTATGACTGTTATTATTATCCTTATTCTATTATTTCTATCCCTATTACTCTTGTCTTTATCCTTATAACTATTATTATTATCGCTCCGACTGCTATTATTATACTTACTCTATTTTTACTATCCCTATTACTCTTGTCCTCAACCTTATAACTATTATTATTTCCCGTATTACTATTACTATTATCACTATAACTATTATTATTTCCCTTATTACTATTATTATTATCGCTATAACTGTGATTATTATCATTATTACTATTATTATTATCGCTATACCTGTTATTAGTATCCTTATTACTACTATTATTATCGCTATAACTGTTATTATTATCCTTATTACTAGTATTATTAGCACTATAACTATTATTATTATCCTTATTACTATTATTATTATCGCTATGATTGTTATTATTATCCTTATTCTATTATTTCTATCACTATTACTCTTGTCTTTATCGTTATAACTATTATTATTATGCTTATTACTATTATTATTAGCACTATATTTATTATTATTATCCTTATTACTATTATTATTATCGCTATGACTGCTTTTATTATACTTATTCTATTATTACTATCCCTATTACTCTTGTCCTCATCCTTATAACTATTATTATTTCCCGTATTACTGTTACTATTATCACTATAACTATTATTATTTCCCTTACTACTATTATTATTATCGCTATAACTGTGATTATTATCCTTATTACTATTATGATTAGCTCGATAACTATTATTATTATCGTTATTACTATTATTATTATCGCTATGACTGTTATTATTATCCTTATTCTATTATTATTATCGCTATGACTGCTATTATTATACTTATTCTATTATTACTATCCCTATTACTCTTGTCCGAAACCTTATAACTATTATTATTTCCCTTATTACTATTATTATTATAGCTATAACTGTTATTATTATCCTTATTACTATTATTATTATCGCTATAACTGTGTTTATTATTCTTATTACTATTATTATTATCGCTATAACTGTTATAATTATCGTTATTCCTATTATTATTATTGCTGTAACTGTTATTATTATCGTTATTATTATTATTGTTACCACTATAACTATTATTATTATCCTTATTACTATTATTATTATCGCTATGACTGTTATTGTTATCCTTATTCTATTATTACTATCCCTATTACTCTTGTCTCTATCCTTATAACTATTATTATTATGCTTATTACTATTATTATTATCCTTACTACTATTATTATTATCGCTATGACTGTTATTATTATCCTTATTCTATTATTTCTATCCCTATTACTCTTGTCTTTATCCTTATAACTATTATTATTATCGCTCCGACTGCTATTATTATACTTACTCTATTTTTACTATCCCTATTACTCTTGTCCTCAACCTTATAACTATTATTATTTCCCGTATTACTATTACTATTATCACTATAACTATTATTATTTCCCTTATTACTATTATTATTATCGCTATACCTGTTATTAGTATCCTTATTACTATTATTATTATCGCTATAACTGTTATTATTATCCTTATTACTAGTATTATTAGCACTATAACTATTATTATTATCCTTATTACTATTATTATTATCGCTATGATTGTTATTATTATCCTTATTCTATTATTTCTGTCACTATTACTCTTGTCTTTATCGTTATAACTATTATTATTATGCTTATTACTATTATTATTAGCACTATATTTATTATTATTATCCTTATTACTATTATTATTATCGCTATGACTGCTTTTATTATACTTATTCTATTATTACTATCCCTATTACTCTTGTCCTCATCCTTATAACTATTATTATTTCCCGTATTACTGTTACTATTATCACTATAACTATTATTATTTCCCTTACTACTATTATTATTATCGCTATAACTGTGATTATTATCCTTATTACTATTATGATTAGCTCGATAACTATTATTATTATCGTTATTACTATTATTATTATCGCTATGACTGTTATTATTATCCTTATTCTATTATTATTATCGCTATGACTGCTATTATTATACTTATTCTATTATTACTATCCCTATTACTCTTGTCCGAAACCTTATAACTATTATTATTTCCCTTATTACTATTATTATTATAGCTATAACTGTTATTATTATCCTTATTACTATTATTATTATCGCTATAACTGTGATTATTATTCTTATTACTATTAGTATTATCGCTATAACTGTTATAATTATCGTTATTACTATTATTATTAGCACTATAACTATTATTATTATCCTTATTACTATTATTATTATCGCTATGACTGTTATTATTATCCTTATTCTATTATTACTATCCCTATTACTCTTGTCTCTATCCTTATAACTATTATTATTATGCTTATTACTATTATTATTATCCTTACTACTATTATTATTACCGCTAATGACTGTTATTATTATCCTTATTCTATTATTTCTATCCCTATTACTCTTCACTTTATCCTTATAACTAATATTATTATCCTTATAACTATTATTATTATCGCTATAACTATTATTATTATCCTTATAACTATTATTACTAGCACTATAACTATTATTATTATGATTATTACTAGTATTATTAGCACTATAACTATTCTGTTTACCCTTATTACCATTATTATTCGCACTATAACTATTATTATTATCCTTATTACTATTATTATTATCGCTATAACTATTATCATTATCCTTACTACTATTATTATTATCGCCATGTCTGTCATTATTATCCTTATTCTATTATTACTATCCCTATTACTCTTCACTTTATCCTTACAACTATTATTATTATCGCTATAACTATTATTATTATCCTTATTACTATTATTACTAGCACTATAACTATTATTATTATCCTTATTACTATTATTATTATCGCTATATATATTATTATTATCCTTACTACTATTATTATTATCGCTATGACTGTTATTATTATCCTTATTCTATTATTACTATCCCTATTACTCTTCACCTTATCCTTATAACTATTATTATTATCGCTATAACTATTATTATTATCCTTATTACTATTATTATTATCGCTATGAATGTTATTATTATCCTTATTGTATTATTACTATCCCTATTACTCTTCACTTTATCCTTATAACTATTATTAATATCGCTATAACTATTATTATTATCCTTATTACTATTATTACTAGCACTATAACTATTATTATTATGCTTATTACTATTTTTATTAGCACTATATTTATTATTATTATCCTTATTACTATTATTATTATCGCTATGACTGCTTTTATTATACTTATTCTATTATTACTATCCCTATTACTCTTGTCCTCATCCTTATAACTATTATTATTTCCCGTATTACTGTTACTATTATCACTATAACTATTATTATTTCCCTTACTACTATTATTATTATCGCTATAACTGTGATTATTATCCTTATTACTATTATGATTAGCTCGATAACTATTATTATTATCGTTATTACTATTATTATTATCGCTATGACTGTTATTATTATCCTTATTCTATTATTATTATCGCTATGACTGCTATTATTATACTTATTCTATTATTACTATCCCTATTACTCTTGTCCGAAACCTTATAACTATTATTATTTCCCTTATTACTATTATTATTATAGCTATAACTGTTATTATTATCCTTATTACTATTATTATTATCGCTATAACTGTGATTATTATTCTTATTACTATTATTATTATCGCCGTAACTGTTATAATTATAGTTATTCCTATTATTATTATTGCTGTAACTGTTATTATTATCGTTATTATTATTATTGTTAGCACTATAACTATTATTATTATCCTTATTACTATTATTATTATCGCTATGACTGTTATTGTTATCCTTATTCTATTATTACTATCCCTATTACTCTTGTCTCTATCCTTATAACTATTATTATTATGCTTATTACTATTATTATTATCCTTACTACTATTATTATTATCGCTATGATTGTTATTATTATCCTTATTCTATTATTTCTGTCACTATTACTCTTGTCTTTATCGTTATAACTATTATTATTATGCTTATTACTATTATTATTAGCACTATATTTATTATTATTATCCTTATTACTATTATTATTATCGCTATGACTGCTTTTATTATACTTATTCTATTATTACTATCCCTATTACTCTTGTCCTCATCCTTATAACTATTATTATTTCCCGTATTACTGTTACTATTATCACTATAACTATTATTATTTCCCTTACTACTATTATTATTATCGCTATAACTGTGATTATTATCCTTATTACTATTATGATTAGCTCGATAACTATTATTATTATCGTTATTACTATTATTATTATCGCTATGACTGTTATTATTATCCTTATTCTATTATTATTATCGCTATGACTGCTATTATTATACTTATTCTATTATTACTATCCCTGTTACTCTTGTCCGAAACCTTATAACTATTATTATTTCCCTTATTACTATTATTATTATAGCTATAACTGTTATTATTATCCTTATTACTATTATTATTATCGCTATAACTGTGATTATTATTCTTATTACTATTATTATTATCGCTATAACTGTTATAATTATCGTTATTACTATTATTATTATCGCTATGACTGTTATTATTATCCTTATTCTATTATTATTATCGCTATGACTGCTATTATTATACTTATTCTATTATTACTATCCCTATTACTCTTGTCCGAAACCTCATAACTATTATTATTTCCCTTATTACTATTATTATTATAGCTATAACTGTTATTATTATCCTTATAACTATTATTATTATCGCTATAACTATTATTATTATCCTTATAACTATTATTACTAGCACTATAACTATTATTATTATCCTTATTACTAGTATTATTAGCACTATAACTATTCTGTTTACCCTTATTACCATTATTATTCGCACTATAACTATTATTATTATCCTTATTACTATTATTATTATCGCTATAACTATTATCATTATCCTTACTACTATTATTATTATCGCCATGTCTGTCATTATTATCCTTATTCTATTATTACTATCCCTATTACTCTTCACTTTATCCTTACAACTATTATTATTATCGCTATAACTATTATTATTATCCTTATTACTATTATTACTAGCACTATAACTATTATTATTATCCTTATTACTATTATTATTATCGCTATATATGTTATTATTATCCTTACTACTATTATTATTATCGCTATGACTGTTATTATTATCCTTATTCTATTATTACTATCCCTATTACTCTTCACCTTATCCTTATAACTATTATTATTATCGCTATAACTATTATTATTATCCTTATTACTATTATTATTATCGCTATGAATGTTATTATTATCCTTATTGTATTATTACTATCCCTATTACTCTTCACTTTATACTTATAACTATTATTAATATCACTATAACTATTATTATTATCCTTATTACTATTATTACTAGCACTATAACTATTATTATTATCGCTATGACTGTTATTATTATACTTATTGTATTATCACTATCCCTGTTACTCTTGTTTTTATCCTGATAATTATTATTATTTCCCTTATTACTATTATTATTATCGCTATAACTGTTATTATTATCCTTATTACTATTATTATTATCGCTATAACTCTTGTTTTTGTCCTTATATCTATTATTATGATCGTTAATACTATTAGTATTATCGTTATAACTGTTATTATTATCCTTACTACTATTATTATTATCGCCATGTCTGTTATTATTATCCTTATTCTATTATTACTATCCCTATTACTCTTCACTTTATCCTTATAACTATATTTATTATCGCTATAACTATTATTATTATCCTTATTACTATTATTACTAGCACTATAACTATTATTATTATCCTTATTACTATTATTATTATCGCTATATCTATTATTATTATCCTTACTACTATTATTATTATCGCTATGACTGTTATTATTATCCTTATTCTATTATTACTATCCCTATTACTCTTCACTTTATCCTTATAACTATTATTATTATCGCTATAACTATTATTATTATCCTTATTACTATTATTATTATCGCTATGAATGTTATTATTATCCTTATTCTATTATTACTATCCCTATTACTCTTCACTTTATCCTTATAACTATTATTAATATCGCTATAACTATTATTATTATCCTTATTACTATTATTACTAGCACTATAATTATTATTATTATCGCTATGACTGTTATTATTATAGTTATTGTATTATTACTATCCCTATTACTCTTGTTTTTATCCTGATAATTATTATTATTTCCCTTATTACTATTATTATTATCGCTATACCTGTTTTTATTATCCTTATTACTATTATTATTATCGCTATGACTGCTATTATTATACTTATTCTATTATTACTATCCCTATTACTCTTGTCCTCAACCTTATAACTATTATTATTTCCCTTATTACTATTATTATTATCGCTATAACTGTGATTATTATCCTTATTACTATTATTATTATCGCTATAACTGTTATAATTATCGTTATTCCTATTATTATTATTGCTGTAACTGTTATTATTATCGTTATTATTATTATTATTAGCACTATAACTATTATTATTATCCTTATTACTATTATTATTATCGCTATGACTGTTATTGTTATCCTTATTCTATTATTACTATCCCTATTACTCTTGTCTCTATCCTTATAACTATTATTATTATGCTTATTACTCTTATTATTATCCTTACTACTATTATTATTATCGCTATGACTGTTATTATTATCCTTATTCTATTATTACTATCCCTATTACTCTTCACTTTATCCTTATAACTATTATTAATATCGCTATAACTATTATTATTATCCTTATTACTATTATTACTAGCACTATAATTATTATTATTATCGCTATGACTGTTATTATTATACTTATTGTATTATTACTATCCCTATTACTCTTGTTTTTATCCTGATAATTATTATTATTTCCCTTATTACTATTATTATTATCGCTATACCTGTTTTTATTATCCTTATTACTATTATTATTATCGCTATGACTGCTATTATTATACTTATTCTAATATTACTATCCCTATTACTCTTGTCCTCAACCTTATAACTATTATTATTTCCCTTATTACTATTATTATTATCGCTATAACTGTGATTATTATCCTTATTACTATTATTATTATCGCTATAACTGTTATAATTATCGTTATTCCTATTATTATTATTGCTGTAACTGTTATTATTATCGTTATTATTATTATTATTAGCACTATAACTATTATTATTATCCTTATTACTATTATTATTATCGCTATGACTGTTATTGTTATCCTTATTCTATTATTACTATCCCTATTACTCTTGTCTCTATCCTTATAACTATTATTATTATGCTTATTACTCTTATTATTATCCTTACTACTATTATTATTATCGCTATGACTGTTATTATTATCCTTATTCTATTATTTCTATCCCTATTACTCTTGTCTTTATCCTTATAACTATTATTATTATCCTTATTACTATTATTATTATCGCTCCGACTGCTATTATTATACTTACTCTATTTTTACTATCCCTATTACTCTTGTCCTCAACCTTATAACTATTATTATTTCCCGTATTACTATTACTATTATCACTATAACTATTATTATTTCCCTTATTACTATTATTATTATCGCTATACCTGTTATTAGTATCCTTATTACTATTATTATTATCGCTATAACTGTTATTATTATCCTTATTACTAGTATTATTAGCACTATAACTATTATTATTATCCTTATTACTATTATTATTATCGCTATGATTGTTATTATTATCCTTATTCTATTATTTCTATCCCTATTACTCTTGTCTTTATCGTTATAACTATTATTATTATCGCTATGACTGCTTTTATTATACTTATTCTATTATTACTATCCCTATTACTCTTGTCCTCATCCTTATAACTATTATTATTTCCCGTATTACTGTTACTATTATCACTATAACTATTATTATTTCCCTTACGACTATTATTATTATCGCTATAACTGTGATTATTATCCTTATTACTATTATGATTAGCTCTATAACTATTATTATTATCGTTATTACTATTATTATTATCGCTATGACTGTTATTATTATCCTTATTCTATTATTATTATCGCTATGACTGCTATTATTATACTTATTCTATTATTACTATCCCTATTACTCTTGTCCGAAACCTTATAACTATTATTATTTCCCTTCTTACTATTATTATTATCGCTATAACTGTGATTATTATCCTTATTACTATTATTATTATCGCTATAACTGTTATAATTATCGTTATTCCTATTATTATTATTGCTGTAACTGTTATTATTATCGTTAATACTATTATTATTAGCACTATAACTATTATTATTATCCTTATTACTATTATTATTATCGCTATGACTGTTATTATTATCCTTATTCTATTATTACTATCCCTATTACTCTTGTCTCTATCCTTATAACTATCATTATTATGCTTATTACTATTCTTATTATCCTTACTACTACTATTATTATCGCTATGACTGTTATTGTTATCCTTATTCTATTATTACTATCCCTATTACTCTTCACTTTATCCTTATAACTATTATTAATATCGCTATAACTATTATTATTATCCTTATTACTATTATTACTAGCACTATAACTATTATTGTTATCCTTATTACTATTATTATTATCGCTATAACTGTGATTATTATCCTTATTACTATTATTATTATCGCTATAACTGTTATAATTATCGTTATTCCTATTATTATTATTGCTGTAACTGTTATTATTATCGTTATTACTATTATTATTAGCACTATAACTATTATTATTATCCTTATTACTATTATTATTATCGCTATGACTGTTATTATTATCCTTATTCTATTATTACTATCCCTATTACTCTTGTCTCTATCCTTATAACTATTATTATTATGCTTATTACTATTATTATTATCCTTACTACTATTATTATTACCGCTATGACTGTTATTATTATCCTTATTCTATTATTTCTATCCCTATTACTCTTCACTTTATCCTTATAACTAATATTATTATCCTTATAACTATTATTATTATCGCTATAACTATTATTATTATCCTTATAACTATTATTACTAGCACTATAACTATTATTATTATCCTTATTACTAGTATTATTAGCACTATAACTATTCTGTTTATCCTTATTACCATTATTATTCGCACTATAACTATTATTATTATCCTTATTACTATTATTATTATCGCTATAACTATTATCATTATCCTTACTACTATTATTATTATCGCCATGTCTGTCATTATTATCCTTATTCTATTATTACTATCCCTATTACTCTTCACTTTATCCTTACAACTTTTATTATTATCGCTATAACTATTATTATTATCCTTATTACTATTATTACTAGCACTATAACTATTATTATTATCCTTATTACTATTATTATTATCGCTATATATATTATTATTATCCTTACTACTATTATTATTATCGCTATGACTGTTATTATTATCCTTATTCTATTATTTCTATCCCTATTACTCTTGTCTTTATCGTTATAACTATTATTATTATGCTTATTACTATTATTATTAGCACTATATTTATTATTATTATAATTATTACAATTATTATTATCGCTATGACTGCTTTTATTATACTTATTCTATTATTACTATCCCTATTACTCTTGTCCTCATCCTTATAACTATTATTATTTCCCGTATTACTGTTACTATTATCACTATAACTATTATTATTTCCCTTACGACTATTATTATTATCGCTATAACTGTGATTATTATCCTTATTACTATTATGATTAGCTCTATAACTATTATTATTATCGTTATTACTATTATTATTATCGCTATGACTGTTATTATTATCCTTATTCTATTATTATTATCGCTATGACTGCTATTATTATACTTATTCCATTATTACTATCCCTATTACTCTTGTCCGAAACCTTATAACTATTATTATTTCCCTTCTTACTATTATTATTATCGCTATAACTGTGATTATTATCCTTATTACTATTATTATTATCGCTATAACTGTTATAATTATCGTTATTCCTATTATTATTGCTGTAACTGTTATTATTATCGTTAATACTATTATTATTAGCACTATAACTATTATTATTATCCTTATTACTATTATTATTATCGCTATGACTGTTATTATTATCCTTATTCTATTATTATTATCGCTATGACTGTTATTATTATCCTTATTCTATTATTTCTATCCCTATTACTCTTGTCTTTATCCGTATAACTATTATTATTATCCTTATTACTATTATGATTAGCTCTATAACTATTATTATTATCCTTATTACTATTATTATTATCGCTATGACTGTTATTATTATCCTTATTCTATTATTATTATCACTATGACTGCTATTATTATACGTATTCTATTATTACTATCCCTATTACTCTTGTCCTCAACCTTATAACTATTATTACTTCCCTTATTACTATTATTATTATCGCTATAACTATTATTATTATCCTTACTACTATTATTATTATTGCTATGACTGTTATTATTATCCTTATTCTATTATTACTATCCCTATTACTCTTCACTTTATCCTTATAACTATTATTAATATCGCTATAACTAATAATATTATCCTTATTACTATTATTACTAGCACTATAACTATTATTATTATCCTTATTACTATTATTATTATCGCTATAACTCTTGTTTTTGTCCTTATATCTATTATTATGATCGTTAATACTATTAGTATTATCGTTATAACTGTTATTATTATCCCTATTACTAGTATTATTAGCACTATAACTATTATGTTTATCCTTATTACCATTATTATTCGCACTATAACTATTATTATTATCCTTATTACTATTATTATTATCGCTATAACTATTATTATTATCCTTATTACTATTATTATTATCGCTATGACTGTTATTATTGTACTTATTGTATTATTACTATCCCTATTACTCTTGTTTTTATCCTGATAATTATTATTATTTCCCTTATTACTATTATTATTATCGCTATAAATATTATTATTATCCTTATTACTATTACTATTATCGCTCTGAATGTTATTATTATCCTTATTCTATTATTACTATCCCTATTACTCTTGTCTTTATCCTTATAACGATTATTATTATCCTTATTACTATTATTATTATCCTTACTACTATTATTATTATCGCTATGACTGTTATTATTATCCTTATTCTATTATTTCTATCCCTATTACTCTTGTTTTGATCCTGATAATTATTATTATTTCCCTTATTACTATTATTATTATCGCTATACCTGTTATTATTATCCTTATTACTATTATTATTATCGCTATGACTGCTATTATTATACTTATTCTATTATAACTATCCCTATTACTCTTGTCCTCAACCTTATAACTATTATTATTTCCCTTATTACTATTATTATTATCGCTATAACTGTGATTATTATCCTTATTACTATTATTATTATTGCTGTAACTGTTATTATTATCCTTATTACTATTATTATTATCGCTATGACTGTTATTATTATCCTTATTCTATTATTATTATCACTATGACTGCTATTATTATACGTATTCTATTATTACTATCCCTATTACTCTTGTCCTCAACCTTATAACTATTATTACTTCCCTTATTACTATTATTATTATCGCTATAACTATTATTATTATCCTTACTACTATTATTATTATCGCTATGACTGTTATTATTATCCTTATTCTATTATTACTATCCCTATTACTCTTCACTTTATCCTTATAACTATTATTAATATCGCTATAACTAATAATATTATCCTTATTACTATTATTACTAGCACTATAACTATTATTATTATCCTTATTACTATTATTATTATCGCTATGACTGTTATTATTATACTTATTGTATTATTACTATCCCTATTACTCTTCACTTTATCCTTATAACTATTATTATTATCGCTATAACTCTTGTTTTTGTCCTTATATCTATTATTATGATCGTTAATACTATTAGTATTATCGTTATAACTGTTATTATTATCCTTATTACTAGTATTATTAGCACTATAACTATTATGTTTATCCTTATTACCATTATTATTCGCACTATAACTATTATTATTATCCTTATTACTATTATTATTATCGCTATAACTATTATTATTATCCTTATTACTATTATTATTATCGCTATGACTGTTATTATTATCCTTATTCTATTATTACTATCCCTATTACTCTTGTCTTTATCCTTATAACTATTATTATTATCCTTATTACTATTATTATTATCGCTATAACTATTATTATTATCCTTACTACTATTATTATTATCGCTATGGCTGTTTTTATTATCCTTATTCTATTATTACTATCCCTATTACTCTTCACTTTATCCTTATAACTATTATTAATATCGCTTTAACTATTATTATTATCCTTATTACTATTATTACTAGCACTATAACTATTATTATTATCCTTATTACTATTATTATTATCGCTATGACTGTTATTATTATACTTATTGTATTATTACTATACCTATTACTCTTGTTTTTATCCTGATAATTATTATTATTTCCCTTATTACTATTATTATTATCGCTATACCTGTTTTTATTATCCTTATTACTATTATTATGATCGCTATGACTGCTATTATTATACTTATTCTATTATTACTATCCCTATTACTCTTGTCCTCAACCTTATAACTATTATTATATCCCTTATTACTATTATTATTATCGCTATAACTGTGATTATTATCGTTATTACTATTATTATTATCGCTATAACTGTTATAATTATCGTTATTCCTATTATTATTATTGCTGTAACTGTTATTATTATCGTTATTATTATTATTATTAGCACTATAACTATTATTATTATCCTTATTACTATTATTATTATCGCTATGACTGTTATTGTTATCCTTATTCTATTATTACTATCCCTATTACTCTTGTCTCTATCCTTATAACTATTATTATTATGCTTATTACTATTATTATTATCCTTACTACTATTATTATTATCGCTATGACTGTTATTATTATCCTTATTCTATTATTTCTATCCCTATTACTCTTGTCTTTATCCTTATAACTATTATTATTATCGCTCCGACTGCTATTATTATACTTACTCTATTTTTACTATCCCTATTACTCTTGTCCTCAACCTTATAACTATTATTATTTCCCGTATTACTATTACTATTATCACTATAACTATTATTATTTCCCTTATTACTATTATTATTATCGCTATAACTGTGATTATTATCATTATTACTATTATTATTATCGCTATACCTGTTATTAGTATCCTTATTACTATTATTATTATCGCTATAACTGTTATTATTATCCTTATTACTAGTATTATTAGCACTATAACTATTATTATTATCCTTATTACTATTATTATTATCGCTATGATTGTTATTATTATCCTTATTCTATTATTTCTATCACTATTACTCTTGTCTTTATCGTTATAACTATTATTATTATGCTTATTACTATTATTATTAGCACTATATTTATTATTATTATCCTTATTACTATTATTATTATCGCTATGACTGCTTTTATTATACTTATTCTATTATTACTATCCCTATTACTCTTGTCCTCATCCTTATAACTATTATTATTTCCCGTATTACTGTTACTATTATCACTATAACTATTATTATTTCCCTTACTACTATTATTATTATCGCTATAACTGTGATTATTATCCTTATTACTATTATGATTAGCTCGATAACTATTATTATTATCGTTATTACTATTATTATTATCGCTATGACTGTTATTATTATCCTTATTCTATTATTATTATCGCTATGACTGCTATTATTATACTTATTCTATTATTACTATCCCTATTACTCTTGTCCGAAACCTTATAACTATTATTATTTCCCTTATTACTATTATTATTATAGCTATAACTGTTATTATTATCCTTATTACTATTATTATTATCGCTATAACTGTGATTATTATTCTTATTACTATTATTATTATCGCTATAACTGTTATAATTATCGTTATTACTATTATTATTAGCACTATAACTATTATTATTATCCTTATTACTATTATTATTATCGCTATGACTGTTATTATTATCCTTATTCTATTATTACTATCCCTATTACTCTTGTCTCTATCCTTATAACTATTATTATTATGCTTATTACTATTATTATTATCCTTACTACTATTATTATTACCGCTATGACTGTTATTATTATCCTTATTCTATTATTTCTATCCCTATTACTCTTCACTTTATCCTTATAACTAATATTATTATCCTTATAACTATTATTATTATCCTTATTACTATTATTACTAGCACTATAACTATTATTATTATCGCTATGACTGTTATTATTATACTTATTGTATTATCACTATCCCTGTTACTCTTGTTTTTATCCTGATAATTATTATTATTTCCCTTATTACTATTATTATTATCGCTATAACTGTTATTATTATCCTTATTACTATTATTATTATCGCTATAACTCTTGTTTTTGTCCTTATATCTATTATTATGATCGTTAATACTATTAGTATTATCGTTATAACTGTTATTATTATCCTTACTACTATTATTATTATCGCCATGTCTGTTATTATTATCCTTATTCTATTATTACTATCCCTATTACTCTTCACTTTATCCTTATAACTATATTTATTATCGCTATAACTATTATTATTATCCTTATTACTATTATTACTAGCACTATAACTATTATTATTATCCTTATTACTATTATTATTATCGCTATATCTATTATTATTATCCTTACTACTATTATTATTATCGCTATGACTGTTATTATTATCCTTATTCTATTATTACTATCCCTATTACTCTTCACTTTATCCTTATAACTATTATTATTATCGCTATAACTATTATTATTATCCTTATTACTATTATTATTATCGCTATGAATGTTATTATTATCCTTATTCTATTATTACTATCCCTATTACTCTTCACTTTATCCTTATAACTATTATTAATATCGCTATAACTATTATTATTATCCTTATTACTATTATTACTAGCACTATAATTATTATTATTATCGCTATGACTGTTATTATTATAGTTATTGTATTATTACTATCCCTATTACTCTTGTTTTTATCCTGATAATTATTATTATTTCCCTTATTACTATTATTATTATCGCTATACCTGTTTTTATTATCCTTATTACTATTATTATTATCGCTTTGACTGCTATTATTATACTTATTCTATTATTACTATCCCTATTACTCTTGTCCTCAACCTTATAACTATTATTATTTCCCTTATTACTATTATTATTATCGCTATAACTGTGATTATTATCCTTATTACTATTATTATTATCGCTATAACTGTTATAATTATCGTTATTCCTATTATTATTATTGCTGTAACTGTTATTATTATCGTTATTATTATTATTATTAGCACTATAACTATTATTATTATCCTTATTACTATTATTATTATCGCTATGACTGTTATTGTTATCCTTATTCTATTATTACTATCCCTATTACTCTTGTCTCTATCCTTATAACTATTATTATTATGCTTATTACTCTTATTATTATCCTTACTACTATTATTATTATCGCTATGACTGTTATTATTATCCTTATTCTATTATTACTATCCCTATTACTCTTCACTTTATCCTTATAACTATTATTAATATCGCTATAACTATTATTATTATCCTTATTACTATTATTACTAGCACTATAATTATTATTATTATCGCTATGACTGTTATTATTATACTTATTGTATTATTACTATCCCTATTACTCTTGTTTTTATCCTGATAATTATTATTATTTCCCTTATTACTATTATTATTATCGCTATACCTGTTTTTATTATCCTTATTACTATTATTATTATCGCTATGACTGCTATTATTATACTTATTCTATTATTACTATCCCTATTACTCTTGTCCTCAACCTTATAACTATTATTATTTCCCTTATTACTATTATTATTATCGCTATAACTGTGATTATTATCCTTATTACTATTATTATTATCGCTATAACTGTTATAATTATCGTTATTCCTATTATTATTATTGCTGTAACTGTTATTATTATCGTTATTATTATTATTATTAGCACTATAACTATTATTATTATCCTTATTACTATTATTATTATCGCTATGACTGTTATTGTTATCCTTATTCTATTATTACTATCCCTATTACTCTTGTCTCTATCCTTATAACTATTATTATTATGCTTATTACTCTTATTATTATCCTTACTACTATTATTATTATCGCTATGACTGTTATTATTATCCTTATTCTATTATTTCTATCCCTATTACTCTTGTCTTTATCCTTATAACTATTATTATTATCCTTATTACTATTATTATTATCGCTCCGACTGCTATTATTATACTTACTCTATTTTTACTATCCCTATTACTCTTGTCCTCAACCTTATAACTATTATTATTTCCCGTATTACTATTACTATTATCACTATAACTATTATTATTTCCCTTATTACTATTATTATTATCGCTATACCTGTTATTAGTATCCTTATTACTATTATTATTATCGCTATAACTGTTATTATTATCCTTATTACTAGTATTATTAGCACTATAACTATTATTATTATCCTTATTACTATTATTATTATCGCTATGATTGTTATTATTATCCTTATTCTATTATTTCTATCCCTATTACTCTTGTCTTTATCGTTATAACTATTATTATTATCGCTATGACTGCTTTTATTATACTTATTCTATTATTACTATCCCTATTACTCTTGTCCTCATCCTTATAACTATTATTATTTCCCGTATTACTGTTACTATTATCACTATAACTATTATTATTTCCCTTACGACTATTATTATTATCGCTATAACTGTGATTATTATCCTTATTACTATTATGATTAGCTCTATAACTATTATTATTATCGTTATTACTATTATTATTATCGCTATGACTGTTATTATTATCCTTATTCTATTATTATTATCGCTATGACTGCTATTATTATACTTATTCTATTATTACTATCCCTATTACTCTTGTCCGAAACCTTATAACTATTATTATTTCCCTTCTTACTATTATTATTATCGCTATAACTGTGATTATTATCCTTATTACTATTATTATTATCGCTATAACTGTTATAATTATCGTTATTCCTATTATTATTATTGCTGTAACTGTTATTATTATCGTTAATACTATTATTATTAGCACTATAACTATTATTATTATCCTTATTACTATTATTATTATCGCTATGACTGTTATTATTATCCTTATTCTATTATTACTATCCCTATTACTCTTGTCTCTATCCTTATAACTATTATTATTATGCTTATTACTATTATTATTATCCTTACTACTATTATTATTACCGCTATGACTGTTATTATTATCCTTATTCTATTATTTCTATCCCTATTACTCTTCACTTTATCCTTATAACTAATATTATTATCCTTATAACTATTATTATTATCGCTATAACTATTATTATTATCCTTATAACTATTATTACTAGCACTATAACTATTATTATTATCCTTATTACTAGTATTATTAGCACTATAACTATTCTGTTTATCCTTATTACCATTATTATTCGCACTATAACTATTATTATTATCCTTATTACTATTATTATTATCGCTATAACTATTATCATTATCCTTACTACTATTATTATTATCGCCATGTCTGTCATTATTATCCTTATTCTATTATTACTATCCCTATTACTCTTCACTTTATCCTTACAACTTTTATTATTATCGCTATAACTATTATTATTATCCTTATTACTATTATTACTAGCACTATAACTATTATTATTATCCTTATTACTATTATTATTATCGCTATATATATTATTATTATCCTTACTACTATTATTATTATCGCTATGACTGTTATTATTATCCTTATTCTATTATTTCTATCCCTATTACTCTTGTCTTTATCGTTATAACTATTATTATTATGCTTATTACTATTATTATTAGCACTATATTTATTATTATTATAATTATTACTATTATTATTATCGCTATGACTGCTTTTATTATACTTATTCTATTATTACTATCCCTATTACTCTTGTCCTCATCCTTATAACTATTATTATTTCCCGTATTACTGTTACTATTATCACTATAACTATTATTATTTCCCTTACGACTATTATTATTATCGCTATAACTGTGATTATTATCCTTATTACTATTATGATTAGCTCTATAACTATTATTATTATCGTTATTACTATTATTATTATCGCTATGACTGTTATTATTATCCTTATTCTATTATTATTATCGCTATGACTGCTATTATTATACTTATTCTATTATTACTATCCCTATTACTCTTGTCCGAAACCTTATAACTATTATTATTTCCCTTCTTACTATTATTATTATCGCTATAACTGTGATTATTATCCTTATTACTATTATTATTATCGCTATAACTGTTATAATTATCGTTATTCCTATTATTATTGCTGTAACTGTTATTATTATCGTTAATACTATTATTATTAGCACTATAACTATTATTATTATCCTTATTACTATTATTATTATCGCTATGACTGTTATTATTATCCTTATTCTATTATTATTATCGCTATGACTGTTATTATTATCCTTATTCTATTATTTCTATCCCTATTACTCTTGTCTTTATCCGTATAACTATTATTATTATCCTTATTACTATTATGATTAGCTCTATAACTATTATTATTATCCTTATTACTATTATTATTATCGCTATGACTGTTATTATTATCCTTATTCTATTATTATTATCACTATGACTGCTATTATTATACGTATTCTATTATTACTATCCCTATTACTCTTGTCCTCAACCTTATAACTATTATTACTTCCCTTATTACTATTATTATTATCGCTATAACTATTATTATTATCCTTACTACTATTATTATTATTGCTATGACTGTTATTATTATCCTTATTCTATTATTACTATCCCTATTACTCTTCACTTTATCCTTATAACTATTATTAATATCGCTATAACTAATAATATTATCCTTATTACTATTATTACTAGCACTATAACTATTATTATTATCCTTATTACTATTATTATTATCGCTATAACTCTTGTTTTTGTCCTTATATCTATTATTATGATCGTTAATACTATTAGTATTATCGTTATAACTGTTATTATTATCCCTATTACTAGTATTATTAGCACTATAACTATTATGTTTATCCTTATTACCATTATTATTCGCACTATAACTATTATTATTATCCTTATTACTATTATTATTATCGCTATAACTATTATTATTATCCTTATTACTATTATTATTATCGCTATGACTGTTATTATTGTACTTATTGTATTATTACTATCCCTATTACTCTTGTTTTTATCCTGATAATTATTATTATTTCCCTTATTACTATTATTATTATCGCTATAAATATTATTATTATCCTTATTACTATTACTATTATCGCTCTGAATGTTATTATTATCCTTATTCTATTATTACTATCCCTATTACTCTTGTCTTTATCCTTATAACGATTATTATTATCCTTATTACTATTATTATTATCCTTACTACTATTATTATTATCGCTATGACTGTTATTATTATCCTTATTCTATTATTTCTATCCCTATTACTCTTGTTTTGATCCTGATAATTATTATTATTTCCCTTATTACTATTATTATTATCGCTATACCTGTTATTATTATCCTTATTACTATTATTATTATCGCTATGACTGCTATTATTATACTTATTCTATTATAACTATCCCTATTACTCTTGTCCTCAACCTTATAACTATTATTATTTCCCTTATTACTATTATTATTATCGCTATAACTGTGATTATTATCCTTATTACTATTATTATTATTGCTGTAACTGTTATTATTATCCTTATTACTATTATTATTATCGCTATGACTGTTATTATTATCCTTATTCTATTATTATTATCACTATGACTGCTATTATTATACGTATTCTATTATTACTATCCCTATTACTCTTGTCCTCAACCTTATAACTATTATTACTTCCCTTATTACTATTATTATTATCGCTATAACTATTATTATTATCCTTACTACTATTATTATTATCGCTATGACTGTTATTATTATCCTTATTCTATTATTACTATCCCTATTACTCTTCACTTTATCCTTATAACTATTATTAATATCGCTATAACTAATAATATTATCCTTATTACTATTATTACTAGCACTATAACTATTATTATTATCCTTATTACTATTATTATTATCGCTATGACTGTTATTATTATACTTATTGTATTATTACTATCCCTATTACTCTTCACTTTATCCTTATAACTATTATTATTATCGCTATAACTCTTGTTTTTGTCCTTATATCTATTATTATGATCGTTAATACTATTAGTATTATCGTTATAACTGTTATTATTATCCTTATTACTAGTATTATTAGCACTATAACTATTATGTTTATCCTTATTACCATTATTATTCGCACTATAACTATTATTATTATCCTTATTACTATTATTATTATCGCTATAACTATTATTATTATCCTTATTACTATTATTATTATCGCTATGACTGTTATTATTATCCTTATTCTATTATTACTATCCCTATTACTCTTGTCTTTATCCTTATAACTATTATTATTATCCTTATTACTATTATTATTATCGCTATAACTATTATTATTATCCTTACTACTATTATTATTATCGCTATGGCTGTTTTTATTATCCTTATTCTATTATTACTATCCCTATTACTCTTCACTTTATCCTTATAACTATTATTAATATCGCTTTAACTATTATTATTATCCTTATTACTATTATTACTAGCACTATAACTATTATTATTATCCTTATTACTATTATTATTATCGCTATGACTGTTATTATTATACTTATTGTATTATTACTATCCCTATTACTCTTGTTTTTATCCTGATAATTATTATTATTTCCCTTATTACTATTATTATTATCGCTATACCTGTTTTTATTATCCTTATTACTATTATTATGATCGCTATGACTGCTATTATTATACTTATTCTATTATTACTATCCCTATTACTCTTGTCCTCAACCTTATAACTATTATTATATCCCTTATTACTATTATTATTATCGCTATAACTGTGATTATTATCCTTATTACTATTATTATTATCGCTATAACTGTTATAATTATCGTTATTCCTATTATTATTATTGCTGTAACTGTTATTATTATCGTTATTATTATTATTATTAGCACTATAACTATTATTATTATCCTTATTACTATTATTATTATCGCTATGACTGTTATTGTTATCCTTATTCTATTATTACTATCCCTATTACTCTTGTCTCTATCCTTATAACTATTATTATTATGCTTATTACTATTATTATTATCCTTACTACTATTATTATTATCGCTATGACTGTTATTATTATCCTTATTCTATTATTTCTATCCCTATTACTCTTGTCTTTATCCTTATAACTATTATTATTATCGCTCCGACTGCTATTATTATACTTACTCTATTTTTACTATCCCTATTACTCTTGTCCTCAACCTTATAACTATTATTATTTCCCGTATTACTATTACTATTATCACTATAACTATTATTATTTCCCTTATTACTATTATTATTATCGCTATAACTGTGATTATTATCATTATTACTATTATTATTATCGCTATACCTGTTATTAGTATCCTTATTACTATTATTATTATCGCTATAACTGTTATTATTATCCTTATTACTAGTATTATTAGCACTATAACTATTATTATTATCCTTATTACTATTATTATTATCGCTATGATTGTTATTATTATCCTTATTCTATTATTTCTATCACTATTACTCTTGTCTTTATCGTTATAACTATTATTATTATGCTTATTACTATTATTATTAGCACTATATTTATTATTATTATCCTTATTACTATTATTATTATCGCTATGACTGCTTTTATTATACTTATTCTATTATTACTATCCCTAGTACTCTTGTCCTCATCCTTATAACTATTATTATTTCCCGTATTACTGTTACTATTATCACTATAACTATTATTATTTCCCTTACTACTATTATTATTATCGCTATAACTGTGATTATTATCCTTATTACTATTATGATTAGCTCGATAACTATTATTATTATCGTTATTACTATTATTATTATCGCTATGACTGTTATTATTATCCTTATTCTATTATTATTATCGCTATGACTGCTATTATTATACTTATTCTATTATTACTATCCCTATTACTCTTGTCCGAAACCTTATAACTATTATTATTTCCCTTATTACTATTATTATTATAGCTATAACTGTTATTATTATCCTTATTACTATTATTATTATCGCTATAACTGTGATTATTATTCTTATTACTATTATTATTATCGCTATAACTGTTATAATTATCGTTATTCCTATTATTATTATTGCTGTAACTGTTATTATTATCGTTATTATTATTATTGTTAGCACTATAACTATTATTATTATCCTTATTACTATTATTATTATCCTTACTACTATTATTATTATCGCTATGACTGTTATTATTATCCTTATTCTATTATTTCTATCCCTATTACTCTTGTCTTTATCCTTATAACTATTATTATTATCGCTCCGACTGCTATTATTATACTTACTCTATTTTTACTATCCCTATTACTCTTGTCCTCAACCTTATAACTATTATTATTTCCCGTATTACTATTACTATTATCACTATAACTATTATTAGTTCCCTTATTACTATTATTATTATCGCTATAACTGTGATTATTATCATTATTACTATTATTATTATCGCTATACCTGTTATTAGTATCCTTATTACTATTATTATTATCGCTATAACTGTTATTATTATCCTTATTACTAGTATTATTAGCACTATAACTATTATTATTATCCTTATTACTATTATTATTATCCTTATTACTATTATTATTATCGCTATGATTGTTATTATTATCCTTATTCTATTATTTCTATCACTATTACTCTTGTCTTTATCGTTATAACTATTATTATTATGCTTATTACTATTATTATTAGCACTATATTTATTATTATTATCCTTATTACTATTATTATTATCGCTATGACTGCTTTTATTATACTTATTCTATTATTACTATCCCTATTACTCTTGTCCTCATCCTTATAACTATTATTATTTCCCGTATTACTGTTACTATTATCACTATAACTATTATTATTTCCCTTACTACTATTATTATTATCGCTATAACTGTGATTATTATCCTTATTACTATTATGATTAGCTCGATAACTATTATTATTATCGTTATTACTATTATTATTATCGCTATGACTGTTATTATTATCCTTATTCTATTATTATTATCGCTATGACTGCTATTATTATACTTATTCTATTATTACTATCCCTATTACTCTTGTCCGAAACCTTATAACTATTATTATTTCCCTTATTACTATTATTATTATAGCTATAACTGTTATTATTATCCTTATTACTATTATTATTATCGCTATAACTGTGATTATTATTCTTATTACTATTATTATTATCGCTATAACTGTTATAATTATCGTTATTACTATTATTATTAGCACTATAACTATTATTATTATCCTTATTACTATTATTATTATCGCTATGACTGTTATTATTATCCTTATTCTATTATTACTATCCCTATTACTCTTGTCTCTATCCTTATAACTATTATTATTATGCTTATTACTATTATTATTATCCTTACTACTATTATTATTACCGCTATGACTGTTATTATTATCCTTATTCTATTATTTCTATCCCTATTACTCTTCACTTTATCCTTATAACTAATATTATTATCCTTATAACTATTATTATTATCGCTATAACTATTATTATTATCCTTATAACTATTATTACTAGCACTATAACTATTATTATTATCCTTATTACTAGTATTATTAGCACTATAACTATTCTGTTTACCCTTATTACCATTATTATTCGCACTATAACTATTATTATTATCCTTATTACTATTATTATTATCGCTATAACTATTATCATTATCCTTACTACTATTATTATTATCGCCATGTCTGTCATTATTATCCTTATTCTATTATTACTATCCCTATTACTCTTCACTTTATCCTTACAACTATTATTATTATCGCTATAACTATTATTATTATCCTTATTACTATTATTACTAGCACTATAACTATTATTATTATCCTTATTACTATTATTATTATCGCTATATATATTATTATTATCCTTACTACTATTATTATTATCGCTATGACTGTTATTATTATCCTTATTCTATTATTACTATCCCTATTACTCTTCACCTTATCCTTATAACTATTATTATTATCGCTATAACTATTATTATTATCCTTATTACTATTATTATTATCGCTATGAATGTTATTATTATCCTTATTGTATTATTACTATCCCTATTACTCTTCACTTTATCCTTATAACTATTATTAATATCGCTATAACTATTATTATTATCCTTATTACTATTATTACTAGCACTATAACTATTATTATTATGCTTATTACTATTTTTATTAGCACTATATTTATTATTATTATCCTTATTACTATTATTATTATCGCTATGACTGCTTTTATTATACTTATTCTATTATTACTATCCCTATTACTCTTGTCCTCATCCTTATAACTATTATTATTTCCCGTATTACTGTTACTATTATCACTATAACTATTATTATTTCCCTTACTACTATTATTATTATCGCTATAACTGTGATTATTATCCTTATTACTATTATGATTAGCTCGATAACTATTATTATTATCGTTATTACTATTATTATTATCGCTATGACTGTTATTATTATCCTTATTCTATTATTATTATCGCTATGACTGCTATTATTATACTTATTCTATTATTACTATCCCTATTACTCTTGTCCGAAACCTTATAACTATTATTATTTCCCTTATTACTATTATTATTATAGCTATAACTGTTATTATTATCCTTATTACTATTATTATTATCGCTATAACTGTGATTATTATTCTTATTACTATTATTATTATCGCCATAACTGTTATAATTATAGTTATTCCTATTATTATTATTGCTGTAACTGTTATTATTATCGTTATTATTATTATTGTTAGCACTATAACTATTATTATTATCCTTATTACTATTATTATTATCGCTATGACTGTTATTGTTATCCTTATTCTATTATTACTATCCCTATTACTCTTGTCTCTATCCTTATAACTATTATTATTATGCTTATTACTATTATTATTATCCTTACTACTATTATTATTATCGCTATGACTGTTATTATTATCCTTATTCTATTATTTCTATCCCTATTACTCTTGTCTTTATCCTTATAACTATTATTATTATCGCTCCGACTGCTATTATTATACTTACTCTATTTTTACTATCCCTATTACTCTTGTCCTCAACCTTATAACTATTATTATTTCCCGTATTACTATTACTATTATCACTATAACTATTATTATTTCCCTTATTACTATTATTATTATCGCTATAACTGTGATTATTATCATTATTACTATTATTATTATCGCTATACCTGTTATTAGTATCCTTATTACTATTATTATTATCGCTATAACTGTTATTATTATCCTTATTACTAGTATTATTAGCACTATAACTATTATTATTATCCTTATTACTATTATTATTATCCTTATTACTATTATTATTATCGCTATGATTGTTATTATTATCCTTATTCTATTATTTCTGTCACTATTACTCTTGTCTTTATCGTTATAACTATTATTATTATGCTTATTACTATTATTATTAGCACTATATTTATTATTATTATCCTTATTACTATTATTATTATCGCTATGACTGCTTTTATTATACTTATTCTATTATTACTATCCCTATTACTCTTGTCCTCATCCTTATAACTATTATTATTTCCCGTATTACTGTTACTATTATCACTATAACTATTATTATTTCCCTTACTACTATTATTATTATCGCTATAACTGTGATTATTATCCTTATTACTATTATGATTAGCTCGATAACTATTATTATTATCGTTATTACTATTATTATTATCGCTATGACTGTTATTATTATCCTTATTCTATTATTATTATCGCTATGACTGCTATTATTATACTTATTCTATTATTACTATCCCTATTACTCTTGTCCGAAACCTTATAACTATTATTATTTCCCTTATTACTATTATTATTATAGCTATAACTGTTATTATTATCCTTATTACTATTATTATTATCGCTATAACTGTGATTATTATTCTTATTACTATTATTATTATCGCTATAACTATTATAATTATCGTTATTACTATTATTATTATCGCTGTGACTGTTATTATTATCCTTATTCTATTATTATTATCGCTATGACTGCTATTATTATACTTATTCTATTATTACTATCCCTATTACTCTTGTCCGAAACCTCATAACTATTATTATTTCCCTTATTACTATTATTATTATAGCTATAACTGTTATTATTATCCTTATAACTATTATTATTATCGCTATAACTATTATTATTATCCTTATAACTATTATTACTAGCACTATAACTATTATTATTATCCTTATTACTATTATTATTATCGCTATATATATTATTATTATCCTTACTACTATTATTATTATCGCTATGACTGTTATTATTATCCTTATTCTATTATTACTATCCCTATTACTCTTCACCTTATCCTTATAACTATTATTATTATCGCTATAACTATTATTATTATCCTTATTACTATTATTATTATCGCTATGAATGTTATTATTATCCTTATTGTATTATTACTATCCCTATTACTCTTCACTTTATACTTATAACTATTATTAATATCGCTATAACTATTATTATTATACTTATTACTATTATTACTAGCACTATAACTATTATTATTATCGCTATGACTGTTATTATTATACTTATTGTATTATCACTATCCCTATTACTCTTGTTTTTATCCTGATAATTATTATTATTTCCCTTATTACTATTATTATTATCGCTATAACTGTTATTATTATCCTTATTACTATTATTATTATCGCTATAACTCTTGTTTTTGTCCTTATATCTATTATTATGATCGTTAATACTATTAGTATTATCGTTATAACTGTTATTATTATCCTTACTACTATTATTATTATCGCCATGTCTGTTATTATTATCCTTATTCTATTATTACTATCCCTATTACTCTTCACTTTATCCTTATAACTATATTTATTATCGCTATAACTATTATTATTATCCTTATTACTATTATTACTAGCACTATAACTATTATTATTATCCTTATTACTATTATTATTATCGCTATATCTATTATTATTATCCTTACTACTATTATTATTATCGCTATGACTGTTATTATTATCCTTATTCTATTATTACTATCCCTATTACTCTTCACTTTATCCTTATAACTATTATTATTATCGCTATAACTATTATTATTATCCTTATTACTATTATTATTATCGCTATGAATGTTATTATTATCCTTATTCTATTATTACTATCCCTATTACTCTTCACTTTATCCTTATAACTATTATTAATATCGCTATAACTATTATTATTATCCTTATTACTATTATTACTAGCACTATAATTATTATTATTATCGCTATGACTGTTATTATTATAGTTATTGTATTATTACTATCCCTATTACTCTTGTTTTTATCCTGATAATTATTATTATTTCCCTTATTACTATTATTATTATCGCTATACCTGTTTTTATTATCCTTATTACTATTATTATTATCGCTATGACTGCTATTATTATACTTATTCTATTATTACTATCCCTATTACTCTTGTCCTCAACCTTATAACTATTATTATTTCCCTTATTACTATTATTATTATCGCTATAACTGTGATTATTATCCTTATTACTATTATTATTATCGCTATAACTGTTATAATTATCGTTATTCCTATTATTATTATTGCTGTAACTGTTATTATTATCGTTATTATTATTATTATTAGCACTATAACTATTATTATTATCCTTATTACTATTATTATTATCGCTATGACTGTTATTGTTATCCTTATTCTATTATTACTATCCCTATTACTCTTGTCTCTATCCTTATAACTATTATTATTATGCTTATTACTATTATTATTAGCACTATATTTATTATTATTATCCTTATTACTATTATTATTATCGCTATGACTGCTTTTATTATACTTATTCTATTATTACTATCCCTATTACTCTTGTCCTCATCCTTATAACTATTATTATTTCCCGTATTACTGTTACTATTATCACTATAACTATTATTATTTCCCTTACTACTATTATTATTATCGCTATAACTGTGATTATTATCCTTATTACTATTATGATTAGCTCGATAACTATTATTATTATCGTTATTACTATTATTATTATCGCTATGACTGTTATTATTATCCTTATTCTATTATTATTATCGCTATGACTGCTATTATTATACTTATTCTATTATTACTATCCCTATTACTCTTGTCCGAAACCTTATAACTATTATTATTTCCCTTATTACTATTATTATTATAGCTATAACTGTTATTATTATCCTTATTACTATTATTATTATCGCTATAACTGTGATTATTATTCTTATTACTATTATTATTATCGCTATAACTGTTATAATTATCGTTATTACTATTATTATTAGCACTATAACTATTATTATTATCCTTATTACTATTATTATTATCGCTATGACTGTTATTATTATCCTTATTCTATTATTACTATCCCTATTACTCTTGTCTCTATCCTTATAACTATTATTATTATGCTTATTACTATTATTATTATCCTTACTACTATTATTATTACCGCTATGACTGTTATTATTATCCTTATTCTATTATTTCTATCCCTATTACTCTTCACTTTATCCTTATAACTAATATTATTATCCTTATAACTATTATTATTATCGCTATAACTATTATTATTATCCTTATAACTATTATTACTAGCACTATAACTATTATTATTATCCTTATTACTAGTATTATTAGCACTATAACTATTCTGTTTACCCTTATTACCATTATTATTCGCACTATAACTATTATTATTATCCTTATTACTATTATTATTATCGCTATAACTATTATCATTATCCTTACTACTATTATTATTATCGCCATGTCTGTCATTATTATCCTTATTCTATTATTACTATCCCTATTACTCTTCACTTTATCCTTACAACTATTATTATTATCGCTATAACTATTATTATTATCCTTATTACTATTATTACTAGCACTATAACTATTATTATTATCCTTATTACTATTATTATTATCGCTATATATATTATTATTATCCTTACTACTATTATTATTATCGCTATGACTGTTATTATTATCCTTATTCTATTATTACTATCCCTATTACTCTTCACCTTATCCTTATAACTATTATTATTATCGCTATAACTATTATTATTATCCTTATTACTATTATTATTATCCTTATTACTATTATTATTATCGCTATGATTGTTATTATTATCCTTATTCTATTATTTCTGTCACTATTACTCTTGTCTTTATCGTTATAACTATTATTATTATGCTTATTACTATTATTATTAGCACTATATTTATTATTATTATCCTTATTACTATTATTATTATCGCTATGACTGCTTTTATTATACTTATTCTATTATTACTATCCCTATTACTCTTGTCCTCATCCTTATAACTATTATTATTTCCCGTATTACTGTTACTATTATCACTATAACTATTATTATTTCCCTTACTACTATTATTATTATCGCTATAACTGTGATTATTATCCTTATTACTATTATGATTAGCTCGATAACTATTATTATTATCGTTATTACTATTATTATTATCGCTATGACTGTTATTATTATCCTTATTCTATTATTATTATCGCTATGACTGCTATTATTATACTTATTCTATTATTACTATCCCTATTACTCTTGTCCGAAACCTTATAACTATTATTATTTCCCTTATTACTATTATTATTATAGCTATAACTGTTATTATTATCCTTATTACTATTATTATTATCGCTATAACTGTGATTATTATTCTTATTACTATTATTATTATCGCTATAACTATTATAATTATCGTTATTACTATTATTATTATCGCTGTGACTGTTATTATTATCCTTATTCTATTATTATTATCGCTATGACTGCTATTATTATACTTATTCTATTATTACTATCCCTATTACTCTTGTCCGAAACCTCATAACTATTATTATTTCCCTTATTACTATTATTATTATAGCTATAACTGTTATTATTATCCTTATAACTATTATTATTATCGCTATAACTATTATTATTATCCTTATAACTATTATTACTAGCACTATAACTATTATTATTATCCTTATTACTATTATTATTATCGCTATATATATTATTATTATCCTTACTACTATTATTATTATCGCTATGACTGTTATTATTATCCTTATTCTATTATTACTATCCCTATTACTCTTCACCTTATCCTTATAACTATTATTATTATCGCTATAACTATTATTATTATCCTTATTACTATTATTATTATCGCTATGAATGTTATTATTATCCTTATTGTATTATTACTATCCCTATTACTCTTCACTTTATACTTATAACTATTATTAATATCGCTATAACTATTATTATTATACTTATTACTATTATTACTAGCACTATAACTATTATTATTATCGCTATGACTGTTATTATTATACTTATTGTATTATCACTATCCCTATTACTCTTGTTTTTATCCTGATAATTATTATTATTTCCCTTATTACTATTATTATTATCGCTATAACTGTTATTATTATCCTTATTACTATTATTATTATCGCTATAACTCTTGTTTTTGTCCTTATATCTATTATTATGATCGTTAATACTATTAGTATTATCGTTATAACTGTTATTATTATCCTTACTACTATTATTATTATCGCCATGTCTGTTATTATTATCCTTATTCTATTATTACTATCCCTATTACTCTTCACTTTATCCTTATAACTATATTTATTATCGCTATAACTATTATTATTATCCTTATTACTATTATTACTAGCACTATAACTATTATTATTATCCTTATTACTATTATTATTATCGCTATATCTATTATTATTATCCTTACTACTATTATTATTATCGCTATGACTGTTATTATTATCCTTATTCTATTATTACTATCCCTATTACTCTTCACTTTATCCTTATAACTATTATTATTATCGCTATAACTATTATTATTATCCTTATTACTATTATTATTATCGCTATGAATGTTATTATTATCCTTATTCTATTATTACTATCCCTATTACTCTTCACTTTATCCTTATAACTATTATTAATATCGCTATAACTATTATTATTATCCTTATTACTATTATTACTAGCACTATAATTATTATTATTATCGCTATGACTGTTATTATTATAGTTATTGTATTATTACTATCCCTATTACTCTTGTTTTTATCCTGATAATTATTATTATTTCCCTTATTACTATTATTATTATCGCTATACCTGTTTTTATTATCCTTATTACTATTATTATTATCGCTATGACTGCTATTATTATACTTATTCTATTATTACTATCCCTATTACTCTTGTCCTCAACCTTATAACTATTATTATTTCCCTTATTACTATTATTATTATCGCTATAACTGTGATTATTATCCTTATTACTATTATTATTATCGCTATAACTGTTATAATTATCGTTATTCCTATTATTATTATTGCTGTAACTGTTATTATTATCGTTATTATTATTATTATTAGCACTATAACTATTATTATTATCCTTATTACTATTATTATTATCGCTATGACTGTTATTGTTATCCTTATTCTATTATTACTATCCCTATTACTCTTGTCTCTATCCTTATAACTATTATTATTATGCTTATTACTCTTATTATTATCCTTACTACTATTATTATTATCGCTATGACTGTTATTATTATCCTTGTTCTATTATTACTATCCCTATTACTCTTCACTTTATCCTTATAACTATTATTAATATCGCTATAACTATTATTATTATCCTTATTACTATTATTACTAGCACTATAATTATTATTATTATCGCTATGACTGTTATTATTATACTTATTGTATTATTACTATCCCTATTACTCTTGTTTTTATCCTGATAATTATTATTATTTCCCTTATTACTATTATTATTATCGCTATGCCTGTTTTTATTATCCTTATTACTATTATTATTATCGCTATGACTGCTATTATTATACTTATTCTATTATTACTATCCCTATTACTCTTGTCCTCAACCTTATAACTATTATTATTTCCCTTATTACTATTATTATTATCGCTATGACTGTTATTGTTATCCTTATTCTATTATTACTATCCCTATTACTCTTGTCTCTATCCTTATAACTATTATTATTATGCTTATTACTCTTATTATTATCCTTACTACTATTATTATTATTGCTATGACTGTTATTATTATCCTTATTCTATTATTTCTATCCCTATTACTCTTGTCTTTATCCTTATAACTATTATTATTATCCTTATTACTATTATTATTATCGCTCCGACTGCTATTATTATACTTACTCTATTTTTACTATCCCTATTACTCTTGTCCTCAACCTTATAACTATTATTATTTCCCGTATTACTATTACTATTATCACTATAACTATTATTATTTCCCTTATTACTATTATTATTATCGCTATACCTGTTATTAGTATCGTTATTCCTATTATTATTATTGCTGTAACTGTTATTATTATCGTTATTACTATTATTATTAGCACTATAACTATTATTATTATCCTTATTACTATTATTATTATCGCTATGACTGTTATTATTATCCTTATTCTATTATTACTATCCCTATTACTCTTGTCTCTATCCTTATAACTATTATTATTATGCTTATTACTATTATTATTATCCTTACTACTATTATTATTACCGCTATGACTGTTATTATTATCCTTATTCTATTATTTCTATCCCTATTACTCTTCACTTTATCCTTATAACTAATATTATTATCCTTATAACTATTATTATTATCGCTATAACTATTATTATTATCCTTATAACTATTATTACTAGCACTATAACTATTATTATTATCCTTATTACTAGTATTATTAGCACTATAACTATTCTGTTTATCCTTATTACCATTATTATTCGCACTATAACTATTATTATTATCCTTATTACTATTATTATTATCGCTATAACTATTATCATTATCCTTACTACTATTATTATTATCGCCATGTCTGTCATTATTATCCTTATTCTATTATTACTATCCTTATTACTCTTCACTTTATCCTTACAACTATTATTATTATCGCTATAACTATTATTATTATCCTTATTACTATTATTACTAGCACTATAACTATTATTATTATCCTCATTACTATTATTATTATCGCTATATATATTATTATTATCCTTACTACTATTATTATTATCGCTATGACTGTTATTATTATCCTTATTCTATTATTACTATCCCTATTACTCTTCACTTTATCCTTATAACTATTATTATTATCGCTATAACTATTATTATTATCCTTATTACTATTATTATTATCGCTATGAATGTTATTATTATCCTTATTGTATTATTACTATCCCTATTACTCTTCACTTTATCCTTATAACTATTATTAATATCGCTATAACTATTATTATTATCCTTATTACTATTATTACTAGCACTATAACTATTATTATTATCGCTATGACTGTTATTATTATACTTATTGTATTATCACTATCCCTATTACTCTGGTTTTTATCCTGATAATTATTATTATTTCCCTTATTACTATTATTATTATCGCTATAACTGTTATTATTATCCTTATTACTATTATTATTATCGCTATAACTGTTATAATTATCGTTATTCCTATTATTATTATTGCTGTAACTGTTATTATTATCGTTATTATTATTATTATTAGCACTATAACTATTATTATTATCCTTATTACTATTATTATTATCGCTATGACTGTTATTGTTATCCTTATTCTATTATTACTATCCCTATTACTCTTGTCTCTATCCTTATAACTATTATTATTATGCTTATTACTCTTCACTTTATCCTTATAACTATTATTAATATCGCTATAACTATTATTATTATCCTTATTACTATTATTACTAGCACTATAATTATTATTATTATCGCTATGACTGTTATTATTATACTTATTGTATTATTACTATCCCTATTACTCTTGTTTTTATCCTGATAATTATTATTATTTCCCTTATTACTATTATTATTATCGCTATACCTGTTTTTATTATCCTTATTACTATTATTATTATCGCTATGACTGCTATTATTATACTTATTCTATTATTACTATCCTTATTACTCTTGTCCTCAACCTTATAACTATTATTATTTCCCTTATTACTATTATTATTATCGCTATAACTGTGATTATTATCCTTATTACTATTATTATTATCGCTATAACTGTTATAATTATCGTTATTCCTATTATTATTATTGCTGTAACTGTTATTATTATCGTTATTATTATTATTATTAGCACTATAACTATTATTATTATCCTTATTACTATTATTATTATCGCTATGACTGTTATTGTTATCCTTATTCTATTATTACTATCCCTATTACTCTTGTCTCTATCCTTATAACTATTATTATTATGCTTATTACTCTTATTATTATCCTTACTACTATTATTATTATCGCTATGACTGTTATTATTATCCTTATTCTATTATTACTATCCCTATTACTCTTCACTTTATCCTTATAACTATTATTAATATCGCTATAACTATTATTATTATCCTTATTACTATTATTACTAGCACTATAATTATTATTATTATCGCTATGACTGTTATTATTATACTTATTGTATTATTACTATCCCTATTACTCTTGTTTTTATCCTGATAATTATTATTATTTCCCTTATTACTATTATTATTATCGCTATACCTGTTTTTATTATCCTTATTACTATTATTATTATCGCTATGACTGCTATTATTATACTTATTCTATTATTACTATCCCTATTACTCTTGTCCTCAACCTTATAACTATTATTATTTCCCTTATTACTATTATTATTATCGCTATAACTGTGATTATTATCCTTATTACTATTATTATTATCGCTATAACTGTTATAATTATCGTTATTCCTATTATTATTATTGCTGTAACTGTTATTATTATCGTTATTATTATTATTATTAGCACTATAACTATTATTATTATCCTTATTACTATTATTATTATCGCTATGACTGTTATTGTTATCCTTATTCTATTATTACTATCCCTATTACTCTTGTCTCTATCCTTATAACTATTATTATTATGCTTATTACTCTTATTATTATCCTTACTACTATTATTATTATCGCTATGACTGTTATTATTATCCTTACTACTATTATTATTATCGCTATGACTGTTATTATTATCCTTATTCTATTATTTCTATCCCTATTACTCTTGTCTTTATCCTTATAACTATTATTATTATCCTTATTACTATTATTATTATCGCTCCGACTGCTATTATTATACTTACTCTATTTTTACTATCCCTATTACTCTTGTCCTCAACCTTATAACTATTATTATTTCCCGTATTACTATTACTATTATCACTATAACTATTATTATTTCCCTTATTACTATTATTATTATCGCTATACCTGTTATTAGTATCCTTATTACTATTATTATTATCGCTATAACTGTTATTATTATCCTTATTACTAGTATTATTAGCACTATAACTATTATTATTATCCTTATTACTATTATTATTATCGCTATGATTGTTATTATTATCCTTATTCTATTATTTCTATCCCTATTACTCTTGTCTTTATCGTTATAACTATTATTATTATGCTTATTACTATTATTATTAGCACTATATTTATTATTATTATAATTATTACTATTATTATTATCGCTATGACTGCTTTTATTATACTTATTCTATTATTACTATCCCTATTACTCTTGTCCTCATCCTTATAACTATTATTATTTCCCGTATTACTGTTACTATTATCACTATAACTATTATTATTTCCCTTACGACTATTATTATTATCGCTATAACTGTGATTATTATCCTTATTACTATTATGATTAGCTCTATAACTATTATTATTATCGTTATTACTATTATTATTATCGCTATGACTGTTATTATTATCCTTATTCTATTATTATTATCGCTATGACTGCTATTATTATACTTATTCTATTATTACTATCACTATTACTCTTGTCCGAAACCTTATAACTATTATTATTTCCCTTCTTACTATTATTATTATCGCTATAACTGTGATTATTATCCTTATTACTATTATTATTATCGCTATAACTGTTATAATTATCGTTATTCCTATTATTATTATTGCTGTAACTGTTATTATTATCGTTAATACTATTATTATTAGCACTATACCTATTATTATTATCCTTATTACTATTATTATTATCGCTATGACTGTTATTATTATCCTTATTCTATTATTACTATCCCTATTACTCTTGTCTCTATCCTTATAACTATTATTATTATGCTTATTACTATTCTTATTATCCTTACTACTACTATTATTATCGCTATGACTGTTATTGTTATCCTTATTCTATTATTACTATCCCTATTACTCTTCACTTTATCCTTATAACTATTATTAATATCGCTATAACTATTATTATTATCCTTATTACTATTATTACTAGCACTATAACTATTATTATTATCCTTATTACTATTATTATTATCGCTATAACTGTGATTATTATCCTTATTACTATTATTATTATCGCTATAACTGTTATAATTATCGTTATTCCTATTATTATTATTGCTGTAACTGTTATTATTATCGTTATTACTATTATTATTAGCACTATAACTATTATTATTATCCTTATTACTATTATTATTATCGCTATGACTGTTATTATTATCCTTATTCTATTATTACTATCCCTATTACTCTTGTCTCTATCCTTATAACTATTATTATTATGCTTATTACTATTATTATTATCCTTACTACTATTATTATTACCGCTATGACTGTTGTTATTATCCTTATTCTATTATTTCTATCCCTATTACTCTTCACTTTATCCTTATAACTAATATTATTATCCTTATAACTATTATTATTATCGCTATAACTATTATTATTATCCTTATAACTATTATTACTAGCACTATAACTATTATTATTATCCTTATTACTAGTATTATTAGCACTATAACTATTCTGTTTATCCTTATTACCATTATTATTCGCACTATAACTATTATTATTATCCTTATTACTATTATTATTATCGCTATAACTATTATCATTATCCTTACTACTATTATTATTATCGCCATGTCTGTCATTATTATCCTTATTCTATTATTACTATCCCTATTACTCTTCACTTTATCCTTACAACTATTATTATTATCGCTATAACTATTATTATTATCCTTATTACTATTATTACTAGCACTATAACTATTATTATTATCCTTATTACTATTATTATTATCGCTATATATATTATTATTATCCTTACTACTATTATTATTATCGCTATGACTGTTATTATTATCCTTATTCTATTATTTCTATCCCTATTACTCTTGTCTTTATCGTTATAACTATTATTATTATGCTTATTACTATTATTATTAGCACTATATTTATTATTATTATAATTATTACTATTATTATTATCGCTATGACTGCTTTTATTATACTTATTCTATTATTACTATCCCTATTACTCTTGTCCTCATCCTTATAACTATTATTATTTCCCGTATTACTGTTACTATTATCACTATAACTATTATTATTTCCCTTACGACTATTATTATTATCGCTATAACTGTGATTATTATCCTTATTACTATTATGATTAGCTCTATAACTATTATTATTATCGTTATTACTATTATTATTATCGCTATGACTGTTATTATTATCCTTATTCTATTATTATTATCGCTATGACTGCTATTATTATACTTATTCTATTATTACTATCACTATTACTCTTGTCCGAAACCTTATAACTATTATTATTTCCCTTCTTACTATTATTATTATCGCTATAACTGTGATTATTATCCTTATTACTATTATTATTATCGCTATAACTGTTATAATTATCGTTATTCCTATTATTATTATTGCTGTAACTGTTATTATTATCGTTAATACTATTATTATTAGCACTATACCTATTATTATTATCCTTATTACTATTATTATTATCGCTATGACTGTTATTATTATCCTTATTCTATTATTACTATCCCTATTACTCTTGTCTCTATCCTTATAACTATTATTATTATGCTTATTACTATTCTTATTATCCTTACTACTACTATTATTATCGCTATGACTGTTATTGTTATCCTTATTCTATTATTACTATCCCATTTCTCTTCACTTTATCCTTATAACTATTATTAATATCGCTATAACTATTATTATTATCCTTATTACTATTATTACTAGCACTATAACTATTATTATTATCCTTATTACTATTATTATTATCGCTATAACTGTGATTATTATCCTTATTACTATTATTATTATCGCTATAACTGTTATAATTATCGTTATTCCTATTATTATTATTGCTGTAACTGTTATTATTATCGTTATTACTATTATTATTAGCACTATAACTATTATTATTATCCTTATTACTATTATTATTATCGCTATGACTGTTATTATTATCCTTATTCTATTATTACTATCCCTATTACTCTTGTCTCTATCCTTATAACTATTATTATTATGCTTATTACTATTATTATTATCCTTACTACTATTATTATTACCGCTATGACTGTTGTTATTATCCTTATTCTATTATTTCTATCCCTATTACTCTTCACTTTATCCTTATAACTAATATTATTATCCTTATAACTATTATTATTATCGCTATAACTATTATTATTATCCTTATAACTATTATTACTAGCACTATAACTATTATTATTATCCTTATTACTAGTATTATTAGCACTATAACTATTCTGTTTATCCTTATTACCATTATTATTCGCACTATAACTATTATTATTATCCTTATTACTATTATTATTATCGCTATAACTATTATCATTATCCTTACTACTATTATTATTATCGCCATGTCTGTCATTATTATCCTTATTCTATTATTACTATCCCTATTACTCTTCACTTTATCCTTACAACTATTATTATTATCGCTATAACTATTATTATTATCCTTATTACTATTATTACTAGCACTATAACTATTATTATTATCCTTATTACTATTATTATTATCGCTATATATATTATTATTATCCTTACTACTATTATTATTATCGCTATGACTGTTATTATTATCCTTATTCTATTATTTCTATCCCTATTACTCTTGTCTTTATCGTTATAACTATTATTATTATGCTTATTACTATTATTATTAGCACTATATTTATTATTATTATAATTATTACTATTATTATTATCGCTATGACTGCTTTTATTATACTTATTCTATTATTACTATCCCTATTACTCTTGTCCTCATCCTTATAACTATTATTATTTCCCGTATTACTGTTACTATTATCACTATAACTATTATTATTTCCCTTACGACTATTATTATTATCGCTATAACTGTGATTATTATCCTTATTACTATTATGATTAGCTCTATAACTATTATTATTATCGTTATTACTATTATTATTATCGCTATGACTGTTATTATTATCCTTATTCTATTATTATTATCGCTATGACTGCTATTATTATACTTATTCTATTATTACTATCACTATTACTCTTGTCCGAAACCTTATAACTATTATTATTTCCCTTCTTACTATTATTATTATCGCTATAACTGTGATTATTATCCTTATTACTATTATTATTATCGCTATAACTGTTATAATTATCGTTATTCCTATTATTATTATTGCTGTAACTGTTATTATTATCGTTAATACTATTATTATTAGCACTATACCTATTATTATTATCCTTATTACTATTATTATTATCGCTATGACTGTTATTATTATCCTTATTCTATTATTACTATCCCTATTACTCTTGTCTCTATCCTTATAACTATTATTATTATGCTTATTACTATTCTTATTATCCTTACTACTACTATTATTATCGCTATGACTGTTATTGTTATCCTTATTCTATTATTACTATCCCATTTCTCTTCACTTTATCCTTATAACTATTATTAATATCGCTATAACTATTATTATTATCCTTATTACTATTATTACTAGCACTATAACTATTATTATTATCCTTATTACTATTATTATTATCGCTATAACTGTGATTATTATCCTTATTACTATTATTATTATCGCTATAACTGTTATAATTATCGTTATTCCTATTATTATTATTGCTGTAACTGTTATTATTATCGTTATTACTATTATTATTAGCACTATAACTATTATTATTATCCTTATTACTATTATTATTATCGCTATGACTGTTATTATTATCCTTATTCTATTATTACTATCCCTATTACTCTTGTCTCTATCCTTATAACTATTATTATTATGCTTATTACTATTATTATTATCCTTACTACTATTATTATTACCGCTATGACTGTTGTTATTATCCTTATTCTATTATTTCTATCCCTATTACTCTTCACTTTATCCTTATAACTAATATTATTATCCTTATAACTATTATTATTATCGCTATAACTATTATTATTATCCTTATAACTATTATTACTAGCACTATAACTATTATTATTATCCTTATTACTAGTATTATTAGCACTATAACTATTCTGTTTATCCTTATTACCATTATTATTCGCACTATAACTATTATTATTATCCTTATTACTATTATTATTATCGCTATAACTATTATCATTATCCTTACTACTATTATTATTATCGCCATGTCTGTCATTATTATCCTTATTCTATTATTACTATCCCTATTACTCTTCACTTTATCCTTACAACTATTATTATTATCGCTATAACTATTATTATTATCCTTATTACTATTATTACTAGCACTATAACTATTATTATTATCCTTATTACTATTATTATTATCGCTATATATATTATTATTATCCTTACTACTATTATTATTATCGCTATGACTGTTATTATTATCCTTATTCTATTATTTCTATCCCTATTACTCTTGTCTTTATCGTTATAACTATTATTATTATGCTTATTACTATTATTATTAGCACTATATTTATTATTATTATAATTATTACTATTATTATTATCGCTATGACTGCTTTTATTATACTTATTCTATTATTACTATCCCTATTACTCTTGTCCTCATCCTTATAACTATTATTATTTCCCGTATTACTGTTACTATTATCACTATAACTATTATTATTTCCCTTACGACTATTATTATTATCGCTATAACTGTGATTATTATCCTTATTACTATTATGATTAGCTCTATAACTATTATTATTATCGTTATTACTATTATTATTATCGCTATGACTGTTATTATTATCCTTATTCTATTATTATTATCGCTATGACTGCTATTATTATACTTATTCTATTATTACTATCCCTATTACTCTTGTCCGAAACCTTATAACTATTATTATTTCCCTTCTTACTATTATTATTATCGCTATAACTGTGATTATTATCCTTATTACTATTATTATTATCGCTATAACTGTTATAATTATCGTTATTCCTATTATTATTATTGCTGTAACTGTTATTATTATCGTTAATACTATTATTATTAGCACTATACCTATTATTATTATCCTTATTACTATTATTATTATCGCTATGACTGTTATTATTATCCTTATTCTATTATTACTATCCCTATTACTCTTGTCTCTATCCTTATAACTATTATTATTATGCTTATTACTATTCTTATTATCCTTACTACTACTATTATTATCGCTATGACTGTTATTGTTATCCTTATTCTATTATTACTATCCCTATTACTCTTCACTTTATCCTTATAACTATTATTAATATCGCTATAACTATTATTATTATCCTTATTACTATTATTACTAGCACTATAACTATTATTATTATCCTTATTACTATTATTATTATCGCTATAACTGTGATTATTATCCTTATTACTATTATTATTATCGCTATAACTGTTATAATTATCGTTATTCCTATTATTATTATTGCTGTAACTGTTATTATTATCGTTATTACTATTATTATTAGCACTATAACTATTATTATTTTCCTTATTACTATTATTATTATCGCTATGACTGTTATTATTATCCTTATTCTATTATTACTATCCCTATTACTCATGTCTCTATCCTTATAACTATTATTATTATGCTTATTACTATTATTATTATCCTTACTACTATTATTATTACCGCTATGACTGTTATTATTATCCTTATTGTATTATTTCTATCCCTATTACTCTTCACTTTATCCTTATAACTAATATTATTATCCTTACTACTACTATTATTATCGCTATGACTGTTATTGTTATCCTTATTCTATTATTACTATCCCTATTACTCTTCACTTTATCCTTATAACTATTATTAATATCGCTATAACTATTATTATTATCCTTATTACTATTATTACTAGCACTATAACTATTATTATTATCCTTATTACTATTATTATTATCGCTATAACTGTGATTATTATCCTTATTACTATTATTATTATCGCTATAACTGTTATAATTATCGTTATTCCTATTATTATTATTGCTGTAACTGTTATTATTATCGTTATTACTATTATTATTAGCACTATAACTATTATTATTTTCCTTATTACTATTATTATTATCGCTATGACTGTTATTATTATCCTTATTCTATTATTACTATCCCTATTACTCATGTCTCTATCCTTATAACTATTATTATTATGCTTATTACTATTATTATTATCCTTACTACTATTATTATTACCGCTATGACTGTTATTATTATCCTTATTGTATTATTTCTATCCCTATTACTCTTCACTTTATCCTTATAACTAATATTATTATCCTTATAACTATTATTATTATCGCTATAACTATTATTATTATCCTTATAACTATTATTACTAGCACTATAACTATTATTATTATCCTTATTACTAGTATTATTAGCACTATAACTATTCTGTTTATCCTTATTACCATTATTATTCGCACTATAACTATTATTATTATCCTTATTACTATTATTATTATCGCTATAACTATTATCATTATCCTTACTACTATTATTATTATCGCCATGTCTGTCATTATTATCCTTATTCTATTATTACTATCCCTATTACTCTTCACTTTATCCTTACAACTATTATTATTATCGCTATAACTATTATTATTATCCTTATTACTATTATTACTAGCACTATAACTATTATTATTATCCTTATTACTATTATTATTATCGCTATATATATTATTATTATCCTTACTACTATTATTATTATCGCTATGACTGTTATTATTATCCTTATTCTATTATTACTATCCCTATTACTCTTCACTTTATCCTTATAACTATTATTATTATCGCTATAACTATTATTATTATCCTTATTACTATTATTATTATCGCTATGAATGTTATTATTATCCTTATTGTATTATTACTATCCCTATTACTCTTCACTTTATCCTTATAACTATTATTAATATCGCTATAACTATTATTATTATCCTTATTACTATTATTACTAGCACTATAACTATTATTATTATCGCTATGACTGTTATTATTATACTTATTGTATTATCACTATCCCTATTACTCTTGTTTTTATCCTGATAATTATTATTATTTCCCTTATTACTATTATTATTATCGCTATAACTGTTATTATTATCCTTATTACTATTATTATTATCGCTATAACTCTTGTTTTTGTCCTTATATCTATTATTATGATCGTTAATACTATTAGTATTATCGTTATAACTGTTATTATTATCCTTACTACTATTATTATTATCGCTATGACTGTTATTATTATCCTTATTCTATTATTACTATCTCTATTACTCTTCACTTTATCCTTATAACTATTATTATTATCGCTATAACTATTATTATTATCCTTATTACTATTATTATTATCGCTATGAATGTTATTATTATCCTTATTCTATTATTACTATCCCTATTACTCTTCACTTTATCCTTATAACTATTATTAATATCGCTATAACTATTATTATTATCCTTATTACTATTATTACTAGCACTATAATTATTATTATTATCGCTATGACTGTTATTATTATACTTATTGTATTATTACTATCCCTATTATTCTTGTTTTTATCCTGATAATTATTATTATTTCCCTTATTACTATTATTATTATCGCTATACCTGTTTTTATTATCCTTATTACTATTATTATTATCGCTATGACTGCTATTATTATACTTATTCTATTATTACTATCCCTATTACTCTTGTCCTCAACCTTATAACTATTATTATTTCCCTTATTACTATTATTATTATCGCTATAACTGTGATTATTATACTTATTACTATTATTATTATCGCTATAACTGTTATAATTATCGTTATTCCTATTATTATTATTGCTGTAACTGTTATTATTATCGTTATTATTATTATTATTAGCACTATAACTATTATTATTATCCTTATTACTATTATTATTATCGCTATGACTGTTATTGTTATCCTTATTCTATTATTACTATCCCTATTACTCTTGTCTCTATCCTTATAACTATTATTATTATGCTTATTACTCTTCACTTTATCCTTATAACTATTATTAATATCGCTATAACTATTATTATTATCCTTATTACTATTATTACTAGCACTATAATTATTATTATTATCGCTATGACTGTTATTATTATACTTATTGTATTATTACTATCCCTATTACTCTTGTTTTTATCCTGATAATTATTATTATTTCCCTTATTACTATTATTATTATCGCTATACCTGTTTTTATTATCCTTATTACTATTATTATTATCGCTATGACTGCTATTATTATACTTATTCTATTATTACTATCCCTATTACTCTTGTCCTCAACCTTATAACTATTATTATTTCCCTTATTACTATTATTATTATCGCTATAACTGTGATTATTATCCTTATTACTATTATTATTATCGCTATAACTGTTATAATTATCGTTATTCCTATTATTATTATTGCTGTAACTGTTATTATTATCGTTATTATTATTATTATTAGCACTATAACTATTATTATTATCCTTATTACTATTATTATTATCGCTATAACTGTTATTATTATCCTTATTACTATTATTATTATCGCTATAACTCTTGTTTTTGTCCTTATATCTATTATTATGATCGTTAATACTATTAGTATTATCGTTATAACTGTTATTATTATCCTTACTACTATTATTATTATCGCCATGTCTGTTATTATTATCCTTATTCTATTATTACTATCCCTATTACTCTTCACTTTATCCTTATAACTATATTTATTATCGCTATAACTATTATTATTATCCTTATTACTATTATTACTAGCACTATAACTATTATTATTATCGCTATGACTGTTATTATTATACTTATTGTATTATCACTATCCCTATTACTCTTGTTTTTATCCTGATAATTATTATTATTTCCCTTATTACTATTATTATTATCGCTATAACTGTTATTATTATCCTTATTACTATTATTATTATCGCTATAACTCTTGTTTTTGTCCTTATATCTATTATTATGATCGTTAATACTATTAGTATTATCGTTATAACTGTTATTATTATCCTTACTACTATTATTATTATCGCCATGTCTGTTATTATTATCCTTATTCTATTATTACTATCCCTATTACTCTTCACTTTATCCTTATAACTATATTTATTATCGCTATAACTATTATTATTATCCTTATTACTATTATTATTATCGCTATAACTGTTATTATTATCCTTATTACTAGTATTATTAGCACTATAACTATTATTATTATCCTTATTACTATTATTGTTATCGCTATGATTGTTATTATTATCCTTATTCTATTATTTCTATCCCTATTACTCTTGTCTTTATCGTTATAACTATTATTATTATGCTTATTACTATTATTATTAGCACTATATTTATTATTATTATAATTATTACTATTATTATTATCGCTATAACTGCTTTTATTATACTTATTCTATTATTACTATCCCTATTACTCTTGTCCTCATCCTTATAACTATTATTATTTCCCGTATTACTGTTACTATTATCACTATAACTATTATTATTTCCCTTACGACTATTATTATTATCGCTATAACTGTGATTATTATCCTTATTACTATTATGATTAGCTCTATAACTATTATTATTATCGTTATTACTATTATTATTATCGCTATGACTGTTATTATTATCCTTATTCTATTATTATTATCGCTATGACTGCTATTATTATACTTATTCTATTATTACTATCCCTATTACTCTTGTCCGAAACCTTATAACTATTATTATTTCCCTTCTTACTATTATTATTATCGCTATAACTGTGATTATTATCCTTATTACTATTATTATTATCGCTATAACTGTTATAATTATCGTTATTCCTATTATTATTATTGCTGTAACTGTTATTATTATCGTTAATACTATTATTATTAGCACTATAACTATTATTATTATCCTTATTACTATTATTATTATCGCTATGACTGTTATTATTATCCTTATTCTATTATTACTATCCCTATTACTCTTGTCTCTATCCTTATAACTATTATTATTATGCTTATTACTATTCTTATTATCCTTACTACTACTATTATTATCGCTATGACTGTTATTGTTATCCTTATTCTATTATTACTATCCCTATTACTCTTCACTTTATCCTTATAACTATTATTAATATCGCTATAACTATTATTATTATCCTTATTACTATTATTACTAGCACTATAACTATTATTATTATCCTTATTACTATTATTATTATCGCTATAACTGTGATTATTATCCTTATTACTATTATTATTATCGCTATAACTGTTATAATTATCGTTATTCCTATTATTATTATTGCTGTAACTGTTATTATTATCGTTATTACTATTATTATTAGCACTATAACTATTATTATTATCCTTATTACTATTATTATTATCGCTATGACTGTTATTATTATCCTTATTCTATTATTACTATCCCTATTACTCTTGTCTCTATCCTTATAACTATTATTATTATGCTTATTACTATTATTATTATCCTTACTACTATTATTATTACCGCTATGACTGTTATTATTATCCTTTTTCTATTATTTCTATCCCTATTACTCTTCACTTTATCCTTATAACTAATATTATTATCCTTATAACTATTATTATTATCGCTATAACTATTATTATTATCCTTATAACTATTATTACTAGCACTATAACTATTATTATTATCCTTATTACTAGTATTATTAGCACTATAACTATTCTGTTTATCCTTATTACCATTATTATTCGCACTATAACTATTATTATTATCCTTATTACTATTATTATTATCGCTATAACTATTATCATTATCCTTACTACTATTATTATTATCGCCATGTCTGTCATTATTATCCTTATTCTATTATTACTATCCCTATTACTCTTCACTTTATCCTTACACCTATTATTATTATCGCTATAACTATTATTATTATCCTTATTACTATTATTACTAGCACTATAACTATTATTATTATCCTTATTACTATTATTATTATCGCTATATATATTATTATTATCCTTACTACTATTATTATTATCGCTATGACTGTTATTATTATCCTTATTCTATTATTTCTATCCCTATTACTCTTGTCTTTATCGTTATAACTATTATTATTATGCTTATTACTATTATTATTAGCACTATATTTATTATTATTATAATTATTACTATTATTATTATCGCTATGACTGCTTTTATTATACTTATTCTATTATTACTATCCCTATTACTCTTGTCCTCATCCTTATAACTATTATTATTTCCCGTATTACTGTTACTATTATCACTATAACTATTATTATTTCCCTTACGACTATTATTATTATCGCTATAACTGTGATTATTATCCTTATTACTATTATGATTAGCTCTATAACTATTATTATTATCGTTATTACTATTATTATTATCGCTATGACTGTTATTATTATCCTTATTCTATTATTATTATCGCTATGACTGCTATTATTATACTTATTCTATTATTACTATCCCTATTACTCTTGTCCGAAACCTTATAACTATTATTATTTCCCTTCTTACTATTATTATTATCGCTATAACTGTGATTATTATCCTTATTACTATTATTATTATCGCTATAACTGTTATAATTATCGTTATTCCTATTATTATTATTGCTGTAACTGTTATTATTATCGTTAATACTATTATTATTAGCACTATAACTATTATTATTATCCTTATTACTATTATTATTATCGCTATGACTGTTATTGTTATCCTTATTCTATTATTACTATCCCTATTACTCTTGTCTCTATCCTTATAACTATTATTATTATGCTTATTACTCTTATTATTATCCTTACTACTATTATTATTATCACTATGACTGTTATTATTATCCTTATTCTATTATTACTATCCCTATTACTCTTCACTTTATCCTTATAACTATTATTAATATCGCTATAACTATTATTATTATCCTTATTACTATTATTACTAGCACTATAATTATTATTATTATCGCTATGACTGTTATTATTATACTTATTGTATTATTACTATCCCTATTACTCTTGTTTTTATCCTGATAATTATTATTATTTCCCTTATTACTATTATTATTATCGCTATACCTGTTTTTATTATCCTTATTACTATTATTATTATCGCTATGACTGCTATTATTATACTTATTCTATTATTACTATCCCTATTACTCTTGTCCTCAACCTTATAACTATTATTATTTCCCTTATTACTATTATTATTATCGCTATAACTGTGATTATTATCCTTATTACTATTATTATTATCGCTATAACTGTTATAATTATCGTTATTCCTATTATTATTATTGCTGTAACTGTTATTATTATCGTTATTATTATTATTATTAGCACTATAACTATTATTATTATCCTTATTACTATTATTATTATCGCTATGACTGTTATTGTTATCCTTATTCTATTATTACTATCCCTATTACTCTTGTCTCTATCCTTATAACTATTATTATTATGCTTATTACTGTTATTATTATCCTTACTACTATTATTATTATCGCTATGACTGTTATTATTATCCTTATTCTATTATTTCTATCCCTATTACTCTTGTCTTTATCCTTATAACTATTATTATTATCCTTATTACTATTATTATTATCGCTCCGACTGCTATTATTATACTTACTCTATTTTTACTATCCCTATTACTCTTGTCCTCAACCTTATAACTATTATTATTTCCCGTATTACTATTACTATTATCACTATAACTATTATTATTTCCCTTATTACTATTATTATTATCGCTATACCTGTTATTAGTATCCTTATTACTATTATTATTATCGCTATAACTGTTATTATTATCCTTATTACTAGTATTATTAGCACTATAACTATTATTATTATCCTTATTACTATTATTATTATCGCTATGATTGTTATTATTATCCTTATTCTATTATTTCTATCCCTATTACTCTTGTCTTTATCGTTATAACTATTATTATTATGCTTATTACTATTATTATTAGCACTATATTTATTATTATTATAATTATTACTATTATTATTATCGCTATGACTGCTTTTATTATACTTATTACTATTATTATTATCGCTATAACTGTTATAATTATCGTTATTCCTATTATTATTATTGCTGTAACTGTTATTATTATCGTTAATACTATTATTATTAGCACTATAACTATTATTATTAGCACTATAACTATTATTATTATCAATATTACTATTATTATTATCGCTATGACTGTTATTATTATCCTTATTCTATTATTACTATCCCTATTACTCTTGTCTCTATCCTTATAACTATTATTATTATGCTTATTACTATTCTTATTATCCTTACTACTACTATTATTATCGCTATGACTGTTATTGTTATCCTTATTCTATTATTACTATCCCTATTACTCTTCACTTTATCCTTATAACTATTATTAATATCGCTATAACTATTATTGTTATCCTTATTACTATTATTACTAGCACTATAACTATTATTATTATCCTTATTACTATTATTATTATCGCTATAACTGTTATAATTATCGTTAATCCTATTATTATTATTGCTGTAACTGTTATTATTATCGTTATTACTATTATTATTAGCACTATAACTATTATTATTATCCTTATTACTATTATTATTATCGCTATGACTGTTATTATTATCCTTATTCTATTATTACTATCCCTATTACTCTTGTCTCTATCCTTATAACTATTATTATTATGCTTATTACTATTATTATTATTATCCTTACTACTATTATTATTACCGCTATGACTGTTATTATTATCCTTATTCTATTATTTCTATCCCTATTACTCTTCACTTTATCCTTATAACTAATATTATTATCCTTATAACTATTATTATTATCGCTATAACTATTATTATTATCCTTATAACTATTATTACTAGCACTATAACTATTATTATTATCCTTATTACTAGTATTATTAGCACTATAACTATTCTGTTTATCCTTATTACCATTATTATTCGCACTATAACTATTATTATTATCCTTATTACTATTATTATTATCGCTATAACTATTATCATTATCCTTACTACTATTATTATTATCGCCATGTCTGTCATTATTATCCTTATTCTATTATTACTATCCCTATTACTCTTCACTTTATCCTTACAACTATTATTATTATCGCTATAACTATTATTATTATCCTTATTACTATTATTACTAGCACTATAACTATTATTATTATCCTTATTACTATTATTATTATCGCTATATATATTATTATTATCCTTACTACTATTATTATTATCGCTATGACTGTTATTATTATCCTTATTCTATTATTTCTATCCCTATTACTCTTGTCTTTATCGTTATTACTATTATTATTATGCTTATTACTATTATTATTAGCACTATATTTATTATTATTATAATTATTACTATTATTATTATCGCTATGACTGCTTTTATTATACTTATTCTATTATTACTATCCCTATTACTCTTGTCCTCATCCTTATAACTATTATTATTTCCCGTATTACTGTTACTATTATCACTATAACTATTATTATTTCCCTTACGACTATTATTATTATCGCTATAACTGTGATTATTATCCTTATTACTATTATGATTAGCTCTATAACTATTATTATTATCGTTATTACTATTATTATTATCGCTATGACTGTTATTATTATCCTTATTCTATTATTATTATCGCTATGACTGCTATTATTATACTTATTCTATTATTACTATCCCTATTACTCTTGTCCGAAACCTTATAACTATTATTATTTCCCTTCTTACTATTATTATTATCGCTATAACTGTGATTATTATCCTTATTACTATTATTATTATCGCTATAACTGTTATAATTATCGTTATTCCTATTATTATTATTGCTGTAACTGTTATTATTATCGTTAATACTATTATTATTAGCACTATAACTATTATTATTATCCTTATTACTATTATTATTATCGCTATGACTGTTATTATTATCCGTATTCTATTATTACTATCCCTATTACTCTTGTCTCTATCCTTATAACTATCATTATTATGCTTATTATTATTATTATTATCCTTACTACTATTATTATTACCGCTATGACTGTTATTATTATCCTTATTCTATTATTTCTATCCTATTACTCTTCACTTTATCCTTATAACTAATATTATTATCCTTATAACTATTATTATTATCGCTATAACTATTATTATTATCCTTATAACTATTATTACTAGCACTATAACTATTATTATTATCCTTATTACTAGTATTATTAGCACTATAACTATTCTGTTTATCCTTATTACCATTATTATTCGCACTATAACTATTATTATTATCCTTATTACTATTATTATTATCGCTATGACTGTTATTATTAAACTTATTGTATTATTACTATCCCTATTACTCTTGTTTTTATCCTGATAATTATTATTATTTCCCTTATTACTATTATTATTATCGCTATACCTGTTATTATTATCCTTATTACAATTATTATTATCGCTATGACTGCTATTATTATACTTATTCTATTATTACTATCCCTATTACTCTTGTTCTCAACCTTATAACTATTATTTTCCCTTATTACTATTATTATTATCGCTATAACTGTTATAATTATCGTTACTCCTATTATTATTATTGCTGTAACTGTTATTATTATCGTTATTACTATTATTATTAGCACTATAACTATTATTATTATCCTTATTACTGTTATTATTATCCTTATTCTATTATTACTATCCCTATTACTCTTGTCTCTATCCTTATAACTATTATTATTATTTCCCTTATTACTATTATTATTATCGCTATAACTGTTATAATTATCGTTATTCCTATTATTATTATTGCTGTAACTGTTATTATTATCCTTACTACTAGTACTATTAGCACTATAACTATTATTATTATCCTTATTACTATTATTATTATCGCTATGATTGTTATTATTATCCTTATTCTATTATTTCTATACCTATTACTCTTGTCTTTATCGTTATAACTACTATTATTATGCTTATTACTATTATTATTATTAGCACTATATCTATTATTATTATCCTTATTACTATTATAATTATCGCTATGACTTCTTCTATTATACTTATTCTATTATTATTATCCCTATTACTCTTGTCCTCATCCTTATAACTATTATTATTTCCCGTATTACTGTTACTATTATCACTATAACTATTATTATTTCCCTTACTATTATTATTATTATCGCTATAACTGTGATTATTATCCTTATTACTATTATGATTAGCTATATAACTATTATTATTATCCTCATTACTATTATTATTATCGCTATAACTGTTATTATTATTGTTTATTACTATTATTATTAGCACTGTAACTGTTATTATTATCATTATTACTATTATTATTATCGATATGACTGTTATTATTATCCTGATTCTATTATTACTATCCCTATTACTCTTGTCCTTATCGTTATAACTATTATTATTATCCTTATTACTATTATTAATAGCACTATAACTATTATGTTGATCCTTATTTCTATTATTATTATCGCTATGACTGTTATTATTATCCTTATTCTATTATTACTATAGCTATTACTCTTCACTTTATCATTATAACTATTATTAATATCGCTATAACTAATATTATTATCCTTATTACTATTATTATTAGTAGCACTATAACTATTATTATTATCCTTATTACTATTATTATTAGTAGCACTATAACTATTATTATTATCCTTCTTACTATAATTATTATCGCTATGACTGTTATTATTAAACTTATTGTATTATTACTATCCCTATTACTCTTGTTTTTATCCTGATAATTATTATTATTTCCCTTATTACTATTATTATTATCGCTATACCTGTTATTATTATCCTTATTACAATTATTATTATCGCTATGACTGCTATAATTATACTTATTCTATTATTACTATCCCTATTACTCTTGTCTTTATCGTTATAAATATTATTATTATCCTTATTACTATTATTAATAGCACTATAACTATCATGTTGATCCTTATTTCTATTATTATTATCGCTATGACTATTATTATTATCCTTATTACTAGTAATATTAGCACTATAACTATTATGTTTATCCTTATTACTATTATTATTCGCACTATAACTATTATTATTATCCTTATTACTATTATTATTCGCACTATAACTATTATTATTATCCTTATTACTATTATTATTATCGCTATGACTGTTATTATTATCCTTATTCTATTATTACTATCCCTATTACTCTTGTCCTCATCCTTATAACTATTATTATTTCCCGTATTACTGTTACTATTATCACTATAACTATTATTATTTCCCTTACTATTATTATTATTATCGCTATAACTGTGATTATTATCCTTATTACTATTATGATTAGCTATATAACTATTATTATTATCCTCATTACTATTATTATTATCGCTATAACTGTTATTATTATTGTTTATTACTATTATTATTAGCACTGTAACTGTTATTATTATCATTATTACTATTATTATTATCGATATGACTGTTATTATTATCCTGATTCTATTATTACTATCCCTATTACTCTTGTCTTTATCGTTATAACTATTATTATTTCCCGTATTACTGTTACTATTATCACTATAACTATTATTATTTCCCTTACTATTATTATTATTATCGCTATAACTGTGATTATTATCCTTATTACTATTATGATTAGCTATATAACTATTATTATTATCCTCATTACTATTATTATTATCGCTATAACTGTTATTATTATTGTTTATTACTATTATTATTAGCACTGTAACTGTTATTATTATCATTATTACTATTATTATTATCGATATGACTGTTATTATTATCCTGATTCTATTATTACTATCCCTATTACTCTTGTCTTTATCGTTATAACTATTATTATTATCCTTATTACTATTATTAATAGCACTATAACTATTATGTTGATCCTTATTTCTATTATTATTATCGCTATGACTGTTATTATTATCCTTATTACTAGTAATATTAGCACTATAACTATTATGTTTATCCTTATTACTATTATTATTCGCACTATAACTATTATTATTATCCTTATTACTATTATTATTCGCACTATAACTATTATTATTATCCTTATTACTATTATTATTATCGCTATGACTATTATTATTATCCTTATTACTATTATTACTAGCACTATAACTATTATTATTTCCCTTATTACTATTATTATTATCGCTATAACTGTTATAATTATCCTTATTCTATTATTACTATCCCTATTACTCTTCACTTTATCCTTATAACTATTATTAATATCGCTATAACTATTATTATTATCCTTATTACTATTATTACTAGCACTATAACTATTATTATTATCCTTATTACTATTATTATTATCGCTATGACTGTTATTATTAAACTTATTGTATTATTACTATCCCTATTACTCTTGTTTTTATCCTGATAATTATTATTATTTCCCTTATTACTATTATTATTATCGCTATACCTGTTATTATTATCCTTATTACAATTATTATTATCGCTATGACTGCTATTATTATACTTATTCTATTATTACAATCCCTATTACTCTTGTTCTCAACCTTATAACTATTATTATTTCCCTTATTACTATTATTATTATCGCTATAACTGTGATTATTATCCTTATTAATATTATTATTATCGCTATAACTGTGATTATTATCCTTATTACTATTATTATTATCGCTATAACTGTTACAATTATCGTTATTCCTATTATTATTATTGCTGTAACTGTTATTATTATCCTTATTACTAGTACTATTAGCACTATAACTATTATTATTATCCTTATTACTATTATTATTATCGCTATGATTGTTATTATTATCCTTATTCTATTATTTCTATCCTTATTACTCTTGTCTTTATCGTTATAACTATTATTATTATGCTTATTACTATTATTATTAGCACTATAGCTATTATTATTATCCTTATTACTATTATTATTATTGCTATGACTGTTATTATTATCCTTACACTATTATTACTATCCCTATGACTCTTGTTTTTGTCCTTATATCTATTATTATGATCGTTAATACTATTAGTATTATCGTTATAACTGTTATTATTATCATTATTACTAGTATTATTAGCACTATAACTATTATGTTTATGCTTATTGCCATTGTAATTCGCACTATAACTATTATTATTATCCTTATTACTATTATTATTATCGCTTTAACTACTATTATTATCCTTACTACTAGTATTATTATCGCTATGACGGTTATTATTATCCTTATTGTATTATTACTATCCCTATTACTCTTCACTTTATCCTTATAACTATTATTATTATCGCTATAACTATTATTATTATCCTTATTACTATTATTATTATCGCTATAACTACTATTATTATCCTTACTACTATTATTGTTATCGCTATGACTATTATTATTATCCTTATTCTACTATTACTATCCCTATTACTCTTCACTTTATCCTTATAACTATTACTATTATCGCTATAACTATTATGTTTATCCTTATTACTATTATTATTCGCACTATAACTGTTATTATTATCCTTATTACTATTATTATTGTCGCTATAACTATTATTATTATCCTTATTCCTATTATTATTATCGCCATGACTGTTATTATTATCCTTATTACAAGTATTATTAGCACTATAACTATTATGCTTATCCTTATTACTATTATTATTCGCACTATAACTATTATTATTATCCTTATTACTATTTTTATTATCGCAATGACTGTTATTATTATCCTTATTCTATTATTACTATCCCTATTACTCTGGTCTTTATCCTTATAACTACTATTATTATCATTAATACTATTATTATTATCCCTATTACTATTTTTATTATCGCAATGACTCTTATTATTATCCTTATTCTATTATTACTATCCCTATTACTCTGGTCTTTATCCTTATAACTACTATTATTATCATTAATACTATTATTATTATCCCTATTACTCTTGTCTTTATCCTTACAACTATTATTATCATCCTTATTACTATTATTATTATCGCTATGACTGTTATTATTATCCTTATTACTAGTATTATTAGCACTATAACTATTATGTTTATCCTTATTACTGTTATTATTCGCACTATAACTATTATTATTATCCTCATTACCTTTATTATTATAGCTATAACTGTTATTATTATTGTTACTACTATTATTATTAGCACTATAACTGTTATTATTATCATTATTACTATTATTATTGTCGATATAACTATTATTATTATCCTTATTACTATTATTATTATCACTATACCTGTTATTATTATCCTTATTACTATTATTATTAGCACTATAACTATTATTATTATCCTTATTACTATTATTATTATCGCTATGCCTGTTATTATTATCCTTATTCTATTATTACTATCCTTATTACTCTTGTCTTTATCGTTATAACTATAATTATTATGCTTATTACTATTATTATTATCGCTTTAACTGTGATTATTATCCTTATTACTATTATTATTATCGCTATGATTGTTATTATTATCCTTATTCTTTATTTCTATCCCTATTACTCTTGTCTTTATCGTTATAACTATTATTATTATGCTTATTACTATTATTCTTCGCACTATAACTATTATTATTATCCTCATTACTATTATTATTATCCTTACTACTATTATTATTATCGCTGTGACTGTTATTATTATCCTTATTCTATTATTACTATCCCTATCACTCTTGTCTTTACCCTGATAATTATTATTATTTCCCTTATTACTATTATTATTATCGCTATAACTATTATTATTATCCTTACTACTATTATTATTATCGCTATGACTGTTATTATTATATTATTCTATTATTATTATCCCTATTACTCTGATCCTTATCCGTATAACTATTATTATTATCCTTATTACAATTATTATTATCGCTATAACTATTATTCTTATCGCAATGACTGTTATTATTATCCTTATTCTATTATTACTATCCCTATTACTCTTGTCTTTATCCTTATAACTATTATTATTATGCTTATTACTATTATTATTATCCTTACTACTATTATTATTATCGCTATGACTGTTATTATTATCCTTATTCTATTATTACTATCCCTATTACTCTTCACTTTATCCTTATAACTATTATTATTATCGCTATAACTATTATTATTATCCTTATTACTATTATTACTAGCACTATAACTATTATTATTATCCTTATTACTATTATTATTATTGCTATGACTGTTAATATTATACTTATTCTATTATTACTATCCCTATTACTCTTGTCTTTATCCTTATAACTATTATTATTATCGTTATAACTATTATTATTATCCTTATTACTAGTATTATTATCGCTATGACTGTTATTATTATCCTTATTACTAGTATTAGTATCACAATAACTATTATGTTTATCCTTATTACTATTATTATTCGCACTATAACTGTTATTATTATCCGTATTATTATTATTATTGTCGCTATAACTATTATTATTATCCTTATTACTATTATTATTATCGCCATGACTGTTATTATTAACCTTATTACTAGTATTATTAGCACTATAACTATTATTATTATCCTTATTACTATTATTATTATCGCTATGATTGTTATTATTATCCTTATTCTATTATTACTATAGCTATTACTCTTCACTTTATCATTATAACTATTATTAATATCGCTATAACTAATATTATTATCCTTATTACTATTATTATTAGTAGCACTATAACTATTATTATTATCCTCATTACCTTTATTATTATAGCTATAACTGTTATTATTATTGTTACTACTATTATTATTAGCACTATAACTGTTATTATTATCATTATTACTATTATTATTGTCGATATAACTATTATTATTATCCTTATTACTATTATTATTATCACTATACCTGTTATTATTATCCTTATTACTATTATTATTAGCACTATAACTATTATTATTATCCTTATTACTATTATTATTATCGCTATGCCTGTTATTATTATCCTTATTCTATTATTACTATCCTTATTACTCTTGTCTTTATCGTTATAACTATAATTATTATGCTTATTACTATTATTATTATCGCTTTAACTGTGATTATTATCCTTATTACTATTATTATTATCGCTATGATTGTTATTATTATCCTTATTCTTTATTTCTATCCCTATTACTCTTGTCTTTATCGTTATAACTATTATTATTATGCTTATTACTATTATTCTTCGCACTATAACTATTATTATTATCCTCATTACTATTATTATTATCCTAACTACTATTATTATTATCGCTGTGACTGTTATTATTATCCTTATTCTATTATTACTATCCCTATCACTCTTGTCTTTATCCTGATAATTATTATTATTTCCCTTATTACTATTATTATTATCGCTATAACTATTATTATTACCCTTACTACTATTATTATTATCGCTATGACTGTTATTATTATATTATTCTATTATTATTATCCCTATTACTCTGATCCTTATCCGTATAACTATTATTATTATCCTTATTACAATTATTATTATCGCTATAACTATTATTCTTATCGCAATGACTGTTATTATTATCCTTATTCTATTATTACTATCCCTATTACTCTTGTCTTTATCCTTATAACTATTATTATTATCGCTATAACTATTATTATTATCCTTATTACTATTATTACTAGCACTATAACTATTATTATTATCCTTATTACTATTATTATTATTGCTATGACTGTTAATATTATACTTATTCTATTATTACTATCCCTATTACTCTTGTCTTTATCCTTATAACTATTATTATTATCGCTATAACTATTATTATTATCCTTATTACTAGTATTATTATCGCTATGACTGTTATTATTATCCTTATTACTAGTATTAGTATCACAATAACTATTATGTTTATCCTTATTACTATTATTATTCGCACTATAACTGTTATTATTATCCTTATTATTATTATTATTGTCGCTATAACTATTATTATTATCCTTATTACTATTATTATTATCGCCATGACTGTTATTATTAACCTTATTACTAGTATTATTAGCACTATAACTATTATTATTATCCTTATTACTATTATTATTATCGCTATGATTGTTATTATTATCCTTATTCTATTATTACTATAGCTATTACTCTTCACTTTATCATTATAACTATTATTAATATCGCTATAACTAATATTATTATCCTTATTACTATTATTATTAGTAGCACTATAACTATTATTATTATCCTTATTACTATTATTATTAGTAGCACTATATCTATTATTATTATCCTTCTTACTATAATTATTATCGCTATGACTGTTATTATTAAACTTATTGTATTATTACTATCCCTATTACTCTTGTTTTTATCCTGATAATTATTATTATTTCCCTTATTACTATTATTATTATCGCTATACCTGTTATTATTATCCTTATTACAATTATTATTATCGCTATGACTGCTATAATTATACTTATTCTATTATTACTATCCCTATTACTCTTGTCTTTATCGTTATAAATATTATTATTATCCTTATTACTATTATTATTATCGCCATGACTGTTATTATTATCCTTATTACTAGTAATATTAGCACTATAACTATTATGTTTATCCTTATTACTATTATTATTCGCACTATAACTATTATTATTATCCTTATTACTATTATTATTCGCACTATAACTATTATTATTATCCTTATTACTATTATTATTATCGCTATGACTGTTATTATTATCCTTATTCTATTATTACTATCCCTATTACTCTTGTCCTCATCCTTATAACTATTGTTATTTCCCGTATTACTGTTACTATTATCACTATAACTATTATTATTTCCCTTACTATTATTATTATTATCGCTATAACTGTGATTATTATCCTTATTACTATTATGATTAGCTATATAACTATTATTATTATCCTCATTACTATTATTATTATCGCTATAACTGTTATTATTATTGTTTATTACTATTATTATTAGCACTGTAACTGTTATTATTATCATTATTACTATTATTATTATCGATATGACTGTTATTATTATCCTGATTCTATTATTACTATCCCTATTACTCTTCACTTTATCCTTATAACTATTATTAATATCGCTATAACTATTATTATTATCCTTATTACTATTATTACTAGCACTATAACTATTATTATTATCCTTATTACTATTATTATTATCGCTATGACTGTTATTATTAAACTTATTGTATTATTACTATCCCTATTACTCTTGTTTTTTTCCTGATAATTATTATTATTTCCCTTATTACTATTATTATTATCGCTATACCTGTTATTATTATCCTTATTACAATTATTATTATCGCTATGACTGCTATTATTATACTTATTCTATTATTACAATCCCTATTACTCTTGTTCTCAACCTTATAACTATTATTATTTCCCTTATTACTATTATTATTATCGCTATAACTGTGATTATTATCCTTATTAATATTATTATTATCGCTATAACTGTGATTATTATCCTTATTACTATTATTATTATCGCTATAACTGTTACAATTATCGTTATTCCTATTATTATTATTGCTGTAACTGTTATTATTATCCTTATTACTAGTACTATTAGCACTATAACTATTATTATTATCCTTATTACTATTATTATTATCGCTATGATTGTTATTATTATCCTTATTCTATTATTTCTATCCTTATTACTCTTGTCTTTATCGTTATAACTATTATTATTATGCTTATTACTATTATTATTAGCACTATAGCTATTATTATTATCCTTATTACTATTATTATTATTGCTATGACTGTTATTATTATCCTTACACTATTATTACTATCCCTATGACTCTTGTTTTTGTCCTTATATCTATTATTATGATCGTTAATACTATTAGTATTATCGTTATAACTGTTATTATTATCATTATTACTAGTATTATTAGCACTATAACTATTATGTTTATGCTTATTGCCATTGTAATTCGCACTATAACTATTATTATTATCCTTATTACTATTATTATTATCGCTTTAACTACTATTATTATCCTTACTACTATTATTATTATCGCTATGACGGTTATTATTATCCTTATTCTATTATTACTATCCCTATTACTCTTCACTTTATCCTTATAACTATTATTATTATCGCTATAACTATTATTATTATCCTTATTACTATTATTATTATCGCTATAACTACTATTATTATCCTTACTACTATTATTGTTATCGCTATGACTATTATTATTATCCTTATTCTACTATTACTATCCCTATTACTCTTCACTTTATCCTTATAACTATTACTATTATCGCTATAACTATTATGTTTATCCTTATTACTATTATTATTCGCACTATAACTGTTATTATTATCCTTATTACAAGTATTATTAGCACTATAACTATTATGCTTATCCTTATTACTATTATTATTCGCACTATAACTATTATTATTATCCTTATTACTATTTTTATTATCGCAATGACTGTTATTATTATCCTTATTCTATTATTACTATCCCTATTACTCTGGTCTTTATCCTTATAACTACTATTATTATCATTAATACTATTATTATTATCCCTATTACTCTTGTCTTTATGCTTACAACTATTATTATCATCCTTATTACTATTATTATTATCGCTATGACTGTTATTATTATCCTTATTACTAGTATTATTAGCACTATAACTATTATGTTTATCCTTATTACTGTTATTATTCGCACTATAACTATTATTATTATCCTCATTACCTTTATTATTATAGCTATAACTGTTATTATTATTGTTACTACTATTATTATTAGCACTATAACTGTTATTATTATCATTATTACTATTATTATTGTCGATATAACTATTATTATTATCCTTATTACTATTATTATTATCACTGTACCTGTTATTATTATCCTTATTACTATTATTATTAGCACTATAACTATTATTATTATCCTTATTACTATTATTATTATCGCTATGCCTGTTATTATTATCCTTATTCTATTATTACTATCCTTATTACTCTTGTCTTTATCGTTATAACTATAATTATTATGCTTATTACTATTATTATTATCGCTTTAACTGTGATTATTATCCTTATTACTATTATTATTATCGCTATGATTGTTATTATTATCCTTATTCTTTATTTCTATCCCTATTACTCTTGTCTTTATCGTTATAACTATTATTATTATGCTTATTACTATTATTCTTCGCACTATAACTATTATTATTATCCTCATTACTATTATTATTATCCTTACTACTATTATTATTATCGCTGTGACTGTTATTATTATCCTTATTCTATTATTACTATCCCTATCACTCTTGTCTTTATCCTGATAATTATTATTATTTCCCTTATTACTATTATTATTATCGCAATAACTATTATTATTATCCTTACTACTATTATTATTATCGCTATGACTGTTATTATTATATTATTCTATTATTATTATCCCTATTACTCTGATCCTTATCCGTATAACTATTATTATTATCCTTATTACAATTATTATTATCGCTATAACTATTATTCTTATCGCAATGACTGTTATTATTATCCTTATTCTATTATTACTATCCCTATTACTCTTGTCTTTATCCTTATAACTATTATTATTATGCTTATTACTATTATTATTATCCTTACTACTATTATTATTATCGCTATGACTGTTATTATTATCCTTATTCTATTATTACTATAGCTATTACTCTTCACTTTATCATTATAACTATTATTAATATCGCTATAACTAATATTATTATCCTTATTACTATTATTATTAGTAGCACTATAACTATTATTATTATCCTCATTACCTTTATTATTATAGCTATAACTGTTATTATTATTGTTACTACTATTATTATTAGCACTATAACTGTTATTATTATCATTATTACTATTATTATTGTCGATATAACTATTATTATTATCCTTATTACTATTATTATTATCACTATACCTGTTATTATTATCCTTATTACTATTATTATTAGCACTATAACTATTATTATTATCCTTATTACTATTATTATTATCGCTATGCCTGTTATTATTATCCTTATTCTATTATTACTATCCTTATTACTCTTGTCTTTATCGTTATAACTATAATTATTATGCTTATTACTATTATTATTATCGCTTTAACTGTGATTATTATCCTTATTACTATTATTATTATCTCTATGATTGTTATTATTATCCTTATTCTTTATTTCTATCCCTATTACTCTTGTCTTTATCGTTATAACTATTATTATTATGCTTATTACTATTATTCTTCGCACTATAACTATTATTATTATCCTCATTACTATTATTATTATCCTTACTACTATTATTATTATCGCTGTGACTGTTATTATTATCCTTATTCTATTATTACTATCCCTATCACTCTTGTCTTTATCCTGATAATTATTATTATTTCCCTTATTACTATTATTATTATCGCTATAACTATTATTATTATCCTTACTACTATTATTATTATCGCTATGACTGTTATTATTATATTATTCTATTATTATTATCCCTATTACTCTGATCCTTATCCGTATAACTATTATTATTATCCTCATTACTATTATTATTATCCTAACTACTATTATTATTATCGCTGTGACTGTTATTATTATCCTTATTCTATTATTACTATCCCTATCACTCTTGTCTTTATCCTGATAATTATTATTATTTCCCTTATTACTATTATTATTATCGCTATAACTATTATTATTATCCTTACTACTATTATTATTATCGCTATGACTGTTATTATTATATTATTCTATTATTATTATCCCTATTACTCTGATCCTTATCCGTATAACTATTATTATTATCCTTATTACAATTATTATTATCGCTATAACTATTATTCTTATCGCAATGACTGTTATTATTATCCTTATTCTATTATTACTATCCCTATTACTCTTGTCTTTATCCTTATAACTATTATTATTATCGCTATAACTATTATTATTATCCTTATTACTATTATTACTAGCACTATAACTATTATTATTATCCTTATTACTATTATTATTATTGCTATGACTGTTAATATTATACTTATTCTATTATTACTATCCCTATTACTCTTGTCTTTATCCTTATAACTATTATTATTATCGCTATAACTATTATTATTATCCTTATTACTAGTATTATTATCGCTATGACTGTTATTATTATCCTTATTACTAGTATTAGTATCACAATAACTATTATGTTTATCCTTATTACTATTATTATTCGCACTATAACTGTTATTATTATCCTTATTATTATTATTATTGTCGCTATAACTATTATTATTATCCTTATTACTATTATTATTATCGCCATGACTGTTATTATTAACCTTATTACTAGTATTATTAGCACTATAACTATTATTATTATCCTTATTACTATTATTATTATCGCTATGATTGTTATTATTATCCTTATTCTATTATTACTATAGCTATTACTCTTCACTTTATCATTATAACTATTATTAATATCGCTATAACTAATATTATTATCCTTATTACTATTATTATTAGTAGCACTATAACTATTATTATTATCCTTATTACTATTATTATTATCGCTATGACTGTTATTATTATCCTTATTCTATTATTACTATCCCTATTACTCTTGTCCTCATCCTTATAACTATTGTTATTTCCCGTATTACTGTTACTATTATCACTATAACTATTATTATTTCCCTTACTATTATTATTATTATCGCTATAACTGTGATTATTATCCTTATTACTATTATGATTAGCTATATAACTATTATTATTATCCTCATTACTATTATTATTATCGCTATAACTGTTATTATTATTGTTTATTACTATTATTATTAGCACTGTAACTGTTATTATTATCATTATTACTATTATTATTATCGATATGACTGTTATTATTATCCTGATTCTATTATTACTATCCCTATTACTCTTGTCTTTATCGTTATAACTATTATTATTATCCTTATTACTATTATTAATAGCACTATAACTATTATGTTGATCCTTATTACTATTATTATTCGCACTATAACTATTATTATTATCCTCATTACTATTATTATTCGCACTATAACTATTATTATTATCCTTATTACTCTTATTATTACCGCTATAACTATTATCATTATCCTTATTACTATTATTACTAGCACTATAACTATTATTATTATCCTTATTACTATTATTATTATCGCTCTAACTATTATTATTATCCTTATTACCATTATTATTCGCACTATAAATATTATTATTATTCTTATTACTATTATTATTAGCACTATAACTATTATGTTTATCCTTATTACTATTATTATTATCGCTATGATTGTTATTATTATCCTTATTCTATTATTACTATAGCTATTACTCTTCACTTTATCCTTATAACTATTATTAATATCGCTATAACTATTATTATTATCCTTATTACTATTATTATTAGTAGCACTATAACTATTATTATTATCCTTCTTACTATTATTATTATCGCTATGACTGTTATTATTAAACTTATTGTATTATTACTATCCCTATTACTCTTGTTTTTATCCTGATAATTATTATTATTTCCCTTATTACTATTATTATTATCGCTATACCTGTTATTATTATCCTTATTACAATTATTATTATCGCTATGACTGCTATTATTATACTTATTCTATTATTACTATCCCTATTACTCTTGTTCTCAACCTTATAACTATTATTATTTCCCTTATTACTATTATTATTATCGCTATAACTGTTATAATTATCGTTACTCCTATTATTATTATTGCTGTAACTGTTATTATTATCGTTATTACTATTATTATTAGCACTATAACTATTATTATTATCATTATTACTATTATTATTATCGATATGACTGTTATTATTATCCTGATTCTATTATTACTATCCCTATTACTCTTGTCTTTATCGTTATAACTATTATTATTATCCTTATTACTATTATTAATAGCACTATAACTATTATGTTGATCCTTATTTCTATTATTATTATCGCTATGACTGTTATTATTATCCTTATTACTAGTAATATTAGCACTATAACTATTATGTTTATCCTTATTACTATTATTATTCGCACTATAACTATTATTATTATCCTTATTACTATTATTATTCGCACTATAACTATTATTATTATCCTTATTACTATTATTATTATCGCTTTAACTACTATTATTATCCTTACTACTATTATTATTATCGCTATGACGGTTATTATTATCCTTATTCTATTATTACTATCCCTATTACTCTTCACTTTATCCTTATAACTATTATTATTATCGCTGTAACTATTATTATTATCCTTATTACTATTATTACTAGCACTATAACTATTATTATTATCCTTATTACTATTATTATTATTGCTATGACTGTTAATATTATACTTATTCTATAATTACTATCCCTATTACTCTTGTCTTTATCCTTATAACTATTATTATTATCGCTATAACTATTATTATTATCCTTATTACTAGTATTATTATCGCTATGACTGTTATTATTATCCTTATTACTAGTATTAGTATCACAATAACTATTATGTTTATCCTTATTACTATTATTATTCGCACTATAACTGTTATTATTATCCTTATTATTATTATTATTGTCGCTATAACTATTATTATTATCCTTATTACTATTATTATTATCGCCATGACTGTTATTATTATCCTTATTACTAGTATTATTAGCACTATAACTATTATTATTATCCTTATTACTATTATTATTATCGCTATGATTGTTATTATTATCCTTCTTCTATTATTTCTATCCCTATTACTCTTGTCTTTATCGTTATAACTATTATTATTATGCTTATTACTATTATTATTAGCACTATAACTATTATTATTATCCTTATTACTATTATTATTATCGCTATGACTGTTATTATTATACTTATTCTATTATTACTATCCCTATTACTCTTGTCTTTATCCTGATAATTATTATTATTTCCCTTATTACTATTATTATTATCGCTATAACTACTATTATTATCCTTATTACTATTATTATTATCACTACGACTGTTATTATTATACTTATTCTGTTATTACTATCCCTATTACTCTTCTCTTTATCCTTATGACAATTATTATTTCCCTTATTACTATTATTATTATCGCTATAACTGTTATTATTATCCTTATTACTAGTATTATTAGCACTGTAACAATTCTGTTTATCCTTATTACTATTATTATTCGCACTATAACTATTATTATTATCCTTATTACTATTATTTATATCGCTATAACTATTATTATTATCCTTACTATTATTATTATTATCGCTATGACTGTTATTATTATCCTTATTCTATTATTACTATTCCTATTACTCTTCACTTTACCCTTATAACTATTATTAATATCGCGATAACCATTATTATTATCCTTATTACTATTATTACTAGCACTATAACTATTATTATTATCCTTATTACTATTATTATTATCGCTATGACTGTTATTATTATACTTATTGTATTATTACTATCCCTATTACTCTTGTCTTTATCGTTATAACTATTATTATTATGCTTATTACTATTATTATTAGCACTATAACTATTATTATTATCCTTATTACTGTTATTATTATCTCTATGACTGTTATTATTATCCTTATTACTATTATTATTATCGCTATAACTGTTATTATTATCCTTATTACTAGTATTATTAGCACTATAACTATTATCATTATCCTTATTACTAGTATTATTATCGCTATGATTGTTATTATTATCCTTATTACTAGTATTAGTACCACAATAACTATTATGTTTATCCTTATTACTATTATTATTATCGCTATGATTGTTATTATTATACTTATTCTATTATTACTATCCCTATTACTCTTGTCCTCAACCTTATAACTATTATTATTTCCCTTATTACTATTATTATTATCGCTATAACTGTGATTATTATCGCTATGACTGTTATTATTATCCTTATTCTACTATTAGTATCCCTATTACTCTTGTCTCTATCCTTATAACTATTATTATTATGCTTATTACTATTATTATTATCGCTATAACTATTATTATTATCGCTATGACTGTTATTATTATCCTTATTACTACTAGTATTATCGCTATAACTATTATTATTATCCTTACTATTATTATTATTATCGCTATGACTGTTATTATTATCCTTATTCTATTATTACTATCCCTATTACTCTTGTCCTCAACCTTATAACTATTATTATTTCCCTTATTACTATTATTATTATTGCTGTAACTGTTATTATTATCGTTATTACTATTATTATTAGCACTATAACTATTATTATTATCCTTATTACTATTATTATTATCGCTATAACTATTATTATTATCCTTACTATTATTATTATTATCGCTATGACTGTTATTATTATCCTTATTCTATTATTACTATCCCTATTACTCTTCACTTTATCCTTATAACTATTATTAATATCGCTATAACTATTTTTATTATCCTTATTACTATTATTACTAGCACTATAACTATTATTATTATCGCTATGACTGTTATTATTATACTTATTGTATTATTACTATCCCTATTACTCTTGTTTTTATCCTGATAATTATTATTATTTCCCTTATTACTATTATTATTATCGCTATAACTGTTATTATTATCCTTATTACTATTATTATTATCGCTATAACTCTTGTTTTTGTCCTTATATCTATGATTATGATCGTTAATACTATTAGTATTATCGTTATAACTGTTATTATTATCCTTATTACTAGTATTATTAGCACTATAACTATTATTATTATCCTTATTACTATTATTATTATCGCTATGATTGTTATTATTATCCTTATTCTATTATTTCTAACTCTATTACTCTTGTCTTTATCGTTATAACTATTATTATTATGCTTATTACTATTATTATTAGCACTATAACTATTATTATTATCCTTATTACTATTATTATTATCGCTATGACTGCTATTATTATACTTATTCTATTATTACTATCCCTATTACTCTTGTCTTTATACTTATAACTATTATTATTATCCTTATTACTATTATTATCGCCACGACTGTTATTATTATCCTTATTCTACTATTACTATCCCTATTACTCTTGTCTTTATCCTTATAACTATTATTATTATCCTTATTACTATTATTATTATCGCTATAACTATTATTATTATCGCTATGACTGTTATTATTATCCTTATTCTACTATTAGTATCCCTATTACTCTTGTCTCTATCCTTATAACTATTATTATTATGCTTATTACTATTATTATTATCGCTATAACTATTATTATTATCGCTATGACTGTTATTATTATCCTTATTCTATTATTATTTCCCTTATTACTATTATTATTATCGCTATCACTATTATTATTATCCTTATTACTATTATTATCGCTATGACTGTTATTATTATCCTTATTCTACTATTAGTATCCCTATTACTCTTGTCTCTATCCTTATAACTATTATTATTATCGCTATAACTATTATTATTATCCTTATTACTATTATTATTATCACTACGACTGTTATTATTATACTTATTCTGTTATTACTATCCCTATTACTCTTCTCTTTATCCTTATGACAATTATTATTTCCCTTATTACTATTATTATTATCGCTATAACTGTTATTATTATCCTTATTACTAGTATTATTAGCACTGTAACAATTCTGTTTATCCTTATTACTATTATTATTCGCACTATAACTATTATTATTATCCTTATTACTATTATTATTATCGCTATAACTATTATTATTATCCTTACTATTATTATTATTATCGCTATGACTGTTATTATAATCCTTATTCTATTATTACTATTCCTATTACTCTTCACTTTACCCTTATAACTATTATTAATATCGCGATAACCATTATTATTATCCTTATTACTATTATTACTAGCACTATAACTATTATTATTATCCTTATTACTATTATTATTATCGCTATGACTGTTATTATTATACTTATTGTATTATTACTATCCCTATTACTCTTGTCTTTATCGTTATAACTATTATTATTATGCTTATTACTATTATTATTAGCACTATAACTATTATTATTATCCTTATTACTGTTATTATTATCTCTATGACTGTTATTATTATCCTTATTACTATTATTATTATCGCTATAACTGTTATTATTATCCTTATTACTAGTATTATTAGCACTATAACTATTATCATTATCCTTATTACTAGTATTATTATCGCTACGATTGTTATTATTATCCTTATTACTAGTATTAGTACCACAATAACTATTATGTTTATCCTTATTACTATTATTATTATCGCTATGATTGTTATTATTATCCTTATTACTATTATTACTAGCACTATAACTATTATTATTATCGCTATGACTGCTATTATTATCCTTATTCTATTATTACTATCCCTATTACTCTTCACTTTATCCTTATAACTATTATTAATATCGCTATAACTATTATTATTATCCTTATTACTATTATTACTAGCACTATAACTATTATTATTATCGCTATGACTGTTATTATTATACTTATTGTATTATTACTATCCCTATTACTCTTGTTTTTATCCTGATAATTATTATTATTTCCCTTATTACTATTATTATTATCGCTATAACTGTTATTATTATCCTTATTACTATTATTATTATCGCTATAACTCTTGTTTTTGGCCTTATATCTATTATTATGATCGTTAATACTATTAGTATTATCGTTATAACTGTTATTATTATCCTTATTACTAGTATTATTAGCACTATAACTATTATTATTATCCTTATTACTATTATTATTATCGCTATGACTGCTATTATTATACTTATTCTATTATTACTATCCCTATTACTCTTGTCCTCATCCTTATAACTTTTATTATTTCCCGTATTACTGTTACTATTATCACTATAACTATTATTATTTCCCTTACTACTATTATAATTATCGCTATAACTGTGATTATTATCCTTATTACTATTATGATTAGCTCTATAACTATTATTATTATCCTTATTACTATTATTATTATCGCTATGACAGTTATTATTATCCTTATTCTATTATTACTATCCCTACTACTCTTGTCTTTATCCTTATAACTATTATTACTAGCACTATAACTATTATTATTATCGCTATGACTGTTATTATTATACTTATTCTATTATTATTATCGCTATGACTGCTATTATTATACTTATTCTATTACTACTATCCCTATTACTCTTGTCCTCAACCTTATAACTATTATTATTTCCCTTATTACTATTATTATTATCGCTATAACTGTGATTATTTTCCTTATTACTATTATTATTATCGCTATAACTATTATTATTATCCTTACTATTATTACTATTATCGCTATGACTGTTATTATTATCCTTATTCTATTATTACTATCCCTATTACTCTTCACTTTACCCTTATAACTATTATTAATATCGCTATAACCATTATTATTATCCTTATTACTATTATTACTAGCACTATAACTATCATTATTATAGTTATTACTATTATTATTATCGCTATGACTGTTATTATTATACTTATTGTATTATTACTATCCCTATTACTCTTGTTTTTATCCTGATAATTATTATTATTTCCCTTATTACTATTATTATTATCGCTATAACTGTTATTATTATCCTTATTACTAGTATTATTAGCACTATAGCTATTATCATTATCCTTATTACTAGTATTATTATCGCTATGACTGTTATTATTATCCTTATTACTATTATTATTATCGCTATGATTGTTATTATTATACTTATTCTATTATTACTATCCCTATTACTCTTGTCCTCAACCTTATAACTATTATTATTTCCCTTATTACTATTATTATTATCGCTATAACTGTGATTATTATCCTTATTACTATTATTATTATCGCTATATCTGTTATAATTATCGTTATTCCTATTATTATTATTGCTGTAACTGTTATTATTATCGTTATTACTATTATTATTATCGCTATAACTGTTATTATTATCCTTATTACTATTATTATTATCGCTATAACTCTTGTTTTTGTCCTTATATCTATTATTATGATCGTTAATACTATTAGTATTATCGTTATAACTGTTATTATTATCCTTATTACTAGTATTATTAGCACTATAACTATTATTATTATCCTTATTACTATTATTATTATCGCTATGACTGTTATTATTATCCTTATTCTATTATTATTATCGCTATGACTGTTATTATTATACTTATTGTATTATTACTATCCCGATTACTCTTGTTTTTATCCTGATAATTATTATTATTTCCCTTATTACCATTATTATTATCGCCATACCTGTTATTATTATCCTTATTACTATTATTATTATCGCTATAACTCTTGTTTTTGTCCTTATATCTATTATTATGATCGTTAATACTATTAGTATTATCGTTATAACTGTTATTATTATCCTTATTACTAGTATTATTAGCACTATAACTATTATTATTATCCTTATTACTATTATTATTATCGCTATGACTGCTATTATTATACTTATTCTATTATTACTATCCCTATTACTCTTGTCCTCATCCTTATAACTATTATTATTTCCCGTATTACTGTTACTATTATCACTATAACTATTATTATTTCCCTTACTACTATTATAATTATCGCTATAACTGTGATTATTATCCTTATTACTATTATGATTAGCTCTATAACTATTATTATTATCCTTATTACTATTATTATTATCGCTATGACAGTTATTATTATCCTTATTCTATTATTACTATCCCTACTACTCTTGTCTTTATCCTTATAACTATTATTACTAGCACTATAACTATTATTATTATCGCTATGACTGTTATTATTATACTTATTCTATTATTATTATCGCTATGACTGCTATTATTATACTTATTCTATTACTACTATCCCTATTACTCTTGTCCTCAACCTTATAACTATTATTATTTCCCTTATTACTATTATTATTATCGCTATAACTGTGATTATTTTCCTTATTACTATTATTATTATCGCTATAACTATTATTATTATCCTTACTATTATTACTATTATCGCTATGACTGTTATTATTATCCTTATTCTATTATTACTATCCCTATTACTCTTCACTTTACCCTTATAACTATTATTAATATCGCTATAACCATTATTATTATCCTTATTACGATTATTACTAGCACTATAACTATTATTATTATAGTTATTACTATTATTATTATCGCTATGACTGTTATTATTATACTTATTGTATTATTACTATCCCTATTACTCTTGTCCTCAACCTTATAACTATTATTATTTCCCTTATTACTATTATTATTATCGCTATAACTGTGATTATTATCCTTATTACTATTATTATTATCGCTATGATTGTTATTATTATCCTTATTCTATTATTTCTATCCCTATTACTCTTGTCTTTATCGTTATAACTATTATTATTATCCTTATTACTATTATTATTATCGCTATAACTATTATTATTATCCTTACTACTATTGTTATTATCGCCATGTCTGTTATTATTATCCTTATTCTATTATTACTATCCCTATTACTCTTCACTTTATCCTTATAACTATTATTATTCGCACTATAACTATTATTATTATCCTTACTACTATCATTATTATCGCTATAACTATTATTATTATCCTTATTACTATTATTATTATCGCTATGACTGTTATTATTATCCTTATTCTATTATTACTATCCCTATTACTCTTGTCTTTATCCTTATAACTATTATTATTATCCTTATTACTGTTATTATTATCGCTATAACTATTATTATTATACTTACTACTATTATTATTATCGCTATGACTGTTATTGTTATCCTTATTCTATTATTACTATCCCTATTACTCTTCACTTTATCCTTATAACTATTATTAATATCGCTATAACTATTATTATTATTCTTATTACTATTATTACTAGCACTATAACTATTATGATTATCCTTATTACTATTATTATTATCGCTATGACTGTTATTATTATACTTATTGTATTATTACTATCCCTATTACTCTTGTTTTTATCCTGATAATTATTATTATTTCCCTTATTACTATTATTATTATCGCTATAACTGTTATTATTATCCTTATTACTAGTATTATTAGCACTATAGCTATTATCATTATCCTTATTACTAGTATTATTATCGCTATGACTGTTATTATTATCCTTATTACTATTATTATTATCGCTATGATTGTTATTATTATACTTATTCTATTATTACTATCCCTATTACTCTTGTCCTCAACCTTATAACTATTATTATTTCCCTTATTACTATTATTATTATCGCTATTACTGTGATTATTATCCTTATTACTATTATTATTATCGCTATATCTGTTATAATTATCGTTATTCCTATTATTATTATTGCTGTAACTGTTATTATTATCGTTATTACTATTATTATTATCGCTATAACTGTTATTATTATCCTTATTACTATTATTATTATCGCTATAACTCTTGTTTTTGTCCTTATATCTATTATTATGATCGTTAATACTATTAGTATTATCGTTATAACTGTTATTATTATCCTTATTACTAGTATTATTAGCACTATAACTATTATTATTATCCTTATTACTATTATTATTATCGCTATGACTGTTATTATTATCCTTATTCTATTATTATTATCGCTATGACTGTTATTATTATACTTATTGTATTATTACTATCCCGATTACTCTTGTTTTTATCCTGATAATTATTATTATTTCCCTTATTACCATTATTATTATCGCCATACCTGTTATTATTATCCTTATTACTATTATTATTATCGCTATAACTCTTGTTTTTGTCCTTATATCTATTATTATGATCGTTAATACTATTAGTATTATCGTTATAACTGTTATTATTATCCTTATTACTAGTATTATTAGCACTATAACTATTATTATTATCCTTATTACTATTATTATTATCGCTATGACTGCTATTATTATACTTATTCTATTATTACTATCCCTATTACTCTTGTCCTCATCCTTATAACTATTATTATTTCCCGTATTACAGTTACTATTATCACTATAACTATTATTATTTCCCTTACTACTATTATAATTATCGCTATAACTGTGATTATTATCCTTATTACTATTATGATTAGCTCTATAACTATTATTATTATCCTTATTACTATTATTATTATCGCTATGACAGTTATTATTATCCTTATTCTATTATTACTATCCCTACTACTCTTGTCTTTATCCTTATAACTATTATTACTAGCACTATAACTATTATTATTATCGCTATGACTGTTATTATTATACTTATTCTATTATTATTATCGCTATGACTGCTATTATTATACTTATTCTATTACTACTATCCCTATTACTCTTGTCCTCAATCTTATAACTATTATTATTTCCCTTATTACTATTATTATTATCGCTATAACTGTGATTATTTTCCTTATTACTATTATTATTATCGCTATAACTATTATTATTATCCTTACTATTATTACTATTATCGCTATGACTGTTATTATTATCCTTATTCTATTATTACTATCCCTATTACTCTTCACTTTACCCTTATAACTATTATTAATATCGCTATAACCATTATTATTATCCTTATTACGATTATTACTAGCACTATAACTATTATTATTATAGTTATTACTATTATTATTATCGCTATGACTGTTATTATTATACTTATTGTATTATTACTATCCCTATTACTCTTGTTTTTATCCTGATAATTATTATTATTTCCCTTATTACTATTATTATTATCGCTATAACTGTTATTATTATCCTTATTACTAGTATTATTAGCACTATAGCTATTATCATTATCCTTATTACTAGTATTATTATCGCTATGACTGTTATTATTATCCTTATTACTATTATTATTATCGCTATGATTGTTATTATTATACTTATTCTATTATTACTATCCCTATTACTCTTGTCCTCAACCTTATAACTATTATTATTTCCCTTATTACTATTATTATTATCGCTATAACTGTGATTATTATCCTTATTACTATTATTATTATCGCTATGATTGTTATTATTATCCTTATTCTATTATTTCTATCCCTATTACTCTTGTCTTTATCGTTATAACTATTATTATTATCCTTATTACTATTATTATTATCGCTATAACTATTATTATTATCCTTACTACTATTGTTATTATCGCCATGTCTGTTATTATTATCCTTATTCTATTATTACTATCCCTATTACTCTTCACTTTATCCTTATAACTATTATTATTCGCACTATAACTATTATTATTATCCTTACTACTATCATTATTATCGCTATAACTATTATTATTATCCTTATTACTATTATTATTATCGCTATGACTGTTATTATTATCCTTATTCTATTATTACTATCCCTATTACTCTTGTCTTTATCCTTATAACTATTATTATTATCCTTATTACTGTTATTATTATCGCTATAACTATTATTATTATACTTACTACTATTATTATTATCGCTATGACTGTTATTGTTATCCTTATTCTATTATTACTATCCCTATTACTCTTCACTTTATCCTTATAACTATTATTAATATCGCTATAACTATTATTATTATTCTTATTACTATTATTACTAGCACTATAACTATTATGATTATCCTTATTACTATTATTATTATCGCTATGACTGTTATTATTATACTTATTGTATTATTACTATCCCTATTACTCTTGTTTTTATCCTGATAATTATTATTATTTCCCTCATTACTATTATTATTATCGCTATAACTGTTATTATTATCCTTATTACTATTATTATTATCGCTATAACTCTTGTTTTTGTCCTTATATCTATTATTATGATCGTTAATACTATTAGTATTATCGTTATAACTGTTATTATTATCCTTATTACTAGTATTATTAGCACTATAACTCTTATGTTTATCCTTATTACCATTATTATTCGCACTATAACAATTATTATTATCCTTATTACTATTATTATTATCGCTATAACTATTATTATTATCCTTACTACTATTATTATTATCGCCATGTCTGTTATTATTATCCTTATTCTATTATTACTAGCACTATAACTATTATTATTATCCTTATTACTATTATTATTATCGCTATATCTATTATTATTATCCTTACTACTATTATTATTATCGCTATGACTGTTATTATTATCCTTATTCTATTATTACTATCTCTATTACTCTTCATTTTATCCTTATAACTATTATTATTATCGCTATAACTATTATTATTATCCTTATTACTATTATTATTATACTTATTGTATTATTACTATCCCTATTACTCTTGTTTTTATCCTGATAATTATTATTATTTCCCTTATTACTATTATTATTATCGCTATAACTGTTATTATTATCCTTATTACCATTATTATTATCGCTATAACTCTTGTTTTTGTCCTTATATCTATTATTATGATCGTTAATACTATTAGTATTATCGTTATAACTGTTATTATTATCCTTATTACTACTATTATTAGCACTATAACTATTATGTTTATCCTTATTAGAATTATTATTCGCACTATAACTATTATTATTATCCTTACTACTATTATTATTATCGCCATGTCTGTCATTATTATCCTTATTCTATTATTACTATCCCTATTACTCTTCACCTTATCCTTATAACTATTATTATTATCGCTATAACAATTATTATTATCCTTATTACTATTATTATTATCGCTATGAATGTTATTATTATCCTTATTCTATTATTATTATCGCTATGACTGTTATGATTATCCTTATTCTATTATTACTATCCCTATTACTCTTCACTTTATCCTTATAACTATTATTAATATCGCTATAACTATTATTATTATACTTATTGTATTATTACTATCCCTATTACTCTTGTTTTTATCCTGATAATTATTATTATTTCCCTTATTACTATTATTATTATCGCTATAACTGTTATTATTATCCTTATTACCATTATTATTATCGCTATAACTCTTGTTTTTGTCCTTATATCTATTATTATGATCGTTAATACTATTAGTATTATCGTTATAACTGTTATTATTATCCTTATTACTAGTATTATTAGCACTATAACTATTATGTTTATCCTTATTACCATTATTATTCGCACTATAACAATTATTATCATCCTTATTACTATTATTATTATCGCTATAACTATTATTATTATCCTTACTACTATTATTATTATCGCCATGTCTGTTATTATTATCCTTATTCTATTATTACTAGCACTATAACTATTATTATTATCCTTATTACTATTATTATTATCGCTATATCTATTATTATTATCCTTACTACTATTATTATTATCGCTATGACTGTTATTATTATCCTTATTCTATTATTACTATCTCTATTACTCTTCATTTTATCCTTATAACTATTATTATTATCGCTATAACTAAAATTATTATCCTTATTACTATTATTATTATCGCTATGACTGTTATTATTATCCTTATTCTATTATTACTATCCCTATTACTCTTCACTTTATCCTTATAACTATTATTAATATCGCTATAACTATTATTATTATACTTATTGTATTATTACTATCCCTATTACTCTTGTTTTTATCCTGATAATTATTATTATTTCCCTTATTACTATTATTATTATCGCTATAACTGTTATTATTATCCTTATTACCATTATTATTATCGCTATAACTCTTGTTTTTGTCCTTATATCTATTATTATGATCGTTAATACAATTAGTATTATCGTTATAACTGTTATTATTATCCTTATTACTACTATTATTAGCACTATAACTATTATGTTTATCCTTATTAGAATTATTATTCGCACTATAACTATTATTATTATCCTTACTACTATTATTATTATCGCCATGTCTGTCATTATTATCCTTATTCTATTATTACTATCCCTATTACTCTTCACCTTATCCTTATAACTATTATTATTATCGCTATAACAATTATTATTATCCTTATTACTATTATTATTATCGCTATGAATGTTATTATTATCCTTATTCTATTATTATTATCGCTATGACTGTTATTATTATCCTTATTCTATTATTACTATCCCTATTACTCTTCACTTTATCCTTATAACTATTATTAATATCGCTATAACTATTATTATTATACTTATTGTATTATTACTATCCCTATTACTCTTGTTTTTATCCTGATAATTATTATTATTTCCCTTATTACTATTATTATTATCGCTATAACTGTTATTATTATCCTTATTACCATTATTATTATCGCTATGACTGTTATTATTATCCTTATTCTATTATTACTATCCCTATTACTCTTGTCTTTATCCTTATAACTATTATTATTATCCTTATTACTATTATTATTATCGCTATAACTATTATTATTATCCTTACTACTATTATTATTATCGCTATGACTGTTATTATTATCCTTATTCTATTATTACTATCCCTATTACTCTTCACTTTATCCTTATAACTATTATTACTATCCCTATTACTCTTCACTTTATCCTTATAACTATTATTAATATCGCTATAACTATTATTATTATCCTTATTACTATTATTATCATCGCTATGACTGTTATTATTATACTTATTGTATTATTACTGTCCCTATTACTCTTGTTTTTATCCTGATAATTATTATTATTTCCCTTGTTACTATTATTATTATCGCTATAACTGTTATTATTATACTTATTGTATTATTACTATCCCTATTACTCTTGTCTCTATCCTTATAACTATTATTATTATCCTTATTACTATTATTATTATCGCTATAACTATTATTATTATCCTTACTACTATTATTATTATCGCTATGACTGTTATTATTATCCTTATTCTATTATTACTATTCCTATTACTCTTCACTTTATCCTTATAACTATTATTAATATCGCTATAACTATTATTATTATCCTTATTACTATTATTAATATCGCTATAACTATTATTATTATCCTTATTACTATTATTATCATCGCTATGACTGTTATTATTATACTTATTGTATTATTACTATCCCTATTACTCTTGTTTTTATCCTGATAATTATTATTATTTCCCTTATTACTATTATTATTATCGCTATAACTGTTATTATTATCCTTATTACTATTATTATTATCGCTATAACTCTTGTTTTTGTCCTTATATCTATTATTATGATCGTTAATACTATTAGTACTATCGTTATAACTGTTATTATTATCCTTATTACTAGTATTATTAGCACTATAACTATTATGTTTATCCTTATTACCATTATTATTCGCACTATAACTATTATTATTATCCTTACTACTATTATTATTATCGCCATGTCTGTTATTATTATCCTTATTCTATTATTACTTTCCCTATTACTCTTCACTTTATCCTTATAACTATTATTATTATCCTTATTACTATTATTATTATCGTTATAACAATTATTATTATCCTTATTACTATTATTATTATCGTTATAACTATTATTATTATCCTTACTACTATTATTATTATCGCCATGTCTGTTATTATTATCCTTATTCTATTATTACTATCCCTATTACTCTTCACTTTATCCTTATAACTATTATTACTATCCCTATTACTCTTCACTTTATCCTTATAACTATTATTAATATCGCTATAACTATTATTATTATCCTTATTACTATTATTACTAGCACTATAACTATTATTATTATCCTTATTACTATTATTATTATCGCCATGTCTGTCATTATTATCCTTATTCTATTATTACTATCCCTATTACTCTTCACTATATCCGTGTAACTATTATTATTATCGCTATAACAATTATTATTATCCTTATTACTATTATTATTATCGCTATGACTGTTATTATTATCCTTATTCTATTATTACTATCCCTATTACTCTTGTCTTTATCCTTATAACTATTATTATTATCCTTATTACTATTATTATTATCGCTATAACTATTATTATTATCCTTACTACTATTATTATTTTCGCTATGACTGTTATTATTATCCTTATTCTATTATTACTATCCCTATTACTCTTCACTTTATCCTTATAACTATTATTAATATCGCTATAACTATTATTATTATTCTTATTACTATTATTTCTAGCACTATAACTATTATTATTATCCTTATTACTATTATTATTATCGCTATGACTGTTATTATTATACTTATTGTATTATTACTATCCCTATTACTCTTGTTTTTATCCTGATAATTATTATTATTTCCCTTATTACTATTATTATTATCGCTGTAACTGTTATTATTATCCTTATTACTATTATTATTATCGCTATAACTCTTGTTTTTGTCCTTATATCTATTATTATGATCGTTAATACTATTAGTATTATCGTTATAACTGTTATTATTATCCTTATTATTAGTATTATTAGCACTATAACTATTATGTTTATCCTTATTACCATTATTATTCGCACTATAACTATTATTATTATCCTTACTACTATTATTATTATCGCCATGTCTGTCATTATTATCCTTATTCTATTATTACTATCCCTATTACTCTTCACTTTATCCTTATAACTATTATTATTATCGCTATAACTATTATTATTATCCTTACTACTATTATTATTATCGCTATAACTACTATTATTATCCTTACTATTATTATTATTATCGCTATGACTGTTATTATTATCCTTATTCTATTATTACTATCCCTATTACTCTTCACTTTATCCTTATAACTATTATTAATATCGCTATAACTATTATTATCATCCTTATTACTATTATTATTATCGCTATAACTATTATTATTATCCTTACTACTATTATTATTATCGCCATGTCTGTTATTATTATCCTTATTCTATTATTACTATCCCTATTACTCATCACTTTATCCTTATAACTATTATTATTATCGCTATAACTATTATTATTACCCTTATTACTATTATTACTAGCACTATAACTATTATTATTATCCTTATTACTATTATTATTATCGCTATATCTATTATTATTATCCTTACTACTATTATTATTATCGCTATGACTGTTATTATTATCCTTATTCTATTATTACTATCTCTATTACTCTTCACTTTATCCTTATAACTATTATTATTATCCTTATTACTATTATTATTATCGCTATAACTATTATTATTATCCTTACTATTATTATTATTATCGCTATGACTGTTATTATTATCCTTATTCTATTATTACTATCCCTATTACTCTTCACTTTATCCTTATAACTATTATTAATATCGCTATAACTATTATTATTATCCTTATTACTATTATTATTATAGCTATAACTATTATTATTATCCTTACTACTATTATTAGTATCGCTATGACTGTTATTATTATCCTTATTCTATTATTACTATCCCTATTACTCATCACTTTATCCTTACAACTATTATTAATATCGCTATAACTAATATTATTATCCTTATTACTATTATTACTAGCACTATAACTATTATTATTATCCTTATTACTATTATTATTATCGCTATGACTGTTATTATTATACTTATTGTATTATTACTATCCCTATTACTCTTGTTTTTATCCTGATAACTATTATTATTATCCTTATTACTATTATTATTATCGCTCCGACTGCTATTATTATACTTAATCTATTTTTACTATCCCTATTACTCTTGTCCTCAACCTTATAACTATTATTATTTCCCGTATTACTATTACTATTATCACTATAACTATTATTATTTCCCTTATTCCTATTATTATTATCGCTATAACTGTGATTATTATCATTATTACTATTATTATTATCGCTATACCTGTCATTATTATCCTTATTACTATTATTATTATCGCTATAACTGTTATTATTATCCTTATTACTAGTATTATTAGCACTATAACTATTATTATTATCCTTATTGCTATTATTATTATCGCTATGATTGTTATTATTATCCTTATTCTATTATTTCTATCCCTATTACTCTTGTCTTTATCCTTATAACTATTATTATTATCGCTATAACTATTATTATTTTCCTTATTACTATTATTATTATCGCCATAACTATTATTATTATCCTTATTACTATTATTACTAGCACTATAATTATTATTATTATCCTTATTACTAGTATTGTTAGCACTATAACTATTCTGTTTATCCTTATTACTATTATTATTCGCACTATAACTATTATTATTATCCTTATTACTATTATTATTATCGATATAACTATTATCATTATCCTTACTATTATTATTACTAGCACTATAACTATTATTATTATCGCTATGACTGTTATTATTATACTTATTCTATTATTACTAGCACTATAACTATTATTATTATCCTTATTACTATTATTATTATCGCTATATCTATTATTATTATCCTTACTACTATTATTATTATCGCTATGACTGTTATTATTATCCTTATTCTATTATTACTATCTCTATTACTCTTCACTTTATCCTTATAACTATTATTATTATCACTATAACTATTATTATTATCCTTATTACTATTATTACTAGCACTATAACTATTATTATTATCGCTAGGACTGTTATTATTATACTTATTGTATTATTACTATCCCTATTACTCTTGTTTTTATCCTGATAATTATTATTATTTCCCTTATTACTATTATTATTATCGCTATAACTGTTATTATTATCCTTATTACTATTATTATTATCGCTATAACTCTTGCTTTTGTCCTTATATCTATTATTATGATCGTTAATACTCTTAGTATTATCGTTATAACTGTTATTATTATCCTTATTACTATTATTATTATCGCTATAACTATTATTATTATCCTTACTACTATTATTATTATCGCCATGTCTGTTATTATTATCCTTATTCTATTATTACTAGCACTATAACTATTATTATTATCCTTATTACTATTATTATTATCGCTATGACTGTTATTATTATCCTTATTACTATTATTATTATCGCTATAACTCTTGTTTTTGTCCTTATATCTATTATTATGATCGTTAATACTATTAGTATTATCGTTATAACTGTTATTATTATCCTTATTACTAGTATTATTAGCACTATAACTATTATGTTTATCCTTATTACCATTATTATTCGCACTATAACTATTATTATTATCCTTACTACTATTATTATTATCGCCATGTCTGTTATTATTATCCTTATTCTATTATTACTATCCCTATTACTCGTCACTTTATCCTTATAACTATTATTATTATCCTTATTACTATTATTATTATCGCTATAACTCTTGTTTTTGTCCTTATATCTATTATTATGATCGTTAATACTCTTAGTATTATCGTTATAACTGTTATTATTATCCTTATTACTATTATTATTATCGCTATAACTATTATTATTATCCTTACTACTATTATTATTATCGCCATGTCTGTTATTATTATCCTTATTCTATTATTACTAGCACTATAACTATTATTATTATCCTTATTACTATTATTATTATCGCTATATCTATTATTATTATCCTTACTACTATTATTATTATCGCTATGACTGTTATTATTATCCTTATTCTATTATTACTATCTCTATTACTCTTCACTTTATCCTTATAACTATTATTATTATCGCTATGACTGTTATTATTATCCTTATTCTATTATTACTATCCCTATTACTCTTCTCTTTATCCTTATAACTATTATTAATATCGCTATAACTATTATTATTATACTTATTGTATTATTACTATCCCTATTACTCTTGTTTTTATCCTGATAATTATTATTATTTCCCTTATTACTATTATTATTATTATCGCTATAACTCTTGTTTTTGACCTTATATCTATTATTATGATCGTTAATACTATTAGTATTATCGTTATAACTGTTATTATTATCCTTATTACTAGTATTATTAGCACTATAACTATTATGTTTATCCTTATTACCATTATTATTCGCACTATAACTATTATTATTATCCTTATTACTAGTATTATTAGCACTATAACAATTATGTTTATCCTTATTACCATTATTATTCGCACTACAACTATTATTATTATCCTTATTACTGTTATTATTATCGCTATAACTATCATTATTGTCCTTACTCTTATTATTATTATCGCCATGTCTGTTATTATTATCCTTATTCTATTATTACTATCCCTATTACTCTTCACTTTATCCTTATAACTATTATTATTAACGCTATAACTATTATTATTATCCTTATTCCATTATTACTATCTCTATTACTCTTCACTTTATCCTTATAACTATTATTATTATCGCTATGACTGTTATTATTATCCTTATTCTATTATTACTATCCCTATTACTCTTCTCTTTATCCTTATAACTATTATTAATATCGCTATAACTATTATTATTATACTTATTGTATTATTACTATCCCTATTACTCTTGTTTTTATCCTGATAATTATTATTATTTCCCTTATTACTATTATTATTATTATCGCTATAACTCTTGTTTTTGACCTTATATCTATTATTATGATCGTTAATACTATTAGTATTATCGTTATAACTGTTATTATTATCCTTATTACTAGTATTATTAGCACTATAACTATTATGTTTATCCTTATTACCATTATTATTCGCACTATAACTATTATTATTATCCTTATTACTAGTATTATTAGCACTATAACTATTATGTTTATCCTTATTACCATTATTATTCGCACTACAACTATTATTATTATCCTTATTACTGTTATTATTATCGCTATAACTATCATTATTGTCCTTACTCTTATTATTATTATCGCCATGTCTGTTATTATTATCCTTATTCTATTATTACTATCCCTATTACTCTTCACTTTATCCTTATAACTATTATTATTAACGCTATAACTATTATTATTATCCTTATAACTATTATTATTATCGCTATAACTATTACTATTATCCTTATTACTATTATTAGTATCGCTATGACTGTTATTATTATCCTTATTCTATTATTACTATCCCTATTACTCTTGTCTTTATCCTTATTACTATTATTATTATCGCTATAACTATTATTATTATCCTTACTACTATTATTATTATCGCTATGGCTGTTTTTATTATCCTTATTCTATTATTACTATCCCTATTACTCTTCACTTTATCCTTATAACTATTATTATTATCGCTATAACTATTATTATTATCCTTATTACTATTATTATTATCGCTATGACTTTTTTTATTATCCTTATTCTATTATTACTATCCCTATTACTCTTGTCTTTATCCTTATAACTATTATTATTATCCTTATTACTATTATTATTATCCTTACTACTATTATTAGTATCGCTATGACTGTTATTATTATCCTTATTCTATTATTACTATCCCTATTACTCTTCACTTTATCCTTACAACTATTATTAATATCGCTATAACTAATATTATTATCCTTATTACTATTATTATTATCGCTATGACTGTTATTATTATCCTTATTCTATTATTACTATCCCTATTACTCTTGTCTTTATCCTTATAACTGTTATTATTATCCTTATTACTATTATTATTATCGCTATAACTATTATTATTATCCTTACTACTATTATTATTATCGCTATGGCTGCTTTTATTATCCTTATTCTATTATTACTATCCCTATTACTCTTCACTTTATCCTTATAACTATTATTATTATCGCTATAACTATTATTATTATCCTTATTGCTATTATTATTATCGCTATGACTGTTATTATTATCCTTATTCTATTATTACTATCCCTATTACTCCTGTCTTTATCCTTATAACTATTATTATTATCGCTATGACTGTTATTATTATCCTTATTCTATTATTACTATCCCTATTACTCTTGTCTTTATCCTTATAACTGTTATTATTATCCTTATTACTATTATTATTATCGCTATAACTATTATTATTATCCTTACTACTATTATTATTATCGCTATGGCTGCTTTTATTATCCTTATTCTACTATTACTATCCCTATTACTCTTCACTTTATCCTTATAACTATTATTATTATCGCTATAACTATTATTATTATCCTTATTCTATTATTTCTATCCCTATTACTCTTGTCTTTATCCTTATAACTATTATTATTATCGCTATGACTGTTATTATTATCCTTATTCTATTATTACTATCTCTATTACTCTTCACTTTATCCTTATAGCTATTATTATTATCACTATAACTATTATTATTATCCTTATTACTATTATTACTAGCACTATAACTATTATTATTATCCTTATTACTATTATTATTATCGCTATATCTATTATTATTATCCTTACTACTATTATTATTATCGCTATGACTGTTACTATTATCCTTATTCTATTATTACTATCTCTATTACTCTTCACTTTATCCTTATAACTATTATTATTATCGCTATGACTGTTATTATTATCCTTATTCTATTATTACTATCCCTATTACTCTTCACTTTATCCTTATAACTATTATTAATATCGCTATAACTATTATTATTATACTTATTGTATTGTTACTATCCCTATTACTCTTGTTTTTAGCCTGATAATTATTATTATTTCCCTTATTACTATTATTATTATCGCTATAACTGTTATTATTATCCTTATTACTATTATTATTATCGCTATAACTCTTGCTTTTGTCCTTATATCTATTATTATGATCGTTAATACTCTTAGTATTATCGTTATAACTGTTATTATTATCCTTATTACTATTATTATTATCGCTATAACTATTATTATTATCGCCATGTCTGTTATTATTATCCTTATTCTATTATTACTAGCACTATAACTATTATTATTATCCTTATTACTATTATTATTATCGCTATATCTATTATTATTATCCTTACTACTATTATTATTATCGCTATGACTGTTATTATTATCCTTATTCTATTATTACTATCTCTATTACTCTTCACTTTATCCTTATAACTATTATTATTATCGCTATGACTGTTATTATTATCCTTATTCTATTATTACTATCCCTATTACTCTTCTCTTTATCCTTATAACTATTATTAATATCGCTATAACTATTATTATTATACTTATTGTATTATTACTATCCCTATTACTCTTGTTTTTATCCTGATAATTATTATTATTTCCCTTATTACTATTATTACTATCGCTATAACTGTTATTATTATTATCGCTATAACTATTATTATTATCCTTACTACTATTATTATTATCGCTATAACTATTATTATTATCCTTACTATTATTATTATTATCGCTATGACTGTTATTATTATCCTTATTCTATTATTACTATCCCTATTACTCTTCACTTTATCCTTATAACTATTATTAATATCGCTATAACTATTATTATTATCCTTATTACTATTATTATTATCGCTATAACTATTATTATTATCCTTACTACTATTATTATTATCGCCATGTCTGTTATTATTATCCTTATTCTATTATTACTATCCCTATTACTCATCACTTTATCCTTACAACTATTATTAATATCGCTATAACTAATATTATTATCCTTATTACTATTATTACTAGCACTATAACTATTATTATTATCGTTATTACTATTATTATTATCGCTATGACTGTTATTATTATACTTATTGTATTATTACTATCCCTATTACTCTTGTTTTTATCCTGATAACTATTATTATTATCCTTATTACTATTATTATTATCGCTCCGACTGCTATTATTATACTTAATCTATTTTTACTATCCCAATTACTCTTGTCCTCAACCTTATAGCTATTATTATTTCCCGTATTACTATTACTATTATCACTATAACTATTATTATTTCCCTTATTACTATTATTATTATCGCTATAACTGTGATTATTATCATTATTACTATTATTATTATCGCTATACCTATCATTATTATCCTTATTACTATTATTATTATCGCTATAACTGTTATTATTATCCTTATTACTAGTATTATTAGCACTATAACTATTATTATTATCCTTATTGCTATTATTATTATCGCTATGACTGTTATTATTATCCTTATTCTATTATTACTATCCCTATTACTCTTCACTTTATCCTTATAACTATTATTAATATCGCTATAACTATTATTATTATCCTTATTACTATTATTATTATCGCTATAACTATTATTATTATCCTTACTACTATTATTATTATCGCCATGTCTGTTATTATTATCCTTATTCTATTATTACTATCCCTATTACTCATCACTTTATCCTTACAACTATTATTAATATCGCTATAACTAATATTATTATCCTTATTACTATTATTACTAGCACTATAACTATTATTATTATCCTTATTACTATTATTATTATCGCTATGACTGTTATTATTATACTTATTGTATTATTACTATCCCTATTACTCTTGTTTTTATCCTGATAACTATTATTATTATCCTTATTACTATTATTATTATCGCTCCGACTGCTATTATTATACTTAATCTATTTTTACTATCCCAATTACTCTTGTCCTCAACCTTATAGCTATTATTATTTCCCGTATTACTATTACTATTATCACTATAACTATTATTATTTCCCTTATTACTATTATTATTATCGCTATAACTGTGATTATTATCATTATTACTATTATTATTATCGCTATACCTGTCATTATTATCCTTATTACTATTATTATTATCGCTATAACTGTTATTATTATCCTTATTACTAGTATTATTAGCACTATAACTATTATTATTATCCTTATTGCTATTATTATTATCGCTATGACTGTTATTATTATCCTTATTCTATTATTACTATCCCTATTACTCTTCTCTTTATCCTTATAACTATTATTAATATCGCTATAACTATTATTATTATACTTATTGTATTATTACTATCCCTATTACTCTTGTTTTTATCCTGATAATTATTATTATTTCCCTTATTACTATTATTACTATCGCTATAACTGTTATTATTATTATCGCTATAACTATTATTATTATCCTTACTACTATTATTATTATCGCTATAACTATTATTATTATCCTTACTATTATTATTATTATCGCTATGACTGTTATTATTATCCTTATTCTATTATTACTATCCCTATTACTCTTCACTTTATCCTTATAACTATTATTAATATCGCTATAACTATTATTATTATCCTTATTACTATTATTATTATCGCTATAACTATTATTATTATCCTTACTACTATTATTATTATCGCCATGTCTGTTATTATTATCCTTATTCTATTATTACTATCCCTATTACTCATCACTTTATCCTTACAACTATTATTAATATCGCTATAACTAATATTATTATCCTTATTACTATTATTACTAGCACTATAACTATTATTATTATCCTTATTACTATTATTATTATCGCTATGACTGTTATTATTATACTTATTGTATTATTACTATCCCTATTACTCTTGTTTTTATCCTGATAACTATTATTATTATCCTTATTACTATTATTATTATCGCTCCGACTGCTATTATTATACTTAATCTATTTTTACTATCCCAATTACTCTTGTCCTCAACCTTATAGCTATTATTATTTCCCGTATTACTATTACTATTATCACTATAACTATTATTATTTCCCTTATTACTATTATTATTATCGCTATAACTGTGATTATTATCATTATTACTATTATTATTATCGCTATACCTGTCATTATTATCCTTATTACTATTATTATTATCGCTATAACTGTTATTATTATCCTTATTACTAGTATTATTAGCACTATAACTATTATTATTATCCTTATTGCTATTATTATTATCGCTATGATTGTTATTATTATCCTTATTCTATTATTTCTATCCCTATTACTCTTGTCTTTATCCTTATAACTATTATTATTATCGCTATAACTATTATTATTATCCTTATTACTATTATTATTATCGCTATAACTATTATTATTATCCTTATTACTATTATTACTAGCACTATAATTATTATTATTATCCTTATTACTAGTATTGTTAGCACTAAAACTATTCTGTTTATCCTTATTACTATTATTATTCGCACTATAACTATTATTATTATCCTTATTACTATTATTATTATCGCTATAACTATTATCATTATCCTTACTATTATTATTACTAGCACTATAACTATTATTATTATCGCTATGACTGTTATTATTATACTTATTCTATTATTACTAGCACTATAACTATTATTATTATCCTTATTACTATTATTATTATCGCTATATCTATTATTATTATCCTTACTACTATTATTATTATCGCTATGACTGTTATTATTATCCTTATTCTATTATTACTATCTCTATTACTCTTCACTTTATCCTTATAACTATTATTATTATCACTATAACTATTATTATTATCCTTATTACTATTATTACTAGCACTATAACTATTATTATTATCGCTATGACTGTTATTATTATACTTATTGTATTATTACTATCCCTATTACTCTTGTTTTTATCCTGATAATTATTATTATTTCGCTTATTACTATTATTATTATCGCTATAACTGTTATTATTATCCTTATTACTATTATTATTATCGCTATAACTCTTGCTTTTGTCCTTATATCTATTATTATGATCGTTAATACTCTTAGTATTATCGTTATAACTGTTATTATTATCCTTATTACTATTATTATTATCGCTATAACTATTATTATTATCCTTACTACTATTATTATTATCGCCATGTCTGTTATTATTATCCTTATTCTATTATTACTAGCACTATAACTATTATTATTATCCTTATTACTATTATTATTATCGCTATATCTATTATTATTATCCTTACTACTATTATTATTATCGCTATGACTGTTATTATTATCCTTATTCTATTATTACTATCTCTATTACTCTTCACTTTATCCTTATAACTATTATTATTATCGCTATGACTGTTATTATTATCCTTATTCTATTATTACTATCCCTATTACTCTTCTCTTTATCCTTATAACTATTATTAATATCGCTATAACTATTATTATTATACTTATTGTATTATTACTATCCCTATTACTCTTGTTTTTATCCTGATAATTATTATTATTTCCCTTATTACTATTATTATTATTGTCGCTATAACTCTTGTTTTTGACCTTATATCTATTATTATGATCGTTAATACTATTAGTATTATCGTTATAACTGTTATTATTATCCTTATTACTAGTATTATTAGCACTATAACTATTATGTTTATCCTTATTACCATTATTATTCGCACTATAACTATTATTATTATCCTTATTACTAGTATTATTAGCACTATAACTATTATGTTTATCCTTATTACCATTATTATTCGCACTACAACTATTATTATTATCCTTATTACTGTTATTATTATCGCTATAACTATCATTATTGTCCTTACTCTTATTATTATTATCGCCATGTCTGTTATTATTATCCTTATTCTATTATTACTATCCCTATTACTCTTCACTTTATCCTTATAACTATTATTATTAACGCTATAACTATTATTATTATCCTTATAACTATTATTATTATCGCTATAACTATTACTATTATCCTTATTACTATTATTAGTATCGCTATGACTGTTATTATTATCCTTATTCTATTATTACTATCCCTATTACTCTTGTCTTTATCCTTATAACTATTATTATTATCCTTATTACTATTATTATTATCGCTATAACTATTATTATTATCCTTACTACTATTATTATTATCGCTATGGCTGTTTTTATTATCCTTATTCTATTATTACTATCCCTATTACTCTTCACTTTATCCTTATAACTATTATTATTATCGCTATAACTATTATTATTATCCTTATTACTATTATTATTATCGCTATGACTTTTTTTATTATCCTTATTCTATTATTACTATCCCTATTACTCTTGTCTTTATCCTTATAACTATTATTATTATCCTTATTACTATTATTATTATCCTTACTACTATTATTAGTATCGCTATGACTGTTATTATTATCCTTATTCTATTATTACTATCCCTATTACTCTTCACTTTATCCTTACAACTATTATTAATATCGCTATAACTAATATTATTATCCTTATTACTATTATTATTATCGCTATGACTGTTATTATTATCCTTATTCTATTATTACTATCCCTATTACTCTTGTCTTTATCCTTATAACTGTTATTATTATCCTTATTACTATTATTATTATCGCTATAACTATTATTATTATCCTTACTACTATTATTATTATCGCTATGGCTGCTTTTATTATCCTTATTCTATTATTACTATCCCTATTACTCTTCACTTTATCCTTATAACTATTATTATTATCGCTATAACTATTATTATTATCCTTATAACTATTATTATTATCGCTATAACTATTACTATTATCCTTATTACTATTATTATTATCGCTATGACTGTTATTATTATCCTTATTACTAGTATTATTAGCACTATAACTACTATTATTATCCTTATTGCTATTATTATTATCGCTATGATTGTTATTATTATCCTTATTCTATTATTTCTATCCCTATTACTCTTGTCTTTATCCTTATAACTATTATTATTATCGCTATGACTGTTATTATTATCCTTATTCTATTATTACTATCTCTATTACTCTTCACTTTATCCTTATAGCTATTATTATTATCACTATAACTATTATTATTATCCTTATTACTATTATTACTAGCACTATAACTATTATTATTATCCTTATTACTATTATTATTATCGCTATATCTATTATTATTATCCTTACTACTATTATTATTATCGCTATGACTGTTACTATTATCCTTATTCTATTATTACTATCTCTATTACTCTTCACTTTATCCTTATAACTATTATTATTATCGCTATGACTGTTATTATTATCCTTATTCTATTATTACTATCCCTATTACTCTTCACTTTATCCTTATAACTATTATTAATATCGCTATAACTATTATTATTATACTTATTGTATTTTTACTATCCCTATTACTCTTGTTTTTAGCCTGATAATTATTATTATTTCCCTTATTACTATTATTATTATCGCTATAACTGTTATTATTATCCTTATTACTATTATTATTATCGCTATAACTGTTATTATTATCCTTATTACTAGTATTATTAGCACTATAACTATTATTATTATCCTTATTGCTATTATTATTATCGCTATGACTGTTATTATTATCCTTATTCTATTATTACTATCCCTATTACTCTTCACTTTATCCTTATAACTATTATTAATATCGCTATAACTATTATTATTATCCTTATTACTATTATTATTATCGCTATAACTATTATTATTATCCTTACTACTATTATTATTATCGCCATGTCTGTTATTATTATCCTTATTCTATTATTACTATCCCTATTACTCATCACTTTATCCTTACAACTATTATTAATATCGCTATAACTAATATTATTATCCTTATTACTATTATTACTAGCACTATAGCTATTATTATTATCCTTATTACTATTATTATTATCGCTATGACTGTTATTATTATACTTATTGTATTATTACTATCCCTATTACTCTTGTTTTTATCCTGATAACTATTATTATTATCCTTATTACTATTATTATTATCGCTCCGACTGCTATTATTATACTTAATCTATTTTTACTATCCCAATTACTCTTGTCCTCAACCTTATAGCTATTATTATTTCCCGTATTACTATTACTATTATCACTATAACTATTATTATTTCCCTTATTACTATTATTATTATCGCTATAACTGTGATTATTATCATTATTACTATTATTATTATCGCTATACCTGTCATTATTATCCTTATTACTATTATTATTATCGCTATAACTGTTATTATTATCCTTATTACTAGTATTATTAGCACTATAACTATTATTATTATCCTTATTGCTATTATTATTATCGCTATGACTGTTATTATTATCCTTATTCTATTATTACTATCCCTATTACTCTTCTCTTTATCCTTATAACTATTATTAATATCGCTATAACTATTATTATTATACTTATTGTATTATTACTATCCCTATTACTCTTGTTTTTATCCTGATAATTATTATTATTTCCCTTATTACTATTATTACTATCGCTATAACTGTTATTATTATTATCGCTATAACTATTATTATTATCCTTACTACTATTATTATTATCGCTATAACTATTATTATTATCCTTACTATTATTATTATTATCGCTATGACTGTTATTATTATCCTTATTCTATTATTACTATCCCTATTACTCTTCACTTTATCCTTATAACTATTATTAATATCGCTATAACTATTATTATTATCCTTATTACTATTATTATTATCGCTATAACTATTATTATTATCCTTACTACTATTATTATTATCGCCATGTCTGTTATTATTATCCTTATTCTATTATTACTATCCCTATTACTCATCACTTTATCCGTACAACTATTATTAATATCGCTATAACTAATATTATTATCCTTATTACTATTATTACTAGCACTATAACTATTATTATTATCCTTATTACTATTATTATTATCGCTATGACTGTTATTATTATACTTATTGTATTATTACTATCAGTATTACTCTTGTTTTTATCCTGATAACTATTATTATTATCCTTATTACTATTATTATTATCGCTCCGACTGCTATTATTATACTTAATCTATTTTTACTATCCCAATTACTCTTGTCCTCAACCTTATAGCTATTATTATTTCCCGTATTACTATTACTATTATCACTATAACTATTATTATTTCCCTTATTACTATTATTATTATCGCTATAACTGTGATTATTATCATTATTACTATTATTATTATCGCTATACCTGTCATTATTATCCTTATTACTATTATTATTATCGCTATAACTGTTATTATTATCCTTATTACTAGTATTATTAGCACTATAACTATTATTATTATCCTTATTGCTATTATTATTATCGCTATGACTGTTATTATTATCCTTATTCTATTATTACTATCCCTATTACTCTTCTCTTTATCCTTATAACTATTATTAATATCGCTATAACTATTATTATTATACTTATTGTATTATTACTATCCCTATTACTCTTGTTTTTATCCTGATAATTATTATTATTTCCCTTATTACTATTATTACTTTCGCTATAACTGTTATTATTATTATCGCTATAACTATTATTATTATCCTTACTACTATTATTATTATCGCTATAACTATTATTATTATCCTTACTATTATTATTATTATCGCTATGACTGTTATTATTATCCTTATTCTATTATTACTATCCCTATTACTCTTCACTTTATCCTTATAACTATTATTAATATCGCTATAACTATTATTATTATCCTTATTACTATTATTATTATCGCTATAACTATTATTATTATCCTTACTACTATTATTATTATCGCCATGTCTGTTATTATTATCCTTATTCTATTATTACTATCCCTATTACTCATCACTTTATCCTTACAACTATTATTAATATCGCTATAACTAATATTATTATCCTTATTACTATTATTACTAGCACTATAACTATTATTATTATCCTTATTACTATTATTATTATCGCTATGACTGTTATTATTACACTTATTGTATTATTACTATCCCTATTACTCTTGTTTTTATCCTGATAACTATTATTATTATCCTTATTACTATTATTATTATCGCTCCGACTGCTATTATTATACTTAATCTATTTTTACTATCCCAATTACTCTTGTCCTCAACCTTATAGCTATTATTATTTCCCGTATTACTATTACTATTATCACTATAACTATTATTATTTCCCTTATTACTATTATTATTATCGCTATAACTGTGATTATTATCATTATTACTATTATTATTATCGCTATACCTGTCATTATTATCCTTATTACTATTATTATTATCGCTATAACTGTTATTATTATCCTTATTACTAGTATTATTAGCACTATAACTATTATTATTATCCTTATTGCTATTATTATTATCGCTATGATTGTTATTATTATCCTTATTCTATTATTTCTATCCCTATTACTCTTGTCTTTATCCTTATAACTATTATTATTATCCTTATTACTATTATTATTATCGCTATAACTATTATTATTATCCTTATTACTATTATTACTAGCACTATAATTATTATTATTATCCTTATTACTAGTATTGTTAGCACTAAAACTATTCTGTTTATCCTTATTACTATTATTATTCGCACTATAACTATTATTATTATCCTTATTACTATTATTATTATCGCTATAACTATTATCATTATCCTTACTATTATTATTACTAGCACTATAACTATTATTATTATCGCTATGACTGTTATTATTATACTTATTCTATTATTACTAGCACTATAACTATTATTATTATCCTTATTACTATTATTATTATCGCTATATCTATTATTATTATACTTATTGTATTATTACTATCCCTATTACTCTTGTTTTTATCCTGATAATTATTATTATTTCCCTTATTACTATTATTACTATCGCTATAACTGTTATTATTATTATCGCTATAACTATTATTATTATCCTTACTACTATTATTATTATCGCTATAACTATTATTATTATCCTTACTATTATTATTATTATCGCTATGACTGTTATTATTATCCTTATTCTATTATTACTATCCCTATTACTCTTCACTTTATCCTTATAACTATTATTAATATCGCTATAACTATTATTATTATCCTTATTACTATTATTATTATCGCTATAACTATTATTATTATCCTTACTACTATTATTATTATCGCCATGTCTGTTATTATTATCCTTATTCTATTATTACTATCCCTATTACTCATCACTTTATCCTTACAACTATTATTAATATCGCTATAACTAATATTATTATCCTTATTACTATTATTACTAGCACTATAACTATTATTATTATCCTTATTACTATTATTATTATCGCTATGACTGTTATTATTATACTTATTGTATTATTACTATCAGTATTACTCTTGTTTTTATCCTGATAACTATTATTATTATCCTTATTACTATTATTATTATCGCTCCGACTGCTATTATTATACTTAATCTATTTTTACTATCCCAATTACTCTTGTCCTCAACCTTATAGCTATTATTATTTCCCGTATTACTATTACTATTATCACTATAACTATTATTATTTCCCTTATTACTATTATTATTATCGCTATAACTGTGATTATTATCATTATTACTATTATTATTATCGCTATTCCTGTCATTATTATCCTTATTACTATTATTATTATCGCTATAACTGTTATTATTATCCTTATTACTAGTATTATTAGCACTATAACTATTATTATTATCCTTATTGCTATTATTATTATCGCTATGACTGTTATTATTATCCTTATTCTATTATTACTATCCCTATTACTCTTCTCTTTATCCTTATAACTATTATTAATATCGCTATAACTATTATTATTATACTTATTGTATTATTACTATCCCTATTACTCTTGTTTTTATCCTGATAATTATTAATATTTCCCTTATTACTATTATTACTATCGCTATAACTGTTATTATTATTATCGCTATAACTATTATTATTATCCTTACTACTATTATTATTATCGCTATAACTATTATTATTATCCTTACTATTATTATTATTATCGCTATGACTGTTATTATTATCCTTATTCTATTATTACTATCCCTATTACTCTTCACTTTATCCTTATAACTATTATTAATATCGCTATAACTATTATTATTATCCTTATTACTATTATTATTATCGCTATAACTATTATTATTATCCTTACTACTATTATTATTATCGCCATGTCTGTTATTATTATCCTTATTCTATTATTACTATCCCTATTACTCATCACTTTATCCTTACAACTATTATTAATATCGCTATAACTAATATTATTATCCTTATTACTATTATTACTAGCACTATAACTATTATTATTATCCTTATTACTATTATTATTATCGCTATGACTGTTATTATTATACTTATTGTATTATTACTATCCCTATTACTCTTGTTTTTATCCTGATAACTATTATTATTATCCTTATTACTATTATTATTATCGCTCCGACTGCTATTATTATACTTAATCTATTTTTACTATCCCAATTACTCTTGTCCTCAACCTTATAGCTATTATTATTTCCCGTATTACTATTACTATTATCACTATAACTATTATTATTTCCCTTATTACTATTATTATTATCGCTATAACTGTGATTATTATCATTATTACTATTATTATTATCGCTATACCTGTCATTATTATCCTTATTACTATTATTATTATCGCTATAACTGTTATTATTATCCTTATTACTAGTATTATTAGCACTATAACTATTATTATTATCCTTATTGCTATTATTATTATCGCTATGATTGTTATTATTATCCTTATTCTATTATTTCTATCCCTATTACTCTTGTCTTTATCCTTATAACTATTATTATTATCGCTATAACTATTATTATTATCCTTATTACTATTATTATTATCGCTATAACTATTATTATTATCCTTATTACTATTATTACTAGCACTATAATTATTATTATTATCCTTATTACTAGTATTGTTAGCACTAAAACTATTCTGTTTATCCTTATTACTATTATTATTCGCACTATAACTATTATTATTATCCTTATTACTATTATTATTATCGCTATAACTATTATCATTATCCTTACTATTATTATTACTAGCACTATAACTATTATTATTATCGCTATGACTGTTATTATTATACTTATTCTATTATTACTAGCACTATAACTATTATTATTATCCTTATTACTATTATTATTATCGCTATATCTATTATTATTATCCTTACTACTATTATTATTATCGCTATGACTGTTATTATTATCCTTATTCTATTATTACTATCTCTATTACTCTTCACTTTATCCTTATAACTATTATTATTATCACTATAACTATTATTATTATCCTTATTACTATTATTACTAGCACTATAACTATTATTATTATCGCTATGACTGTTATTATTATACTTATTGTATTATTACTATCCCTATTACTCTTGTTTTTATCCTGATAATTATTATTATTTCCCTTATTACTATTATTATTATCGCTATAACTGTTATTATTATCCTTATTACTATTATTATTATCGCTATAACTCTTGCTTTTGTCCTTATATCTATTATTATGATCGTTAATACTCTTAGTATTATCGTTATAACTGTTATTATTATCCTTATTACTATTATTATTATCGCTATAACTATTATTATTATCCTTACTACTATTATTATTATCGCCATGTCTGTTATTATTATCCTTATTCTATTATTACTAGCACTATAACTATTATTATTATCCTTATTACTATTATTATTATCGCTATATCTATTATTATTATCCTTACTACTATTATTATTATCGCTATGACTGTTATTATTATCCTTATTCTATTATTACTATCTCTATTACTCTTCACTTTATCCTTATAACTATTATTATTATCGCTATGACTGTTATTATTATCCTTATTCTATTATTACTATCCCTATTACTCTTCTCTTTATCCTTATAACTATTATTAATATCGCTATAACTATTATTATTATACTTATTGTATTATTACTATCCCTATTACTCTTGTTTTTATCCTGATAATTATTATTATTTCCCTTATTACTATTATTATTATTATCGCTATAACTCTTGTTTTTGACCTTATATCTATTATTATGATCGTTAATACTATTAGTATTATCGTTATAACTGTTATTATTATGCTTATTACTAGTATTATTAGCACTATAACTATTATGTTTATCCTTATTACCATTATTATTCGCACTATAACTATTATTATTATCCTTATTACTAGTATTATTAGCACTATAACTATTATGTTTATCCTTATTACCATTATTATTCGCACTACAACTATTATTATTATCCTTATTACTGTTATTATTATCGCTATAACTATCATTATTGTCCTTACTCTTATTATTATTATCGCCATGTCTGTTATTATTATCCTTATTCTATTATTACTATCCCTATTACTCTTCACTTTATCCTTATAACTATTATTATTAACGCTATAACTATTATTATTATCCTTATAACTATTATTATTATCGCTATAACTATTACTATTATCCTTATTACTATTATTAGTATCGCTATGACTGTTATTATTATCCTTATTCTATTATTACTATCCCTATTACTCTTGTCTTTATCCTTATAACTATTATTATTATCCTTATTACTATTATTATTATCGCTATAACTATTATTATTATCCTTACTACTATTATTATTATCGCTATGGCTGTTTTTATTATCCTTATTCTATTATTACTATCCCTATTACTCTTCACTTTATCCTTATAACTATTATTATTATCGCTATAACTATTATTATTATCCTTATTACTATTATTATTATCGCTATGACTTTTTTTATTATCCTTATTCTATTATTACTATCCCTATTACTCTTGTCTTTATCCTTATAACTATTATTATTATCCTTATTACTATTATTATTATCCTTACTACTATTATTAGTATCGCTATGACTGTTATTATTATCCTTATTCTATTATTACTATCCCTATTACTCTTCACTTTATCCTTACAACTATTATTAATATCGCTATAACTAATATTATTATCCTTATTACTATTATTATTATCGCTATGACTGTTATTATTATCCTTATTCTATTATTACTATCCCTATTACTCTTGTCTTTATCCTTATAACTGTTATTATTATCCTTATTACTATTATTATTATCGCTATAACTATTATTATTATCCTTACTACTATTATTATTATCGCTATGGCTGCTTTTATTATCCTTATTCTATTATTACTATCCCTATTACTCTTCACTTTATCCTTATAACTATTATTATTATCGCTATAACTATTATTATTATCCTTATTGCTATTATTATTATCGCTATGACTGTTATTATTATCCTTATTCTATTATTACTATCCCTATTACTCCTGTCTTTATCCTTATAACTATTATTATTATCCTTATTACTATTATTATTATCGCTATAACTATTATTATTATCCTTACTACTATTATTAGTATCGCTATGACTGTTATTATTATCCTTATTCTATTATTACTATCCCTATTACTCTTCACTTTATCCTTACAACTATTATTAATATCGCTATAACTAATATTATTATCCTTATTACTATTATTACTAGCACTATAACTATTATTATTATCCTTATTACTATTATTATTATCGCTATGACTGTTATTATTATACTTATTGTATTATTACTATCCCTATTACTCTTGTTTTTATCCTGATAATTATTATTATTTCCCTTATTACTATTATTATTATCGCTATAACTGTTATTATTATTATCGCTATAACTCTTGTTTTTGTCCTTATATCTATTATTATGATCGTTAATACTATTAGTATTATCGTTATAACTGTTATTATTATGCTTATTACTAGTATTATTAGCACTATCACTATTATGTTTATCCTTATTACCATTATTATTCGCACTATAACTATTATTATTATCCTTATTACTAGTATTATTAGCACTATAACTATTATGTTTATCCTTATTACCATTATTATTCGCACTACAACTATTATTATTATCCTTATTACTGTTATTATTATCGCTATAACTATCATTATTGTCCTTACTCTTATTATTATTATCGCCATGTCTGTTATTATTATCCTTATTCTATTATTACTATCCCTATTACTCTTCACTTTATCCTTATAACTATTATTATTAACGCTATAACTATTATTATTATCCTTATAACTATTATTATTATCGCTATAACTATTACTATTATCCTTATTACTATTATTAGTATCGCTATGACTGTTATTATTATCCTTATTCTATTATTACTATCCCTATTACTCTTGTCTTTATCCTTATAACTATTATTATTATCCTTATTACTATTATTATTATCCTTACTACTATTATTAGTATCGCTATGACTGTTATTATTATCCTTATTCTATTATTACTATCCCTATTACTCTTCACTTTATCCTTACAACTATTATTAATATCGCTATAACTAATATTATTATCCTTATTACTATTATTATTATCGCTATGACTGTTATAATTATCCTTATTCTATTATTACTATCCCTATTACTCTTGTCTTTATCCTTATAACTGTTATTATTATCCTTATTACTATTATTATTATCGCTATAACTATTATTATTATCCTTACTACTATTATTATTATCGCTATGGCTGCTTTTATTATCCTTATTCTATTATTACTATCCCTATTACTCTTCACTTTATCCTTATAACTATTATTATTATCGCTATAACTATTATTATTATCCTTATTGCTATTATTATTATCGCTATGACTGTTATTATTATCCTTATTCTATTATTACTATCCCTATTACTCCTGTCTTTATCCTTATAACTATTATTATTATCCTTATTACTATTATTATTATCGCTATAACTATTATTATTATCCTTACTACTATTATTAGTATCGCTATGACTGTTATTATTATCCTTATTCTATTATTACTATCCCTATTACTCTTCACTTTATCCTTACAACTATTATTAATATCGCTATAACTAATATTATTATCCTTATTACTATTATTACTAGCACTATAACTATTATTATTATCCTTATTACTATTATTATTATCGCTATGACTGTTATTATTATACTTATTGTATTATTACTATCCCTATTACTCTTGTTTTTATCCTGATAATTATTATTATTTCCCTTATTACTATTATTATTATCGCTATAACTGTTATTATTATTATCGCTATAACTCTTGTTTTTGTCCTTATATCTATTATTATGATCGTTAATACTATTAGTATTATCGTTATAACTGTTATTATTATGCTTATTACTAGTATTATTAGCACTATAACTATTATGTTTATCCTTATTACCATTATTATTCGCACTATAACTATTATTATTATCCTTATTACTAGTATTATTAGCACTATAACTATTATGTTTATCCTTATTACCATTATTATTCGCACTACAACTATTATTATTATCCTTATTACTGTTATTATTATCGCTATAACTATCATTATTGTCCTTACTCTTATTATTATTATCGCCATGTCTGTTATTATTATCCTTATTCTATTATTACTATCCCTATTACTCTTCACTTTATCCTTATAACTATTATTATTAACGCTATAACTATTATTATTATCCTTATAACTATTATTATTATCGCTATAACTATTACTATTATCCTTATTACTATTATTAGTATCGCTATGACTGTTATTATTATCCTTATTCTATTATTACTATCCCTATTACTCTTGTCTTTATCCTTATAACTATTATTATTATCCTTATTACTATTATTATTATCGCTATAACTATTATTATTATCCTTACTACTATTATTATTATCGCTATGGCTGTTTTTATTATCCTTATTCTATTATTACTATCCCTATTACTCTTCACTTTATCCTTATAACTATTATTATTATCGCTATAACTATTATTATTATCCTTATTACTATTATTATTATCGCTATGACTTTTTTTATTATCCTTATTCTATTATTACTATCCCTATTACTCTTGTCTTTATCCTTATAACTATTATTATTATCCTTATTACTATTATTATTATCCTTACTACTATTATTAGTATCGCTATGACTGTTATTATTATCCTTATTCTATTATTACTATCCCTATTACTCTTCACTTTATCCTTACAACTATTATTAATATCGCTATAACTAATATTATTATCCTTATTACTATTATTATTATCGCTATGACTGTTATTATTATCCTTATTCTATTATTACTATCCCTATTACTCTTGTCTTTATCCTTATAACTGTTATTATTATCCTTATTACTATTATTATTATCGCTATAACTATTATTATTATCCTTACTACTATTATTATTATCGCTATGGCTGCTTTTATTATCCTTATTCTATTATTACTATCCCTATTACTCTTCACTTTATCCTTATAACTATTATTATTATCGCTATAACTATTATTATTATCCTTATTGCTATTATTATTATCGCTATGACTGTTATTATTATCCTTATTCTATTATTACTATCCCTATTACTCCTGTCTTTATCCTTATAACTATTATTATTATCCTTATTACTATTATTATTATCGCTATAACTATTATTATTATCCTTACTACTATTATTAGTATCGCTATGACTGTTATTATTATCCTTATTCTATTATTACTATCCCTATTACTCTTCACTTTATCCTTACAACTATTATTAATATCGCTATAACTAATATTATTATCCTTATTACTATTATTACTAGCACTATAACTATTATTATTATCCTTATTACTATTATTATTATCGCTATGACTGTTATTATTATACTTATTGTATTATTACTATCCCTATTACTCTTGTTTTTATCCTGATAACTATTATTATTATCCTTATTACTATTATTATTATCGCTCCGACTGCTATTATTATACTTAATCTATTTTTACTATCCCAATTACTCTTGTCCTCAACCTTATAACTATTATTATTTCCCGTATTACTATTACTATTATCACTATAACTATTATTATTTCCCTTATTACTATTATTATTATCGCTATAACTGTGATTATTATCATTATTACTATTATTATTATCGCTATACCTGTCATTATTATCCTTATTACTATTATTATTATCGCTATAACTGTTATTATTATCCTTATTACTAGTATTATTAGCACTATAACTATTATTATTATCCTTATTGCTATTATTATTATCGCTATGATTGTTATTATTATCCTTATTCTATTATTTCTATCCCTATTACTCTTGTCTTTATCCTTATAACTATTATTATTATCGCTATAACTATTATTATTATCCTTATTACTATTATTATTATCGCTATAACTATTATTATTATCCTTATTACTATTATTACTAGCACTATAATTATTATTATTATCCTTATTACTAGTATTGTTAGCACTATAACTATTCTGTTTATCCTTATTACTATTGTTATTCGCACTATAACTATTATTATTATCCTTATTACTATTATTATTATCGCTATAACTCTTGCTTTTGTCCTTATATCTATTATTATGATCGTTAATACTATTAGTATTATCGTTATAACTGTTATTATTATGCTTATTACTAGTATTATTAGCACTATAACTATTATGTTTATCCTTATTACCATTATTATTCGCACTATAACTATTATTATTATCCTTATTACTAGTATTATTAGCACTATAACTATTATGTTTATCCTTATTACCATTATTATTCGCACTACAACTATTATTATTATCCTTATTACTGTTATTATTATCGCTATAACTATCATTATTGTCCTTACTCTTATTATTATTATCGCCATGTCTGTTATTATTATCCTTATTCTATTATTACTATCCCTATTACTCTTCACTTTATCCTTATAACTATTATTATTAACGCTATAACTATTATTATTATCCTTATAACTATTATTATTATCGCTATAACTATTACTATTATCCTTATTACTATTATTAGTATCGCTATGACTGTTATTATTATCCTTATTCTATTATTACTATCCCTATTGCTCTTGTCTTTATCCTTATAACTATTATTATTATCCTTATTACTATTATTATTATCGCTATAACTATTATTATTATCCTTACTACTATTATTATTATCGCTATGGCTGTTTTTATTATCCTTATTCTATTATTACTATCCCTATTACTCTTCACTTTATCCTTATAACTATTATTATTATCGCTATAACTATTATTATTATCCTTATTACTATTATTATTATCGCTATGACTTTTTTTATTATCCTTATTCTATTATTACTATCCCTATTACTCTTGTCTTTATCCTTATAACTATTATTATTATCCTTATTACTATTATTATTATCGCTATAACTATTATTATTATCCTTACTACTATTATTAGTATCGCTATGACTGTTATTATTATCCTTATTGCTATTATTATTATCGCTATGACTGTTATTATTATCCTTATTCTATTATTACTATCCCTATTACTCCTGTCTTTATCCTTATAACTATTATTATTATCCTTATTACTATTATTATTATCGCTATAACTATTATTATTATCCTTATTCTATTATTACTATCCCTATTACTCTTGTCTTTATCCTTATAACTGTTATTATTATCCTTATTACTATTATTATTATCGCTATAACTATTATTATTATCCTTACTACTATTATTATTATCGCTATGGCTGCTTTTATTATCCTTATTCTATTATTACTATCCCTATTACTCTTCACTTTATCCTTATAACTATTATTATTATCGCTATAACTATTATTATTATCCTTATTGCTATTATTATTATCGCTATGACTGTTATTATTATCCTTATTCTATTATTACTATCCCTATTACTCCTGTCTTTATCCTTATAACTATTATTATTATCCTTATTACTATTATTATTATCGCTATAACTATTATTATTATCCTTACTACTATTATTAGTATCGCTATGACTGTTATTATTATCCTTATTCTATTATTACTATCCCTATTACTCTTCACTTTATCCTTACAACTATTATTAATATCGCTATAACTAATATTATTATCCTTATTGCTATTATTACTAGCACTATAACTATTATTATTATCCTTATTACTATTATTATTATCGCTATGACTGTTATTATTATACTTATTGTATTATTACTATCCCTATTACTCTTGTTTTTATCCTGATAACTATTATTATTATCCTTATTACTATTATTATTATCGCTCCGACTGCTATTATTATACTTAATCTATTTTTACTATCCCAATTACTCTTGTCCTCAACCTTATAACTATTATTATTTCCCGTATTACTATTACTATTATCACTATAACTATTATTATTTCCCTTATTACTATTATTATTATCGCTATAACTGTGATTATTATCATTATTACTATTATTATTATCGCTATACCTGTCATTATTATCCTTATTACTATTATTATTATCGCTATAACTGTTATTATTATCCTTATTACTAGTATTATTAGCACTATAACTATTATTATTATCCTTATTGCTATTATTATTATCGCTATGATTGTTATTATTATCCTTATTCTATTATGTCTATCCCTATTACTCTTGTCTTTATCCTTATAACTATTATTATTATCGCTATAACTATTATTATTATCCTTATTACTATTATTATTATCGCTATAACTATTATTATTATCCTTATTACTATTATTACTAGCACTATAATTATTATTATTATCCTTATTACTAGTATTGTTAGCACTATAACTATTCTGTTTATCCTTATTACTATTATTATTCGCACTATAACTATTATTATTATCCTTATTACTATTATTATTATCGCTATAACTATTATCATTATCCTTACTATTATTATTACTAGCACTATAACTATTATTATTATCGCTATGACTGTTATTATTATACTTATTCTATTATTACTAGCACTATAACTATTATTATTATCCTTATTACTATTATTATTATCGCTATATCTATTATTATTATCCTTACTACTATTATTATTATCGCTATGACTGTTATTATTATCCTTATTCTATTATTACTATCTCTATTACTCTTCACTTTATCCTTATAACTATTATTATTATCACTATAACTATTATTATTATCCTTATTACTATTATTACTAGCACTATAACTATTATTATTATCGCTATGACTGTTATTATTATACTTATTGTATTATTACTATCCCTATTACTCTTGTTTTTATCCTGATAATTATTATTATTTCCCTTATTACTATTATTATTATCGCTATAACTGTTATTATTATCCTTATTACTATTATTATTATCGCTATAACTCTTGCTTTTGTCCTTATATCTATTATTATGATCGTTAATACTCTTAGTATTATCGTTATAACTGTTATTATTATCCTTATTACTATTATTATTATCGCTATAACTATTATTATTATCCTTACTACTATTATTATTATCGCCATGTCTGTTATTATTATCCTTATTCTATTATTACTAGCACTATAACTATTATTATTATCCTTATTACTATTATTATTATCGCTATATCTAGTATTATTATCCTTACTACTATTATTATTATCGCTATGACTGTTATTATTATCCTTATTCTATTATTACTATCTCTATTACTCTTCACTTTATCCTTATAACTATTATTATTATCGCTATGACTGTTATTATTATCCTTATTCTATTATTACTATCCCTATTACTCTTCTCTTTATCCTTATAACTATTATTAATATCGCTATAACTATTATTATTATACTTATTGTATTATTACTATCCCTATTACTCTTGTTTTTATCCTGATAATTATTATTATTTCCCTTATTACTATTATTATTATCGCTATAACTGTTATTATTATTATCGCTATAACTCTTGTTTTTGTCCTTATATCTATTATTATGATCGTTAATACTATTAGTATTATCGTTATAACTGTTATTATTATGCTTATTACTAGTATTATTAGCACTATAACTATTATGTTTATCCTTATTACCATTATTATTCACACTATAACTATTATTATTATCCTTATTACTAGTATTATTAGCACTATAACTATTATGTTTATCCTTATTACCATTATTATTCGCACTACAACTATTATTATTATCCTTATTACTGTTATTATTATCGCTATAACTATCATTATTGTCCTTACTCTTATTACTATTATCGCCATGTCTGTTATTATTATCCTTATTCTATTATTACTATCCCTATTACTCTTCACTTTATCCTTATAACTATTATTATTAACGCTATAACTATTATTATTATCCTTATAACTATTATTATTATCGCTATAACTATTACTATTATCCTTATTACTATTATTAGTATCGCTATGACTGTTATTATTATCCTTATTCTATTATTACTATCCCTATTACTCTTGTCTTTATCCTTATAACTATTATTATTATCCTTATTACTATTATTATTATCGCTATAACTATTATTATTATCCTTACTACTATTATTATTATCGCTATGGCTGTTTTTATTATCCTTATTCTATTATTACTATCCCTATTACTCTTCACTTTATCCTTATAACTATTATTATTATCGCTATAACTATTATTATTATCCTTATTACTATTATTATTATCGCTATGACTTTTTTTATTATCCTTATTCTATTATTACTATCCCTATTACTCTTGTCTTTATCCTTATAACTATTATTATTATCCTTATTACTATTATTATTATCGCTATAACTATTATTATTATCCTTACTACTATTATTAGTATCGCTATGACTGTTATTATTATCCTTATTCTATTATTACTATCCCTATTACTCTTCACTTTATCCTTACAACTATTATTAATATCGCTATAACTAATATTATTATCCTTATTACTATTATTATTATCGCTATGACTGTTATTATTATCCTTATTCTATTATTACTATCCCTATTACTCTTGTCTTTATCCTTATAACTGTTATTATTATCCTTATTACTATTATTATTATCGCTATAACTATTATTATTATCCTTACTACTATTATTATTATCGCTATGGCTGCTTTTATTATCCTTATTCTATTATTACTATCCCTATTACTCTTCACTTTATCCTTATAACTATTATTATTATCGCTATAACTATTATTATTATCCTTATTGCTATTATTATTATCGCTATGACTGTTATTATTATCCTTATTCTATTATTACTATCCCTATTACTCCTGTCTTTATCCTTATAACTATAATTATTATCCTTATTACTATTATTATTATCGCTATAACTATTATTATTATCCTTACTACTATTATTAGTATCGCTATGACTGTTATTATTATCCTTATTCTATTATTACTATCCCTATTACTCTTCACTTTATCCTTACAACTATTATTAATATCGCTATAACTAATATTATTATCCTTATTACTATTATTACTAGCACTATAACTATTATTATTATCCTTATTACTATTATTATTATCGCTATGACTGTTATTATTATACTTATTGTATTATTACTATCCCTATTACTCTTGTTTTTATCCTGATAACTATTATTATTATCCTTATTACTATTATTATTATCGCTCCGACTGCTATTATTATACTTAATCTATTTTTACTATCCCTATTACTCTTGTCCTCAACCTTATAACTATTATTATTTCCCGTATTACTATTACTATTATCACTATAACTATTATTATTTCCCTTATTACTATTATTATTATCGCTATAACTGTGATTATTATCATTATTACTATTATTATTATCGCTATACCTGTCATTATTATCCTTATTACTATTATTATTATCGCTATAACTGTTATTATTATCCTTATTACTAGTATTATTAGCACTATAACTATTATTATTATCCTTATTGCTATTATTATTATCGCTATGATTGTTATTATTATCCTTATTCTATTATTTCTATCCCTATTACTCTTGTCTTTATCCTTATAACTATTATTATTATCGCTATAACTATTATTATTATCCATATTACTATTATTATTATCGCTATAACTATTATTATTATCCTTATTACTATTATTACTAGCACTATAATTATTATTATTATCCTTATTACTAGTATTGTTAGCACTATAACTATTCTGTTTATCCTTATTACTATTATTATTCGCACTATAACTATTATTATTATCCTTACTACTATTATTATTATCGCTATGACTGTTATTATTATCCTTATTCTATTATTACTATCTCTATTACTCTTCACTTTATCCTTATAACTATTATTATTATCACTATAACTATTATTATTATCCTTATTACTATTATTACTATCCCTATTACTCTTCTCTTTATCCTTATAACTATTATTAATATCGCTATAACTATTATTATTATACTTATTGTATTATTACTATCCCTATTACTCTTGTTTTTATCCTGATAATTATTATTATTTCTCTTATTACTATTATTATTATCGCTATAACTGTTATTATTATTATCGCTATAACTCTTGTTTTTGTCCTTATATCTATTATTATGATCGTTAATACTCTTAGTATTATCGTTATAACTGTTATTATTATCCTTATTACTATTATTATTATCGCTATAACTATTATTATTATCCTTACTACTATTATTATTATCGCCATGTCTGTTATTATTATCCTTATTCTATTATTACTAGCACTATAACTATTATTATTATCCTTATTACTATTATTATTATCGCTATATCTATTATTATTATCCTTACTACTATTATTATTATCGCTATGACTGTTATTATTATCCTTATTCTATTATTACTATCTCTATTACTCTTCACTTTATCCTTATAACTATTATTATTATCGCTATGACTGTTATTATTATCCTTATTCTATTATTACTATCCCTATTACTCTTCTCTTTATCCTTATAACTATTATTAATATCGCTATAACTATTATTATTATACTTATTGTATTATTACTATCCCTATTACTCTTGTTTTTATCCTGATAATTATTATTATTTCCCTTATTACTATTATTACTATCGCTATAACTGTTATTATTATTATCGCTATAACTATTATTATTATCCTTACTACTATTATTATTATCGCTATAACTATTATTATTATCCTTACTATTATTATTATTATCGCTATGACTGTTATTATTATCCTTATTCTATTATTACTATCCCTATTACTCTTCACTTTATCCTTATAACTATTATTAATATCGCTATAACTATTATTATTATCCTTATTACTATTATTATTATCGCTATAACTATTATTATTATCCTTACTACTATTATTATTATCGCCATGTCTGTTATTATTATCCTTATTCTATTATTACTATCCCTATTACTCTTCACTTTATCCTTATAACTATTATTATTAACGCTATAACTATTATTATTATCCTTATAACTATTATTATTATCGCTATAACTATTACTATTATCCTTATTACTATTATTAGTATCGCTATGACTGTTATTATTATCCTTATTCTATTATTACTATCCCTATTACTCTTGTCTTTATCCTTATAACTATTATTATTATCCTTATTACTATTATTATTATCGCTATAACTATTATTATTATCCTTACTACTATTATTATTATCGCTATGGCTGTTTTTATTATCCATATTCTATTATTACTATCCCTATTACTCTTGTCTTTATCCTTATAACTATTATTATTATCCTTATTACTATTATTATTATCGCTATAACTATTATTATTATCCTTACTACTATTATTAGTATCGCTATGACTGTTATTATTATCCTTATTCTATTATTACTATCCCTATTACTCTTCACTTTATCCTTACAACTATTATTAATATCGCTATAACTAATATTATTATCCTTATTACTATTATTATTATCGCTATGACTGTTATTATTATCCATATTCTATTATTACTATCCCTATTACTCTTGTCTTTATCCTTATAACTGTTATTATTATCCTTATTACTATTATTACTATCGCTATAACTATTATTATTATCCTTACTACTATTATTATTATCGCTATGGCTGCTTTTATTATCCTTATTCTATTATTACTATCCCTATTACTCTTCACTTTATCCTTATAACTATTATTATTATCGCTATAACTATTATTATTATCCTTATTGCTATTATTATTATCGCTATGACTGTTATTATTATCCTTATTCTATTATTACTATCCCTATTACTCCTGTCTTTATCCTTATCACTATTATTATTATCCTTATTACTATTATTATTATCGCTATGACTGTTATTATTATCCTTATTCTATTATTACTATCTCTATTACTCTTCTCTTTATCCTTATAACTATTATTAATATCGCTATAACTATTATTATTATACTTATTGTATTATTACTATCCCTATTACTCTTGTTTTTATCCTGATAATTATTATTATTTCCCTTATTACTATTATTATTATCGCTATAACTGTTATTATTATTATCGCTATAACTCTTGTTTTTGTCCTTATATCTATTATTATGATCGTTAATACTATTAGTATTATCGTTATAACTGTTATTATTATCCTTATTACTAGTATTATTAGCACTATAACTATTATGTTTATCCTTATTACCATTATTATTCGCACTATAACTATTATTATTATCCTTATTACTAGTATTATTAGCACTATAACTATTATGTTTATCCTTATTACCATTATTATTCGCACTACAACTATTATTATTATCCTTATTACTGTTATTATTATCGCTATAACTATCATTATTGTCCTTACTCTTATTATTATTATCGCCATGTCTGTTATTATTATCCTTATTCTATTATTACTATCCCTATTACTCTTCACTTTATCCTTATAACTATTATTATTAACGCTATAACTATTATTATTATCCTTATAACTATTATTATTATCGCTATAACTATTACTATTATCCTTATTACTATTATTATTATCGCTATGACTGTTATTATTATCCTTATTCTATTATTACTATCCCTATTACTCTTGTCTTTATCCTTATAACTATTATTATTATCCTTATTACTATTATTATTATCGCTATAACTATTATTATTATCCTTACTACTATTATTATTATCGCTATGGCTGTTTTTATTATCCTTATTGTATTATTACTATCCCTATTACTCTTCACTTTATCCTTATAACTATTATTATTATCGCTATAACTATTATTATTATCCTTATTACTATTATTATTATCGCTATGACTTTTTTTATTATCCTTATTCTATTATTACTATCCCTATTACTCTTGTCTTTATCCTTATAACTATTATTATTATCCTAATTACTATTATTATTATCGCTATAACTATTATTATTATCCTTATTACTATTATTATTATCGCTATAACTCTTGTTTTTGTCCTTATATCTATTATTATGATCGTTAATACTATTAGTATTATCGTTATAACTGTTATTATTATCCTTATTACTAGTATTATTAGCACTATAACTATTATGTTTATCCTTATTACCATTATTATTCGCACTATAACTATTATTATTATCCTTACTACTATTATTATTATCGCCATGTCTGTTATTATTATCCTTATTCTATTATTACTATCCCTATTACTCTTCACTTTATCCTTATAACTATTATTATTATCCTTATTACTATTATTATTATCGCTATAACTCTTGTTTTTGTCCTTATATCTATTATTATGATCGTTAATACTCTTAGTATTATCGTTATAACTGTTATTATTATCCTTATTACTATTATTATTATCGCTATAACTATTATTATTATCCTTACTACTATTATTATTATCGCCATGTCTGTTGTTATTATCCTTATTCTATTATTACTATCCCTATTACTCTTCACTTTATCCTTATAACTATTATTATTAACGCTATAACTATTATTATTATCCTTATAACTATTATTATTATCGCTATAACTATTACTATTATCCTTATTACTATTATTAGTATCGCTATGACTGTTATTATTATCCTTATTCTATTATTACTATCCCTATTACTCTTGTCTTTATCCTTATAACTATTATTATTATCCTTATTACTATTATTATTATCGCTATAACTATTATTATTATCCTTACTACTATTATTATTATCGCTATGGCTGTTTTTATTATCCTTATTCTATTATTACTATCCCTATTACTCTTCACTTTATCCTTATAACCATTATTATTATCGCTATAACTATTATTATTATCCTTATTACTATTACTATTATCGCTATGACTTTTTTTATTATCCTTATTCTATTATTACTATCCCTATTACTCTTGTCTTTATCCTTATAACTATTATTATTATCCTTATTACTATTATTATTATCGCTATAACTATTATTATTATCCTTACTACTATTATTAGTATCGCTATGACTGTTATTATTATCCTTATTCTATTATTACTATCCCTATTACTCTTCACTTTAACCTTACAACTATTATTAATATCGCTATAACTAATATTATTATCCTTATTACTATTATTACTAGCACTATAACTATTATTATTATCCTTATTACTATTATTATTATCGCTATGACTGTTATTATTATACTTATTGTATTATTACTATCCCTATTACTCTTGTTTTTATCCTGATAACTATTATTATTATCCTTATTACTATTATTATTATCGCTCCGACTGCTATTATTATACTTAATCTATTTTTACAATCCCTATTACTCTTGTCCTCAACCTTATAACTATTATTATTTCCCGTATTACTATTACTGTTATCACTATAACTATTATTATTTCCCTTATTACTATTATTATTATCGCTATAACTGTGATTATTATCATTATTACTATTATTATTATCGCTATACCTGTCATTATTATCCTTATTACTATTATTATTATCGCTATAACTGTTATTATTATCCTTATTACTAGTATTATTAGCACTATAACTATTATTATTATCCTTATTGCTATTATTATTATCGCTATGATTGTTATTATTATCCTTATTCTATTATTTCTATCCCTATTACTCTTGTCTTTATCCTTATAACTATTATTATTATCGCTATAACTATTATTATTATCCTTATTACTATTATTATTATCGCTATAACTATTATTATTATCCTTATTACTATTATTACTAGCACTATAATTATTATTATTATCCTTATTACTAGTATTGTTAGCACTATAACTATTCTGTTTATCCTTATTACTATTATTATTCGCACTATAACTATTATTATTATCCTTACTACTATTATTATTATCGCTATGACTGTTATTATTATCCTTATTCTATTATTACTATCTCTATTACTCTTCACTTTATCCTTATAACTATTATTATTATCACTATATCTATTATTATTATCCTTATTAATATTATTACTATCCCTATTACTCTTCTCTTTATCCTTATAACTATTATTAATATCGCTATAACTATTATTATTATACTTATTGTATTATTACTATCCCTATTACTCTTGTTTTTATCCTGATAATTATTATTATTTCCCTTATTACTATTATTATTATCGCTATAACTGTTATTATTATTATCGCTATAACTCTTGTTTTTGTCCTTATATCTATTATTATGATCGTTAATACTATTAGTATTATCGTTATAACTGTTATTATTATCCTTATTACTAGTATTATTAGCACTATAACTATTATGTTTATCCTTATTACCATTATTATTCGCACTATAACTATTATTATTATCCTTATTACTAGTATTATTAGCACTATAACTATTATGTTTATCCTTATTACCATTATTATTCGCACTACAACTATTATTATTATCCTTATTACTGTTATTATTATCGCTATAACTATCATTATTGTCCTTACTCTTATTATTATTATCGCCATGTCTGTTATTATTATCCTTATTCTATTATTACTATCCCTATTACTCTTCACTTTATCCTTATAACTATTATTATTAACGCTATAACTATTATTATTATCCTTATAACTATTATTATTATCGCTATAACTATTACTATTATCCTTATTACTATTATTATTATCGCTATGACTGTTATTATTATCCTTATTCTATTATTACTATCCCTATTACTCTTGTCTTTATCCTTATAACTATTATTATTATCCTTATTACTATTATTATTATCGCTATAACTATTATTATTATCCTTACTACTATTATTATTATCATCGCTATGGCTGTTTTTATTATCCTTATTCTATTATTACTATCCCTATTACTCTTCACTTTATCCTTATAACTATTATTATTATCGCTATAACTATTATTATTATCCTTATTACTATTATTATTATCGCTATGACTTTTTTTATTATCCTTATTCTATTATTACTATCCCTATTACTCTTGTCTTTATCCTTATAACTATTATTATTATCCTAATTACTATTATTATTATCGCTATAACTATTATTATTATCCTTATTACTATTATTATTATCGCTATAACTCTTGTTTTTGTCCTTATATCTATTATTATGATCGTTAATACTATTAGTATTATAGTTATAACTGTTATTATTATCCTTATTACTAGTATTATTAGCACTATAACTATTATGTTTATCCTTATTACCATTATTATTCGCACTATAACTATTATTATTATCCTTACTACTATTATTATTATCGCCATGTCTGTTATTATTATCCTTATTCTATTATTACTATCCCTATTACTCTTAACTTTATCCTTATAACTATTATTATTATCCTTATTACTATTATTATTATCGCTATAACTCTTGTTTTTGTCCTTATATCTATTATTATGATCGTTAATACTCTTAGTATTATCGTTATAACTATTATTATTATCCTTACTACTATTATTATTATCGCCATGTCTGTTATTATTATCCTTATTCTATTATTACTATCCCTATTACTCTTCACTTTATCCTTATAACTATTATTATTATCCTTATTACTATTATTATTATCGCTATAACTCTTGTTTTTGTCCTTATATCTATTATTATGATCGTTAATACTCTTAGTATTATCGTTATAACTGTTATTATTATCCTTATTACTATTATTATTATCGCTATAACTATTATTATTATCCTTACTACTATTATTATTATCGCCATGTCTGTTGTTATTATCCTTATTCTATTATTACTATCCCTATTACTCTTCACTTTATCCTTATAACTATTATTATTAACGCTATAACTATTATTATTATCCTTATAACTATTATTATTATCGCTATAACTATTACTATTATCCTTATTACTATTATTAGTATCGCTATGACTGTTATTATTATCCTTATTCTATTATTACTATCCCTATTACTCTTGTCTTTATCCTTATAACTATTATTATTATCCTTATTACTATTATTATTATCGCTATAACTATTATTATTATCCTTACTACTATTATTATTATCGCTATGGCTGTTTTTATTATCCTTATTCTATTATTACTATCCCTATTACTCTTCACTTTATCCTTATAACCATTATTATTATCGCTATAACTATTATTATTATCCTTATTACTATTACTATTATCGCTATGACTTTTTTTATTATCCTTATTCTATTATTACTATCCCTATTACTCTTGTCTTTATCCTTATAACTATTATTATTATCCTTATTACTATTATTATTATCGCTATAACTATTATTATTATCCTTACTACTATTATTAGTATCGCTATGACTGTTATTATTATCCTTATTCTATTATTACGATCCCTATTACTCTTCACTTTAACCTTACAACTATTATTAATATCGCTATAACTAATATTATTATCCTTATTACTATTATTACTAGCACTATAACTATTATTATTATCCTTATTACTATTATTATTATCGCTATGACTGTTATTATTATACTTATTGTATTATTACTATCCCTATTACTCTTGTTTTTATCCTGATAACTATTATTATTATCCTTATTACTATTATTATTATCGCTCCGACTGCTATTATTATACTTAATCTATTTTTACAATCCCTATTACTCTTGTCCTCAACCTTATAACTATTATTATTTCCCGTATTACTATTACTGTTATCACTATAACTATTATTATTTCCCTTATTACTATTATTATTATCGCTATAACTGTGATTATTATCATTATTACTATTATTATTATCGCTATACCTGTCATTATTATCCTTATTACTATTATTATTATCGCTATAACTGTTATTATTATCCTTATTACTAGTATTATTAGCACTATAACTATTATTATTATCCTTATTGCTATTATTATTATCGCTATGATTGTTATTATTATCCTTATTCTATTATTTCTATCCCTATTACTCTTGTCTTTATCCTTATAACTATTATTATTATCGCTATAACTATTATTATTATCCTTATTACTATTATTATTATCGCTATAACTATTATTATTATCCTTATTACTATTATTACTAGCACTATAATTATTATTATTATCCTTATTACTAGTATTGTTAGCACTATAACTATTCTGTTTATCCTTATTACTATTATTATTCGCACTATAACTATTATTATTATCCTTACTACTATTATTATTATCGCTATGACTGTTATTATTATCCTTATTCTATTATTACTATCTCTATTACTCTTCACTTTATCCTTATAACTATTATTATTATCACTATATCTATTATTATTATCCTTATTAATATTATTACTATCCCTATTACTCTTCTCTTTATCCTTATAACTATTATTAATATCGCTATAACTATTATTATTATACTTATTGTATTATTACTATCCCTATTACTCTTGTTTTTATCCTGATAATTATTATTATTTCCCTTATTACTATTATTATTATCGCTATAACTGTTATTATTATTATCGCTATAACTCTTGTTTTTGTCCTTATATCTATTATTATGATCGTTAATACTATTAGTATTATCGTTATAACTGTTATTATTATCCTTATTACTAGTATTATTAGCACTATAACTATTATGTTTATCCTTATTACCATTATTATTCGCACTATAACTATTATTATTATCCTTATTACTAGTATTATTAGCACTATAACTATTATGTTTATCCTTATTACCATTATTATTCGCACTACAACTATTATTATTATCCTTATTACTGTTATTATTATCGCTATAACTATCATTATTGTCCTTACTCTTATTATTATTATCGCCATGTCTGTTATTATTATCCTTATTCTATTATTACTATCCCTATTACTCTTCACTTTATCCTTATAACTATTATTATTAACGCTATAACTATTATTATTATCCTTATAACTATTATTATTATCGCTATAACTATTACTATTATCCTTATTACTATTATTATTATCGCTATGACTGTTATTATTATCCTTATTCTATTATTACTATCCCTATTACTCTTGTCTTTATCCTTATAACTATTATTATTATCCTTATTACTATTATTATTATCGCTATAACTATTATTATTATCCTTACTACTATTATTATTATCATCGCTATGGCTGTTTTTATTATCCTTATTCTATTATTACTATCCCTATTACTCTTCACTTTATCCTTATAACTATTATTATTATCGCTATAACTATTATTATTATCCTTATTACTATTATTATTATCGCTATGACTTTTTTTATTATCCTTATTCTATTATTACTATCCCTATTACTCTTGTCTTTATCCTTATAACTATTATTATTATCCTAATTACTATTATTATTATCGCTATAACTATTATTATAATCCTTATTACTATTATTATTATCGCTATAACTCTTGTTTTTGTCCTTATATCTATTATTATGATCGTTAATACTATTAGTATTATAGTTATAACTGTTATTATTATCCTTATTACTAGTATTATTAGCACTATAACTATTATGTTTATCCTTATTACCATTATTATTCGCACTATAACTATTATTATTATCCTTACTACTATTATTATTATCGCCATGTCTGTTATTATTATCCTTATTCTATTATTACTATCCCTATTACTCTTAACTTTATCCTTATAACTATTATTATTATCCTTATTACTATTATTATTATCGCTATAACTCTTGTTTTTGTCCTTATATCTATTATTATGATCGTTAATACTCTTAGTATTATCGTTATAACTGTTATTATTATCCTTATTACTATTATTATTATCGCTATAACTATTATTATTATCCTTACTACTATTATTATTATCGCCATGTCTGTTATTATTATCCTTATTCTATTATTACTAGCACTATAACTATTATTATTATCCTTCTTACTATTATTATTATCGCTATATCTATTATTATTATCCTTACTACTATTATTATTATCGCTATGACTGTTATTATTATCCTTATTCTATTATTACTATCTCTATTACTCTTCACTTTATCCTTATAACTATTATTATTATCGCTATGACTGTTATTATTATCCTTATTCTATTATTACTATCCCTATTACTCTTCACTTTATCCTTATAACTATTATTAATATCGCTATAACTATTCTTATTATTCTTATTGTATTATTACTATCCCTATTACTCTTGTTTTTATCCTGATAATTATTATTATTTCCCTTATTACTATTATTATTATCGCTTTAACTGTTATTATTATCCTTATTACCATTATTGTTATCGCTATAACTCTTGTTTTTGTCCTTATATCTATTATTATGATCGTTAATACTATTAGTATTATCGTTATAACTGTTATTATTATCCTTATTACTAGTATTATTAGCACTATAACTATTATGTTTATCCTTATTACCATTATTATTCGCACTATAACTATTATTATTATCCTTATTACTAGTATTATTAGCACTATAACTATTATGTTTATCCTTATTACCATTATTATTCGCACTATAACTATTATTATTATCCTTATTACTGTTATTATTATCGCTATAACTATCATTATTGTCCTTACTACTATTATTATTATCGCCATGTCTGTTATTATTATCCTTATTCTATTATTACTATCCCTATTACTCTTCACTTTATCCTTATAACTATTATTATTATCGCTATAACTATTATTATTATCCTTATAACTATTATTATTATCGCTATAACTATTACTATTATCCTTATTACTATTATTATTATCGCTATGACTGTTATTATTATCCTTATTCTATTATTACTATCCCTATTACTCTTGTCTTTATCCTTATAACTATTATTATTATCCTTATTACTATTATTATTATCGCTATAACTATTATTATTATCCTTACTACTATTATTAGTATCGCTATGACTGTTATTATTATCCTTATTCTATTATTACTATCCCTATTACTCTTCACTTTATCCTTACAACTATTATTAATATCGCTATAACTAATATTATTATCCTTATTGCTATTATTACTAGCACTATAACTATTATTATTATCCTTATTACTATTATTATTATCGCTATGACTGTTATTATTATACTTATTGTATTATTACTATCCCTATTACTCTTGTTTTTATCCTGATAACTATTATTATTATCCTTATTACTATTATTATTATCGCTATAACTATTATTATTATCCGTATTACTATTATTATTATCGCTATAACTCTTGTTTTTGTCCTTATATCTATTATTATGATCGTTAATACTATTAGTATTATCGTTATAACTGTTATTATTATCCTTATTACTAGTATTATTAGCACTATAACTATTATGTTTATCCTTATTACCATTATTATTCGCACTATAACTATTATTATTATCCTTACTACTATTATTATTATCGCCATGTCTGTTATTATTATCCTTATTCTATTATTACTATCCCTATTACTCTTCACTTTATCCTTATAACTATTATTATTATCCTTATTACTATTATTATTATCGCTATAACTCTTGTTTTTGTCCTTATATCTATTATTATGATCGTTAATACTCTTAGTATTATCGTTATAACTGTTATTATTATCCTTATTACTATTATTATTATCGCTATAACTATTATTATTATCCTTACTACTATTATTATTATCGCCATGTCTGTTATTATTATCCTTATTCTATTATTACTATCCCTATTACTCTTCACTTTATCCTTATAACTATTATTATTAACGCTATAACTATTATTATTATCCTTATAACTATTATTATTATCGCTATAACTATTACTATTATCCTTATTACTATTATTAGTATCGCTATGACTGTTATTATTATCCTTATTCTATTATTACTATCCCTATTACTCTTGTCTTTATCCCTATAACTATTATTATTATCCTTATTACTATTATTATTATCGCTATAACTATTATTATTATCCTTACTACTATTATTATTATCGCTATGGCTGTTTTTATTATCCTTATTCTATTATTACTATCCCTATTACTCTTCACTTTATCCTTATAACCATTATTATTATCGCTATAACTATTATTATTATCCTTATTACTATTACTATTATCGCTATGACTTTTTTTATTATCCTTATTCTATTATTACTATCCCTATTACTCTTGTCTTTATCCTTATAACTATTATTATTATCCTTATTACTATTATTATTATCGCTATAACTATTATTATTATCCTTACTACTATTATTAGTATCGCTATGACTGTTATTATTATCCTTATTCTATTATTACTATCCCTATTACTCTTCACTTTATCCTTACAACTATTATTAATATCGCTATAACTAATATTATTATCCTTATTGCTATTATTACTAGCACTATAACTATTATTATTATCCTTATTACTATTATTATTATCGCTATGACTGTTATTATTATACTTATTGTATTATTACTATCCCTATTACTCTTGTTTTTATCCTGATAACTATTATTATTATCCTTATTACTATTATTATTATCGCTATAACTATTATTATTATCCGTATTACTATTATTATTATCGCTATAACTCTTGTTTTTGTCCTTATATCTATTATTATGATCGTTAATACTATTAGTATTATCGTTATAACTGTTATTATTATCCTTATTACTAGTATTATTAGCACTATAACTATTATGTTTATCCTTATTACCATTATTATTCGCACTATAACTATTATTATTATCCTTACTACTATTATTATTATCGCCATGTCTGTTATTATTATCCTTATTCTATTATTACTATCCCTATTACTCTTCACTTTATCCTTATAACTATTATTATTATCCTTATTACTATTATTATTATCGCTATAACTCTTGTTTTTGTCCTTATATCTATTATTATGATCGTTAATACTCTTAGTATTATCGTTATAACTGTTATTATTATCCTTATTACTATTATTATTATCGCTATAACTATTATTATTATCCTTACTACTATTATTATTATCGCCATGTCTGTTATTATTATCCTTATTCTATTATTACTATCCCTATTACTCTTCACTTTATCCTTATAACTATTATTATTATCCTTATTACTATTATTATTATCGCTATAACTCTTGTTTTTGTCCTTATATCTATTATTATGATCGTTAATACTCTTAGTATTATCGTTATAACTGTTATTATTATCCTTATTACTATTATTATTATCGCTATAACTATTATTATTATCCTTACTACTATTATTATTATCGCCATGTCTGTTATTATTATCCTTATTCTATTATTACTATCCCTATTACTCTTCACTTTATCCTTATAACTATTATTATTAACGCTATAACTATTATTATTATCCTTATAACTATTATTATTATCGCTATAACTATTACTATTATCCTTATTACTATTATTAGTATCGCTATGACTGTTATTATTATCCTTATTCTATTATTACTATCCCTATTACTCTTGTCTTTATCCTTATAACTATTATTATTATCCTTATTACTATTATTATTATCGCTATAACTATTATTATTATCCTTACTACTATTATTATTATCGCTATGGCTGTTTTTATTATCCTTATTCTATTATTACTATCCCTATTACTCTTCACTTTATCCTTATAACCATTATTATTATCGCTATAACTATTATTATTATCCTTATTACTATTACTATTATCGCTATGACTTTTTTTATTATCCTTATTCTATTATTACTATCCCTATTACTCTTGTCTTTATCCTTATAACTATTATTATTATCCTTATTACTATTATTATTATCGCTATAACTATTATTATTATCCTTACTACTATTATTAGTATCGCTATGACTGTTATTATTATCCTTATTCTATTATTACTATCCCTATTACTCTTCACTTTAACCTTACAACTATTATTAATATCGCTATAACTAATATTATTATCCTTATTACTATTATTATTATCGCTATGACTGTTATTATTATCCTTATTCTATTATTACTATCCCTATTACTCCTGTCTTTATCCTTATAACTATTATTATTATCCTTATTACTATTATTATTATCGCTATAACTATTATTATTATCCTTACTACTATTATTAGTATCGCTATGACTGTTATTATTATCCTTATTCTATTATTACTATCCCTATTACTCTTCACTTTATCCTTACAACTATTATTAATATCGCTATAACTAATATTATTATCCTTATTACTATTATTACTAGCACTATAACTATTATTATTATCCTTATTACTATTATTATTATCGCTATGACTGTTATTATTATACTTATTGTATTATTACTATCCCTATTACTCTTGTTTTTATCCTGATAACTATTATTATTATCCTTATTACTATTATTATTATCGCTCCGACTGCTATTATTATACTTAATCTATTTTTACTATCCCTATTACTCTTGTCCTCAACCTTATAACTATTATTATTTCCCGTATTACTATTACTGTTATCACTATAACTATTATTATTTCCCTTATTACTATTATTATTATCGCTATAACTGTGATTATTATCATTATTACTATTATTATTATCGCTATACCTGTCATTATTATCCTTATTACTATTATTATTATCGCTATAACTGTTATTATTATCCTTATTACTAGTATTATTAGCACTATAACTATTATTATTATCCTTATTGCTATTATTATTATCGCTATGATTGTTATTATTATCCTTATTCTATTATTTCTATCCCTATTACTCTTGTCTTTATCCTTATAACTATTATTATTATCGCTATAACTATTATTATTATCCTTATTACTATTATTATTATCGCTATAACTATTATTATTATCCTTATTACTATTATTACTAGCACTATAATTATTATTATTATCCTTATTACTAGTATTATTAGCACTATAACTATTATGTTTATCCTTATTACCATTATTATTCGCACTACAACTATTATTATTATCCTTATTACTGTTATTATTATCGCTATAACTATCATTATTGTCCTTACTCTTATTATTATTATCGCCATGTCTGTTATTATTATCCTTATTCTATTATTACTATCCCTATTACTCTTCACTTTATCCTTATAACTATTATTATTAACGCTATAACTATTATTATTATCCTTATAACTATTATTATTATCGCTATAACTATTACTATTATCCTTATTACTATTATTATTATCGCTATGACTGTTATTATTATCCTTATTCTATTATTACTATCCCTATTACTCTTGTCTTTATCCTTATAACTATTATTATTATCCTTATTACTATTATTATTATCGCTATAACTATTATTATTATCCTTACTACTATTATTATTATCGCTATGGCTGTTTTTATTATCCTTATTCTATTATTACTATCCCTATTACTCTTCACTTTATCCTTATAACTATTATTATTATCGCTATAACTATTATTATTATCCTTATTACTATTATTATTATCGCTATGACTTTTTTTATTATCCTTATTCTATTATTACTATCCCTATTACTCTTGTCTTTATCCTTATAACTATTATTATTATCCTAATTACTATTATTATTATCGCTATAACTATTATTATTATCCTTATTACTATTATTATTATCGCTATAACTCTTGTTTTTGTCCTTATATCTATTATTATGATCGTTAATACTATTAGTATTATAGTTATAACTGTTATTATTATCCTTATTACTAGTATTATTAGCACTATAACTATTATGTTTATCCTTATTACCATTATTATTCGCACTATAACTATTATTATTATCCTTACTACTATTATTATTATCGCCATGTCTGTTATTATTATCCTTATTCTATTATTACTATCCCTATTACTCTTAACTTTATCCTTATAACTATTATTATTATCCTTATTACTATTATTATTATCGCTATAACTCTTGTTTTTGTCCTTATATCTATTATTATGATCGTTAATACTCTTAGTATTATCGTTATAACTGTTATTATTATCCTTATTACTATTATTATTATCGCTATAACTATTATTATTATCCTTACTACTATTATTATTATCGCCATGTCTGTTATTATTATCCTTATTCTATTATTACTAGCACTATAACTATTATTATTATCCTTCTTACTATTATTATTATCGCTATATCTATTATTATTATCCTTACTACTATTATTATTATCGCTATGACTGTTATTATTATCCTTATTCTATTATTACTATCTCTATTACTCTTCACTTTATCCTTATAACTATTATTATTATCACTATAACTATTATTATTATCCTTATTACTATTATTACTAGCACTATAACTATTATTATTATCGCTATGACTGTTATTATTATACTTATTGTATTATTACTATCCCTATTACTCTTGTTTTTATCCTGATAATTATTATTATTTCCCTTATTACTATTATTATTATCGCTATAACTGTTATTATTATCCTTATTACTATTATTATTATCGCTATAACTCTTGCTTTTGTCCTTATATCTATTATTATGATCGTTAATACTCTTAGTATTATCGTTATAACTGTTATTATTATCCTTATTACTATTATTATTATCGCTATAACTATTATTATTATCCTTACTACTATTATTATTATCGCCATGTCTGTTATTATTATCCTTATTCTATTATTACTAGCACTATAACTATTATTATTATCCTTATTACTATTATTATTATCGCTATATCTAGTATTATTATCCTTACTACTATTATTATTATCGCTATGACTGTTATTATTATCCTTATTCTATTATTACTATCTCTATTACTCTTCACTTTATCCTTATAACTATTATTATTATCGCTATGACTGTTATTATTATCCTTATTCTATTATTACTATCCCTATTACTCTTCTCTTTATCCTTATAACTATTATTAATATCGCTATAACTATTATATTATACTTATTTGTATTATTACTATCCCTATTACTCTTGTTTTTATCCTGATAATTATTATTATTTCCCTTATTACTATTATTATTATCGCTATAACTGTTATTATTATTATCGCTATAACTCTTGTTTTTGTCCTTATATCTATTATTATGATCGTTAATACTATTAGTATTATCGTTATAACTGTTATTATTATGCTTATTACTAGTATTATTAGCACTATAACTATTATGTTTTATCCTTATTACCATTATTATTCGCACTACAACTATTATTATTATCCTTATTACTGTTATTATTATCGCTATAACTATCATTATTGTCCTTACTCTTATTACTATTATCGCCATGTCTGTTATTATTATCCTTATTCTATTATTACTATCCCTATTACTCTTCACTTTATCCTTATAAACTATTATTATTAACGCTATAACTATTATTATTATCCTTATAAACTATTATTATTATCGCTATAACTATTACTATTATCCTTATTACTATTATTAGTATCGCTAATGACTGTTATTATTATCCTTATTCTATTATTACTATCCCTATTACTCTTGTCTTTATCCTTATAACTATTATTATTATCCTTATTACTATTATTATTATCGCTATAACTATTATTATTATCCTTACTACTATTATTATTATCGCTATGGCTGTTTTTATTATCCTTATTCTATTATTACTATCCCTATTACTCTTCACTTTATCCTTATAACTATTATTATTATCGCTATAACTATTATTATTATCCTTATTACTATTATTATTATCGCTATGACTTTTTTTATTATCCTTATTCTATTATTACTATCCCTATTACTCTTGTCTTTATCCTTATAACTATTATTATTATCCTTATTACTATTATTATTATCGCTATAACTATTATTATTATCCTTACTACTATTATTAGTATCGCTATGACTGTTATTATTATCCTTATTCTATTATTACTATCCCTATTACTCTTCACTTTATCCTTACAACTATTATTAATATCGCTATAAACTAATATGATTATCCTTATTACTATTATTATTATCGCTATGACTGTTATTATTATCCTTATTCTATTATTACTATCCCTATTACTCTTTTCTTTATCCTTATAACTGTTATTATTATCCTTATTACTATTATTATTATCGCTATAACTATTATTATTATCCTTACTACTATTATTATTATCGCTATGGCTGCTTTTATTATCCTTATTCTATTATTACTATCCCTATTACTCTTCACTTTATCCTTATAACTATTATTATTATCGCTATAACTATTATTATTATCCTTATTGCTATTATTATTATCGCTATGACTGTTATTATTATCCTTATTCTATTATTACTATCCCTATTACTCCTGTCTTTATCCTTATAACTATAATTATTATCCTTATTACTATTATTATTATCGCTATAACTATTATTATTATCCTTACTACTATTATTAGTATCGCTATGACTGTTATTATTATCCTTATTCTATTATTACTATCCCTATTACTCTTCACTTTATCCTTACAACTATTATTAATATCGCTATAACTAATATTATTATCCTTATTACTATTATTACTAGCACTATAACTATTATTATTATCCTTATTACTATTATTATTATCGCTATGACTGTTATTATTATACTTATTGTATTATTACTATCCCTATTACTCTTGTTTTTATCCTGATAACTATTATTATTATCCTTATTACTATTATTATTATCGCTCCGACTGCTATTATTATACTTAATCTATTTTTACTATCCCTATTACTCTTGTCCTCAACCTTATAACTATTATTATTTCCCGTATTACTATTACTATTATCACTATAACTATTATTATTTCCCTTATTACTATTATTATTATCGCTATAACTGTGATTATTATCATTATTACTATTATTATTATCGCTATACCTGTCATTATTATCCTTATTACTATTATTATTATCGCTATAACTGTTATTATTATCCTTATTACTAGTATTATTAGCACTATAACTATTATTATTATCCTTATTGCTATTATTATTATCGCTATGATTGTTATTATTATCCTTATTCTATTATTTCTATCCCTATTACTCTTGTCTTTATCCTTATAACTATTATTATTATCGCTATAAACTATTATTATTATCCATATTACTATTATTATTATCGCTATAACTATTATTATTATCCTTATTACTATTATTACTAGCACTATAATTATTATTATTATCCTTATTACTAGTATTGTTAGCACTATAACTATTCTGTTTATCCTTATTACTATTATTATTCGCACTATAACTATTATTATTATCCTTACTACTATTATTATTATCGCTATGACTGTTATTATTATCCTTATTCTATTATTACTATCTCTATTACTCTTCACTTTATCCTTATAACTATTATTATTATCACTATAACTATTATTATTATCCTTATTACTATTATTACTATCCCTATTACTCTTCTCTTTATCCTTATAACTATTATTAATATCGCTATAACTATTATTATTATACTTATTGTATTATTACTATCCCTATTACTCTTGTTTTTATCCTGATAATTATTATTATTTCTCTTATTACTATTAATATTATCGCTATAAACTGTTATTATTATTATCGCTATAACTCTTGTTTTTGTCCTTATATCTATTATTATGATATCGTTAATACTCTTAGTATTATCGTTATAACTGTTATTATTATCCTTATTACTATTATTATTATCGCTATAACTATTATTATTATCCTTACTACTATTATTATTATCGCCATGTCTGTTATTATTATCCTTATTCTATTATTACTAGCACTATAACTATTATTATTATCCTTATTACTATTATTATTATCGCTATATCTATTATTATTATCCTTACTACTATTATTATTATCGCTATGACTGTTATTATTATCCTTATTCTATTATTACTATCTCTATTACTCTTCACTTTATCCTTATAACTATTATTATTATCGCTATGACTGTTATTATTATCCTTATTCTATTATTACTATCCCTATTACTCTTCTCTTTATCCTTATAACTATTATTAATATCGCTATAACTATTATTATTATACTTATTGTATTATTACTATCCCTATTACTCTTGTTTTTATCCTGATAATTATTATTATTTCCCTTATTACTATTATTACTATCGCTATAACTGTTATTATTATTATCGCTATAACTATTATTATTATCCTTACTACTATTATTATTATCGCTATAACTATTATTATTATCCTTACTATTATTATTATTATCGCTATGACTGTTATTATTATCCTTATTCTATTATTACTATCCCTATTACTCTTCACTTTATCCTTATAACTATTATTAATATCGCTATAACTATTATTATTATCCTTATTACTATTATTATTATCGCTATAACTATTATTATTATCCTTACTACTATTATTATTATCGCCATGTCTGTTATTATTATCCTTATTCTATTATTACTATCCCTATTACTCTTCACTTTATCCTTATAACTATTATTATTAACGCTATAACTATTATTATTATCCTTATAACTATTATTATTATCGCTATAACTATTACTATTATCCTTATTACTATTATTAGTATCGCTATGACTGTTATTATTATCCTTATTCTATTATTACTATCCCTATTACTCTTGTCTTTATCCTTATAACTATTATTATTATCCTTATTACTATTATTATTATCGCTATAACTATTATTATTATCCTTACTACTATTATTATTATCGCTATGGCTGTTTTTATTATCCATATTCTATTATTACTATCCCTATTACTCTTGTCTTTATCCTTATAACTATTATTATTATCCTTATTACTATTATTATTATCGCTATAACTATTATTATTATCCTTACTACTATTATTAGTATCGCTATGATTGTTATTATTATCCTTATTCTATTATTACTATCCCTATTACTCTTCACTTTATCCTTACAACTATTATTAATATCGCTATAACTAATATTATTATCCTTATTACTATTATTATTATCGCTATGACTGTTATTATTATCCTTATTCTATTATTACTATCCCTATTACTCTTGTCTTTATCCTTATAACTGTTATTATTATCCTTATTACTATTATTACTATCGCTATAACTATTATTATTATCCTTACTACTATTATTATTATCGCTATGGCTGCTTTTATTATCCTTATTCTATTATTACTATCCCTATTACTCTTCACTTTATCCTTATAACTATTATTATTATCGCTATAACTATTATTATTATCCTTATTGCTATTATTATTATCGCTATGACTGTTATTATTATCCTTATTCTATTATTACTATCCCTATTACTCCTGTCTTTATCCTTATCACTATTATTATTATCCTTATTACTATTATTATTATCGCTATAACTATTATTATTATCCTTACTACTATTATTAGTATCGCTATGACTGTTATTATTATCCTTATTCTATTATTACTATCCCTATTACTCTTCACTTTATCCTTACAACTATTATTAATATCGCTATAACTAATATTATTATCCTTATTACTATTATTACTAGCACTATAACTATTATTATTATCCTTATTACTATTATTATTATCGCTATGACTGTTATTATTATACTTATTGTATTATTACTATCCCTATTACTCTTGTTTTTATCCTGATAACTATTATTATTATCCTTATTACTATTATTATTATCGCTCCGACTGCTATTATTATACTTAATCTATTTTTACTATCCCTATTACTCTTGTCCTCAACCTTATAACTATTATTATTTCCCGTATTACTATTACTATTATCACTATAACTATTATTATTTCCCTTATTACTATTATTATTATCGCTATAACTGTGATTATTATCATTATTACTATTATTATTATCGCTATACCTGTCATTATTATCCTTATTACTATTATTATTATCGCTATAACTGTTATTATTATCCTTATTACTAGTATTATTAGCACTATAACTATTATTATTATCCTTATTGCTATTATTATTATCGCTATGATTGTTATTATTATCCTTATTCTATTATTTCTATCCCTATTACTCTTGTCTTTATCCTTATAACTATTATTATTATCGCTATAACTATTATTATTATCCTTATTACTATTATTATTATCGCTATAACTATTATTATTATCCTTATTACTATTATTACTAGCACTATAATTATTATTATTATCCTTATTACTAGTATTGTTAGCACTATAACTATTCTGTTTATCCTTATTACTATTATTATTCGCACTATAACTATTATTATTATCCTTACTACTATTATTATTATCGCTATGACTGTTATTATTATCCTTATTCTATTATTACTATCTCTATTACTCTTCTCTTTATCCTTATAACTATTATTAATATCGCTATAACTATTATTATTATACTTATTGTATTATTACTATCCCTATTACTCTTGTTTTTATCCTGATAATTATTATTATTTCCCTTATTACTATTATTATTATCGCTATAACTGTTATTATTATTATCGCTATAACTCTTGTTTTTGTCCTTATATCTATTATTATGATCGTTAATACTATTAGTATTATCGTTATAACTGTTATTATTATCCTTATTACTAGTATTATTAGCACTATAACTATTATGTTTATCCTTATTACCATTATTATTCGCACTATAACTATTATTATTATCCTTATAACTATTATTATTATCGCTATAACTATTACTATTATCCTTATTACTATTATTATTATCGCTATGACTGTTATTATTATCCTTATTCTATTATTACTATCCCTATTACTCTTGTCTTTATCCTTATAACTATTATTATTATCGCTATGGCTGTTTTTATTATCCTTATTGTATTATTACTATCCCTATTACTCTTCACTTTATCCTTATAACTATTATTATTATCGCTATAACTATTATTATTATCCTTATTACTATTATTATTATCGCTATGACTTTTTTTATTATCCTTATTCTATTATTACTATCCCTATTACTCTTGTCTTTATCCTTATAACTATTATTATTATCCTAATTACTATTATTATTATCGCTATAACTATTATTATTATCCTTATTACTATTATTATTATCGCTATAACTCTTGTTTTTGTCCTTATATCTATTATTATGATCGTTAATACTATTAGTATTATCGTTATAACTGTTATTATTATCCTTATTACTAGTATTATTAGCACTATAACTATTATGTTTATCCTTATTACCATTATTATTCGCACTATAACTATTATTATTATCCTTACTACTATTATTATTATCGCCATGTCTGTTATTATTATCCTTATTCTATTATTACTATCCCTATTACTCTTCACTTTATCCTTATAACTATTATTATTATCCTTATTACTATTATTATTATCGCTATAACTCTTGTTTTTGTCCTTATATCTATTATTATGATCGTTAATACTCTTAGTATTATCGTTATAACTGTTATTATTATCCTTATTACTATTATTATTATCGCTATAACTATTATTATTATCCTTATTACTATTACTATTATCGCTATGACTTTTTTTATTATCCTTATTCTATTATTACTATCCCTATTACTCTTGTCTTTATCCTTATAACTATTATTATTATCCTTATTACTATTATTATTATCGCTATAACTATTATTATTATCCTTACTACTATTATTAGTATCGCTATGACTGTTATTATTATCCTTATTCTATTATTACTATCCCTATTACTCTTCACTTTAACCTTACAACTATTATTAATATCGCTATAACTAATATTATTATCCTTATTACTATTATTACTAGCACTATAACTATTATTATTATCCTTATTACTATTATTATTATCGCTATGACTGTTATTATTATACTTATTGTATTATTACTATCCCTATTACTCTTGTTTTTATCCTGATAACTATTATTATTATCCTTATTACTATTATTATTATCGCTCCGACTGCTATTATTATACTTAATCTATTTTTACAATCCCTATTACTCTTGTCCTCAACCTTATAACTATTATTATTTCCCGTATTACTATTACTGTTATCACTATAACTATTATTATTTCCCTTATTACTATTATTATTATCGCTATAACTGTGATTATTATCATTATTACTATTATTATTATCGCTATACCTGTCATTATTATCCTTATTACTATTATTATTATCGCTATAACTGTTATTATTATCCTTATTACTAGTATTATTAGCACTATAACTATTATTATTATCCTTATTGCTATTATTATTCGCACTATAACTATTATTATTATCCTTACTACTATTATTATTATCGCTATGACTGTTATTATTATCCTTATTCTATTATTACTATCTCTATTACTCTTCACTTTATCCTTATAACTATTATTATTATCACTATATCTATTATTATTATCCTTATTAATATTATTACTATCCCTATTACTCTTCTCTTTATCCTTATAACTATTATTAATATCGCTATAACTATTATTATTATACTTATTGTATTATTACTATCCCTATTACTCTTGTTTTTATCCTGATAATTATTATTATTTCCCTTATTACTATTATTATTATCGCTATAACTGTTATTATTATTATCGCTATAACTCTTGTTTTTGTCCTTATATCTATTATTATGATCGTTAATACTATTAGTATTATCGTTATAACTGTTATTATTATCCTTATTACTAGTATTATTAGCACTATAACTATTATGTTTATCCTTATTACCATTATTATTCGCACTATAACTATTATTATTATCCTTATTACTAGTATTATTAGCACTATAACTATTATGTTTATCCTTATTACCATTATTATTCGCACTACAACTATTATTATTATCCTTATTACTGTTATTATTATCGCTATAACTATCATTATTGTCCTTACTCTTATTATTATTATCGCCATGTCTGTTATTATTATCCTTATTCTATTATTACTATCCCTATTACTCTTCACTTTATCCTTATAACTATTATTATTAACGCTATAACTATTATTATTATCCTTATAACTATTATTATTATCGCTATAACTATTACTATTATCCTTATTACTATTATTATTATCGCTATGACTGTTATTATTATCCTTATTCTATTATTACTATCCCTATTACTCTTGTCTTTATCCTTATAACTATTATTATTATCCTTATTACTATTATTATTATCGCTATAACTATTATTATTATCCTTACTACTATTATTATTATCGCTATGGCTCGTTTTATTATCCTTATTCTATTATTACTATCCCTATTACTCTTCACTTTATCCTTATAACTATTATTATTATCGCTATAACTATTATTATTATCCTTATTACTATTATTATTATCGCTATGACTTTTTTTATTATCCTTATTCTATTATTACTATCCCTATTACTCTTGTCTTTATCCTTATAACTATTATTATTATCCTAATTACTATTATTATTATCGCTATAACTATTATTATTATCCTTATTACTATTATTATTATCGCTATAACTCTTGTTTTTGTCCTTATATCTATTATTATGATCGTTAATACTATTAGTATTATAGTTATAACTGTTATTATTATCCTTATTACTAGTATTATTAGCACTATAACTATTATGTTTATCCTTATTACCATTATTATTCGCACTATAACTATTATTATTATCCTTACTACTATTATTATTATCGCCATGTCTGTTATTATTATCCTTATTCTATTATTACTATCCCTATTACTCTTAACTTTATCCTTATAACTATTATTATTATCCTTATTACTATTATTATTATCGCTATAACTCTTGTTTTTGTCCTTATATCTATTATTATGATCGTTAATACTCTTAGTATTATCGTTATAACTGTTATTATTATCCTTATTACTATTATTATTATCGCTATAACTATTATTATTATCCTTACTACTATTATTATTATCGCCATGTCTGTTATTATTATCCTTATTCTATTATTACTAGCACTATAACTATTATTATTATCCTTCTTACTATTATTATTATCGCTATATCTATTATTATTATCCTTCCTACTATTATTATTATCGCTATGACTGTTATTATTATCCTTATTCTATTATTACTATCTCTATTACTCTTCACTTTATCCTTATAACTATTATTATTATCGCTATGACTGTTATTATTATCCTTATTCTATTATTACTATCCCTATTACTCTTCACTTTATCCTTATAACTATTATTAATATCGCTATAACTATTCTTATTATTCTTATTGTATTATTACTATCCCTATTACTCTTGTTTTTATCCTGATAATTATTATTATTTCCCTTATTACTATTATTATTATCGCTTTAACTGTTATTATTATCCTTATTACCATTATTGTTATCGCTATAACTCTTGTTTTTGTCCTTATATCTATTATTATGATCGTTAATACTATTAGTATTATCGTTATAACTGTTATTATTATCCTTATTACTAGTATTATTAGCACTATAACTATTATGTTTATCCTTATTACCATTATTATTCGCACTATAACTATTATTATTATCCTTATTACTAGTATTATTAGCACTATAACTATTATGTTTATCCTTATTACCATTATTATTCGCACTATAACTATTATTATTATCCTTATTACTGTTATTATTATCGCTATAACTATCATTATTGTCCTTACTACTATTATTATTATCGCCATGTCTGTTATTATTATCCTTATTCTATTATTACTATCCCTATTACTCTTCACTTTATCCTTATAACTATTATTATTATCGCTATAACTATTATTATTATCCTTATAACTATTATTATTATCGCTATAACTATTACTATTATCCTTATTACTATTATTATTATCGCTATGACTGTTATTATTATCCTTATTCTATTATTACTATCCCTATTACTCTTGTCTTTATCCTTATAACTATTATTATTATCCTTATTACTATTATTATTATCGCTATAACTATTATTATTATCCTTACTACTATTATTAGTATCGCTATGACTGTTATTATTATCCTTATTCTATTATTACTATCCCTATTACTCTTCACTTTATCCTTACAACTATTATTAATATCGCTATAACTAATATTATTATCCTTATTGCTATTATTACTAGCACTATAACTATTATTATTATCCTTATTACTATTATTATTATCGCTATGACTGTTATTATTATACTTATTGTATTATTACTATCCCTATTACTCTTGTTTTTATCCTGATAACTATTATTATTATCCTTATTACTATTATTATTATCGCTATAACTATTATTATTATCCGTATTACTATTATTATTATCGCTATAACTCTTGTTTTTGTCCTTATATCTATTATTATGATCGTTAATACTATTAGTATTATCGTTATAACTGTTATTATTATCCTTATTACTAGTATTATTAGCACTATAACTATTATGTTTATCCTTATTACCATTATTATTCGCACTATAACTATTATTATTATCCTTACTACTATTATTATTATCGCCATGTCTGTTATTATTATCCTTATTCTATTATTACTATCCCTATTACTCTTCACTTTATCCTTATAACTATTATTATTATCCTTATTACTATTATTATTATCGCTATAACTCTTGTTTTTGTCCTTATATCTATTATTATGATCGTTAATACTCTTAGTATTATCGTTATAACTGTTATTATTATCCTTATTACTATTATTATTATCGCTATAACTATTATTATTATCCTTACTACTATTATTATTATCGCCATGTCTGTTATTATTATCCTTATTCTATTATTACTATCCCTATTACTCTTCACTTTATCCTTATAACTATTATTATTAACGCTATAACTATTATTATTATCCTTATAACTATTATTATTATCGCTATAACTATTACTATTATCCTTATTACTATTATTAGTATCGCTATGACTGTTATTATTATCCTTATTCTATTATTACTATCCCTATTACTCTTGTCTTTATCCTTATAACTATTATTATTATCCTTATTACTATTATTATTATCGCTATAACTATTATTATTATCCTTACTACTATTATTATTATCGCTATGGCTGTTTTTATTATCCTTATTCTATTATTACTATCCCTATTACTCTTCACTTTATCCTTATAACCATTATTATTATCGCTATAACTATTATTATTATCCTTATTACTATTACTATTATCGCTATGACTTTTTTTATTATCCTTATTCTATTATTACTATCCCTATTACTCTTGTCTTTATCCTTATAACTATTATTATTATCCTTATTACTATTATTATTATCGCTATAACTATTATTATTATCCTTACTACTATTATTAGTATCGCTATGACTGTTATTATTATCCTTATTCTATTATTACTATCCCTATTACTCTTCACTTTAACCTTACAACTATTATTAATATCGCTATAACTAATATTATTATCCTTATTACTATTATTATTATCGCTATGACTGTTATTATTATCCTTATTCTATTATTACTATCCCTATTACTCTTGTCTTTATCCTTATAACTGTTATTATTATCCTTATTACTATTATTATTATCGCTATAACTATTATTATTATCCTTACTACTATTATTATTATCGCTATGGCTGCTTTTATTATCCTTATTCTATTATTACTATCCCTATTACTCTTCACTTTATCCTTATAACTATTATTATTATCGCTATAACTATTATTATTATCCTTATTGCTATTATTATTATCGCTATGACTGTTATTATTATCCTTATTCTATTATTACTATCCCTATTACTCCTGTCTTTATCCTTATAACTATTATTATTATCCTTATTACTATTATTATTATCGCTATAACTATTATTATTATCCTTACTACTATTATTAGTATCGCTATGACTGTTATTATTATCCTTATTCTATTATTACTATCCCTATTACTCTTCACTTTATCCTTACAACTATTATTAATATCGCTATAACTAATATTATTATCCTTATTACTATTATTACTAGCACTATAACTATTATTATTATCCTTATTACTATTATTATTATCGCTATGACTGTTATTATTATACTTATTGTATTATTACTATCCCTATTACTCTTGTTTTTATCCTGATAACTATTATTATTATCCTTATTACTATTATTATTATCGCTCCGACTGCTATTATTATACTTAATCTATTTTTACTATCCCTATTACTCTTGTCCTCAACCTTATAACTATTATTATTTCCCGTATTACTATTACTGTTATCACTATAACTATTATTATTTCCCTTATTACTATTATTATTATCGCTATAACTGTGATTATTATCATTATTACTATTATTATTATCGCTATACCTGTCATTATTATCCTTATTACTATTATTATTATCGCTATAACTGTTATTATTATCCTTATTACTAGTATTATTAGCACTATAACTATTATTATTATCCTTATTGCTATTATTATTATCGCTATGATTGTTATTATTATCCTTATTCTATTATTTCTATCCCTATTACTCTTGTCTTTATCCTTATAACTATTATTATTATCGCTATAACTATTATTATTATCCTTATTACTATTATTATTATCGCTATAACTATTATTATTATCCTTATTACTATTATTACTAGCACTATAATTATTATTATTATCCTTATTACTAGTATTATTAGCACTATAACTATTATGTTTATCCTTATTACCATTATTATTCGCACTACAACTATTATTATTATCCTTATTACTGTTATTATTATCGCTATAACTATCATTATTGTCCTTACTCTTATTATTATTATCGCCATGTCTGTTATTATTATCCTTATTCTATTATTACTATCCCTATTACTCTTCACTTTATCCTTATAACTATTATTATTAACGCTATAACTATTATTATTATCCTTATAACTATTATTATTATCGCTATAACTATTACTATTATCCTTATTACTATTATTATTATCGCTATGACTGTTATTATTATCCTTATTCTATTATTACTATCCCTATTACTCTTGTCTTTATCCTTATAACTGTTATTATTATCCTTATTACTATTATTATTATCGCTATAACTATTATTATTATCCTTACTACTATTATTATTATCGCTATGGCTGCTTTTATTATCCTTATTCTATTATTACTATCCCTATTACTCTTCACTTTATCCTTATAACTATTATTATTATCGCTATAACTATTATTATTATCCTTATTGCTATTATTATTATCGCTATGACTGTTATTATTATCCTTATTCTATTATTACTATCCCTATTACTCCTGTCTTTATCCTTATAACTATTATTATTATCCTTATTACTATTATTATTATCGCTATAACTATTATTATTATCCTTACTACTATTATTAGTATCGCTATGACTGTTATTATTATCCTTATTCTATTATTACTATCCCTATTACTCTTCACTTTATCCTTACAACTATTATTAATATCGCTATAACTAATATTATTATCCTTATTACTATTATTACTAGCACTATAACTATTATTATTATCCTTATTACTATTATTATTATCGCTATGACTGTTATTATTATACTTATTGTATTATTACTATCCCTATTACTCTTGTTTTTATCCTGATAACTATTATTATTATCCTTATTACTATTATTATTATCGCTCCGACTGCTATTATTATACTTAATCTATTTTTACTATCCCTATTACTCTTGTCCTCAACCTTATAACTATTATTATTTCCCGTATTACTATTACTGTTATCACTATAACTATTATTATTTCCCTTATTACTATTATTATTATCGCTATAACTGTGATTATTATCATTATTACTATTATTATTATCGCTATACCTGTCATTATTATCCTTATTACTATTATTATTATCGCTATAACTGTTATTATTATCCTTATTACTAGTATTATTAGCACTATAACTATTATTATTATCCTTATTGCTATTATTATTATCGCTATGATTGTTATTATTATCCTTATTCTATTATTTCTATCCCTATTACTCTTGTCTTTATCCTTATAACTATTATTATTATCGCTATAACTATTATTATTATCCTTATTACTATTATTATTATCGCTATAACTATTATTATTATCCTTATTACTATTATTACTAGCACTATAATTATTATTATTATCCTTATTACTAGTATTATTAGCACTATAACTATTATGTTTATCCTTATTACCATTATTATTCGCACTACAACTATTATTATTATCCTTATTACTGTTATTATTATCGCTATAACTATCATTATTGTCCTTACTCTTATTATTATTATCGCCATGTCTGTTATTATTATCCTTATTCTATTATTACTATCCCTATTACTCTTCACTTTATCCTTATAACTATTATTATTAACGCTATAACTATTATTATTATCCTTATAACTATTATTATTATCGCTATAACTATTACTATTATCCTTATTACTATTATTATTATCGCTATGACTGTTATTATTATCCTTATTCTATTATTACTATCCCTATTACTCTTGTCTTTATCCTTATAACTATTATTATTATCCTTATTACTATTATTATTATCGCTATAACTATTATTATTATCCTTACTACTATTATTATTATCGCTATGGCTGTTTTTATTATCCTTATTCTATTATTACTATCCCTATTACTCTTCACTTTATCCTTATAACTATTATTATTATCGCTATAACTATTATTATTATCCTTATTACTATTATTATTATCGCTATGACTTTTTTTATTATCCTTATTCTATTATTACTATCCCTATTACTCTTGTCTTTATCCTTATAACTATTATTATTATCCTAATTACTATTATTATTATCGCTATAACTATTATTATTATCCTTATTACTATTATTATTATCGCTATAACTCTTGTTTTTGTCCTTATATCTATTATTATGATCGTTAATACTATTAGTATTATAGTTATAACTGTTATTATTATCCTTATTACTAGTATTATTAGCACTATAACTATTATGTTTATCCTTATTACCATTATTATTCGCACTATAACTATTATTATTATCCTTACTACTATTTTATTATCGCCATGTCTGTTATTATTATCCTTATTCTATTATTACTATCCCTATTACTCTTAACTTTATCCTTATAACTATTATTATTATCCTTATTACTATTATTATTATCGCTATAACTCTTGTTTTTGTCCTTATATCTATTATTATGATCGTTAATACTCTTAGTATTATCGTTATAACTGTTATTATTATCCTTATTACTATTATTATTATCGCTATAACTATTATTATTATCCTTACTACTATTATTATTATCGCCATGTCTGTTATTATTATCCTTATTCTATTATTACTAGCACTATAACTATTATTATTATCCTTCTTACTATTATTATTATCGCTATATCTATTATTATTATCCTTACTACTATTATTATTATCGCTATGACTGTTATTATTATCCTTATTCTATTATTACTATCTCTATTACTCTTCACTTTATCCTTATAACTATTATTATTATCGCTATGACTGTTATTATTATCCTTATTCTATTATTACTATCCCTATTACTCTTCACTTTATCCTTATAACTATTATTAATATCGCTATAACTATTCTTATTATTCTTATTGTATTATTACTATCCCTATTACTCTTGTTTTTATCCTGATAATTATTATTATTTCCCTTATTACTATTATTATTATCGCTTTAACTGTTATTATTATCCTTATTACCATTATTGTTATCGCTATAACTCTTGTTTTTGTCCTTATATCTATTATTATGATTGTTAATACTATTAGTATTATCGTTATAACTGTTATTATTATCCTTATTACTAGTATTATTAGCACTATAACTATTATGTTTATCCTTATTACCATTATTATTCGCACTATAACTATTATTATTATCCTTATTACTAGTATTATTAGCACTATAACTATTATGTTTATCCTTATTACCATTATTATTCGCACTATAACTATTATTATTATCCTTATTACTGTTATTATTATCGCTATAACTATCATTATTGTCCTTACTACTATTATTATTATCGCCATGTCTGTTATTATTATCCTTATTCTATTATTACTATCCCTATTACTCTTCACTTTATCCTTATAACTATTATTATTATCGCTATAACTATTATTATTATCCTTATAACTATTATTATTATCGCTATAACTATTACTATTATCCTTATTACTATTATTATTATCGCTATGACTGTTATTATTATCCTTATTCTATTATTACTATCCCTATTACTCTTGTCTTTATCCTTATAACTATTATTATTATCCTTATTACTATTATTATTATCGCTATAACTATTATTATTATCCTTACTACTATTATTAGTATCGCTATGACTGTTATTATTATCCTTATTCTATTATTACTATCCCTATTACTCTTCACTTTATCCTTACAACTATTATTAATATCGCTATAACTAATATTATTATCCTTATTGCTATTATTACTAGCACTATAACTATTATTATTATCCTTATTACTATTATTATTATCGCTATGACTGTTATTATTATACTTATTGTATTATTACTATCCCTATTACTCTTGTTTTTATCCTGATAACTATTATTATTATCCTTATTACTATTATTATTATCGCTCCGACTGCTATTATTATACTTACTCTATTTTTACTATCCCTATTACTCTTGTCCTCAACCTTATGACTATTATTATTTCCCGTATTACTATTACTATTATCACTATAACTATTATTATTTCCCTTATTACTATTATTATTATCGCTATAACTGTGATTATTATCATTATTACTATTATTATTATCGCTATACCTGTCATTATTATCCTTATTACTATTATTATTATCGCTATAACTGTTATTATTATCCTTATTACTAGTATTATTAGCACTATAACTATTATTATTATCCTTATTACTATTATTATTATCGCTTTAACTGTTATTATTATCCTTATTACTATTATTATTATCGCTATAACTCTTGTTTTTGTCCTTATATCTATTATTATGATCGTTAATACTATTAGTATTATCGTTATAACTGTTATTATTATCCTTATTACTAGTATTATTAGCACTATAACTATTATGTTTATCCTCATTACCATTATTATTCGCACTATAACTATTATTATTATCCTTACTACTATTATTATTATCGCCATGTCTGTTATTATTATCCTTATTCTATTATTACTAGCACTATAACTATTATTATTATCCTTATTACTATTATTATTATCGCTATATCTATTATTATTATCCTTACTACTATTATTATTATCGCTATGACTGTTATTATTATCCTTATTCTATTATTACTATCCCTATTACTCTTCACTTTATCCTTATAACTATTATTAATATCGCTATAACTATTATTATTATTCTTATTGTATTATTACTATCCCTATTACTCTTGTTTTTATCCTGATAATTATTATTATTTCCCTTATTACTATTATTATTATCGCTATAACTGTTATTATTATCCTTATTACCATTATTATTATCGCTATAACTCTTGTTTTTGTCCTCATATCTATTATTATGATCGTTAATACTATTAGTATTATCGTTATAACTATTATTATTATCCTTATTACTAGTATTATTAGCACTATAACTATTATGTTTATCCTTATTACCATTATTATTCGCACTATAACTATTATTATTATCCTTATTACTGTTATTATTATCGCTATAACTATCATTATTGTCCTTACTACTATTATTATTATCGCCATGTCTGTTATTATTATCCTTATTCTATTATTACTATCCCTATTACTCTTCACTTTATCCTTATAACTATTATTATTATCGCTATAACTATTATTATTATCCTTATAACTATTATTATTATCGCTATAACTATTACTATTATCCTTATTACTATTATTATTATCGCTATGACTGTTATTATTATCCTTATTCTATTATTACTATCCCTATTACTCTTGTCTTTATCCTTATAACTATTATTATTATCCTTATTACTATTATTATTATCGCTATAACTATTATTATTATCCTTACTACTATTATTAGTATCGCTATGACTGTTATTATTATCCTTATTCTATTATTACTATCCCTATTACTCTTCACTTTATCCTTACAACTATTATTAATATCGCTATAACTAATATTATTATCCTTATTACTATTATTACTAGCACTATAACTATTATTATTATCCTTATTACTATTATTATTATCGCTATGACTGTTATTATTATACTTATTGTATTATTACTATCCCTATTACTCTTGTTTTTATCCTGATAACTATTATTATTATCCTTATTACTATTATTATTATCGCTCCGACTGCTATTATTATACTTACTCTATTTTTACTATCCCTATTACTCTTGTCCTCAACCTTATAACTATTATTATTTCCCGTATTACTATTACTATTATCACTATAACTATTATTATTTCCCTTATTACTATTATTATTATCGCTATAACTGTGATTATTATCATTATTTCTATTATTATTATCGCTATACCTGTCATTATTATCCTTATTACTATTATTATTATCGCTATAACTGTTATTATTATCCTTATTACTAGTATTATAAGCACTATAACTATTATTATTATCCTTATTACTATTATTATTATCGCTTTAACTGTTATTATTATCCTTATTACTATTATTATTATCGCTATAACTCTTGTTTTTGTCCTTATATCTATTATTATGATCGTTAATACTATTAGTATTATCGTTATAACTGTTATTATTATCCTTATTACTAGTCTTATTAGCACTATAACTATTATGTTTATCCTCATTACCATTATTATTCGCACTATAACTATTATTATTATCCTTACTACTATTATTATTATCGCCATGTCTGTTATTATTATCCTTATTGTATTATTACTATCCCTATTACTCTTCACTTTATCCTTATAACTATTATTATTATCGCTATAACTATTATTATTATCCTTATTACTATTATTATTATCGCTATGACTGTTATTATTATCCTTATTCTATTATTACTATCCCTATTACTCTTGTCTTTATCCTTATAACTGTTATTATTATCCTTATTACTATTATTATTATCGCTATAACTATTATTATTATCCTTAATACTATTATTATTATCGCTATGGCTGTTTTTATTATCCTTATTCTATTATTACTATCCCTATTACTCTTCACTTTATCCTTATAACTATTATTATTATCGCTATAACTATTATTATTATCCTTATTGCTATTATTATTATCGCTATGACTGTTATTATTATCCTTATTCTATTATTACTATCCCTATTACTCTTGTCTTTATCCTTATAACTATTATTATTATCCTTATTACTATTATTATTATCGCTATAACTATTATTATTATCCTTACTACTATTATTAGCATCGCTATGACTGTTATTATTATCCTTATTCTATTATTACTATCCCTATTACTCTTCACTTTATCCTTACAACTATTATTAATATCGCTATAACTAATATTATTATCCTTATTACTATTATTACTAGCACTATAACTATTATTATTATCCTTACTACTATTATTATTATCGCTATGACTGTTATTATTATCCTTATTCTATTATTACTATCCATATTACTCTTCACTTTATCCTTATAACTATTATTAATATCGCTATAACTATTATTATTATCCTTATTACTATTATTACTAGCACTATAACTATTATTATTATCCTTATTACTATTATTATCATCGCTATGACTGTTATTATTATACTTATTGTATTATTACTATCCCTATTACTCTTGTTTTTATCCTTATAATTATTATTATTTCCCTTATTACTATTATTATTATCGCTTTAACTGTTATTATTATCCTTATTACTATTATTATTATCGCTATAACTCTTGTTTTTGTCCTTATATCTATTATTATGATCGTTAATACTATTAGTATTATCGTTATAACTGTTATTATTATCCTTATTACTAGTATTATTAGCACTATAACTATTATTATTATCCTTATTCTATTATTACTATCCCTACTACTCTTGTCTCTATCCTTATAACTATTATTATTATCCTTATTACTATTATTATTGTCGCTATAACTGTTATTATTATCCTTATTACTATTATTATTATCGCTATAACTATTATTATTATCCTTATTACTATTATTACTAGCACTATAACTATTATTATTATCCTTATTACTATTATTATTATCGCTATATCTATTATTATTATCCTTACTACTATTATTATTATCGCTATGACTGTTATTATTATCCTTATTCTATTATTACTATCCATATTACTCTTCACTTTATCCTTATAACTATTATTAATATCGCTATAACTATTATTATTATCCTTATTACTATTATTATCATCGCTATGACTGTTATTATTATACTTATTGTATTATTACTATCCCTATTACTCTTGTTTTAATCCTTATAATTATTATTATTTCCCTTATTACTATTATTATTATCGCTTTAACTGTTATTATTATCCTTATTACTATTATTATTGTCGCTATAACTGTTATTTTTATCCTTATTACTATTATTATTATCGCTATAACTATTATTATTATCCTTATTACTATTATTACTAACACTATAACTATTATTATTATCCTTATTACTATTATCATTATCGCTATATCTATTATTATTATCCTTACTACTATTATTATTATCGCTATGACTGTTATTATTATCCTTATTCAATTTTTACCATCCCTATTACTCTTCACTTTATCCTTATAACTATTATTATTATCGCTATAACTATTATTATTATCCTTATTACTATTATTATTATCGCTATGACTGTTATTATTATCCTTATTCTATTATTACTATCCCTATTACTCTTGTCTTTATCCTTATAACTATTATTATTATCCTTATTACTATTATTATTATCGCTATAACTATTATTATTATCCTGACTACTACTATTATTATCGCTATGACTGTTATTTTTATACTTATTCTATTATTATTATCGCTATGACTGTTATTATTATCCTTATTCTATTATTTCTATCCCTATTACTCTTGTCTTTATCGTTATAACTACTATTATTATGCTTATTACTATTATTATTAGCACTATAACTATTATGTTTATCCTTATTACCATTATTATTCGCACTATAACTATTATTATTATCCTTACTACTATTATTATTATCGCCATGTCTGTTATTATTATCCTTATTCTATTATTACTATCCCTATTACTCTTCACTTTATCCTTATAACTATTATTATTATCGCTATAACTATTATTATTATCCTTATTACTATTATTATTATCGCTATGACTGTTATTATTATCCTTATTCTATTATTACTATCCCTATTACTCTTGTCTTTATCCTTATAACTATTATTATTATCCTTATTACTATTATTATTATCGCTATAACTATTATTATTATCCTTACTACTATTATTATTATCGCCATGTCTGTTATTATTATTCTTATTCTATTATTACTATCCCTATTACTCTTCACTTTATCCTTATAACTATTATTATTATCGCTATAACTATTATTATTATCCTTATTATTATTATTACTAGCATTATAACTATTATTATTATCCTTTTTACTATTATTATTATCGCTATAACTCTTGTTTTTGACCTTATATCTATTATTATGATCGTTAATACTATTAGTATTATCGTTATAACTGTTATTATTATCCTTATTACTAGTATTATTAACACTATAACTATTACTATTATCCTTATTACTATTATTATTATCGCTATGATTGTTATTATTATCCTTATTCTATTATTTCTATCCCTATTACTCTTGTCTTTATCGTTATGACTACTATTATTATGCTTATTACTATTATTATTAGCACTATAACTATTATTATTATCCTTATTCTATTTTTACTATCCCTGCTACTCTTGTCTCTATCCTTATAACTATTATTATTATCCTTATTACTATTATTATTGTCGCTATAACTGTTATTATTATCCTTATTACTATTATTATTATCGCTATAACTATTATTATTACCCTTATTACTATTATTACTAGCACTATAACTATTATTATTATCCTTATTACTATTATTATTATCGCTATATCTATTATTATTATCCTTACTACTATTATTATTATCGCTATGACTGTTATTATTATCCTTATTCAATTTTTACCATCCCTATTACTCTTCACTTTATCCTTATAACTATTATTATTATCGCTGTAACTATTATTATTATCCTTATTACTATTATTATTATCGCTATGACTGTTATTATTATCCTTATTCTATTATTACTATCCCTATTACTCTTGTCTTTATCCTTATAACTATTATTATTATACTTATTACTATTATTATTATCGCTATAACTATTATTATTATCCTTACTACTATTATTATTATCGCTATGACTGTTATTATTATCCTTATTCTATTATTACTATCCCTATTACTCTTCACTTTATCCTTATAACTATTATTAATATCGCTATAACTAATATTATTATCCTTATTACTATTATTACTAGCACTATAACTACTATTATTATCCTTATTACTATTATTATTATCGCTATAACTATTATTATTATCCTTACTACTACTATTATTATCGCTATGACTGTTATTTTTATCCTTATTCTATTATTTCTATCCATATTACTCTTGTCTTTATCGTTATAACTACTATTATTATGCTTATTACTATTATTATTAGCACTATAACTATTATGTTTATCCTTATTACCATTATTATTCGCACTATAACTATTATTATTATCCTTACTACTATTATTATTATCGCCGTGTCTGTTATTATTATCCTTATTCTATTATTACTATCCCTATTACTCTTCACTTTATCCTTATAACTATTATTATTATCGCTATAACTATTATTATTATCCTTATTACTATTATTATTATCGCTATGACTGTTATTATTTTCCTTATTCTATTATTACTATCCCTATTACTCTTGTCTTTATCCTTATAACTATTATTATTATCCTTATTACTATTATTATTATCGCTATAACTATTATTATTATCCTTACTACTATTATTATTATCGCTATGGCTGTTATTATTATCCTTATTCTATTATTACTATCCCTATTACTCTTCACTTTATCCTTATAACTATTATTATTATCGCTATAACTATTATTATTATCCTTATTACTATTATTATTATCGCTATGACTTTTTTTATTATCCTTATTCTATTATTACTATCCCTATTACTCTTGTCTTTATCCTTATAACTATTATTATTATCCTTATTACTATTATTATTATCGCTATAACTATTATTATTATCCTTACTACTATTATTATTATCGCTATGGCTGTTATTATTATCCTTATTCTATTATTACTATCCCTATTACTCTTCACTTTATCCTTATAACTATTACTATTATCGCTATAACTATTATTATTATCCTTATTACTATTATTATTATCGCTATAACTATTATTATTATCCTTATTACTATTATTATTATCGCTATAACTCTTGTTTTTGTCCTTATATCTATTATTATGATCGTTAATACTATTCGTATTATCGTTATTACTGTTATTATTATCCTTATTACTAGTATTATTGGCACTATAACTATTATGTTTATCCTTATTACCATTATTATTCGCACTATAACTATTATTATTATCCTTACTACTATTATTATTATCGCCATGTCTGTTATTATTATCCTTATTCTATTATTACTATCCCTATTACTCTTGTCTTTATCCTTATAACTGTTATTATTATCCTTATTACTATTATTATTATCGGTATAACTATTATTATTATCCTTACTACTATTATTATTATCGCTATGGCTGTTTTTATTATCCTTATTCTGTTATTACTATCCCTATTACTCTTCACTTTATCCTTATAACTATTATTATTATCGCTATAACTATTATTATTATCCTTATTGCTATTATTATTATCGCTATGACTGTTATTATTATCCTTATTCTATTATTACTATCCCTATTACTCTTGTCTTTATCCTTATAACTATTATTATTATCCTTATTACTATTATTATTATCGCTATAACTATTATTATTATCCTTACTACTATTATTATTATCGCTATGACTGTTATTATTATCCTTATTCTATTATTACTATCCCTATTACTCTTCACTTTATCCTTACAACTATTATTAATATCGCTATAACTAATATTATTATCCTTATTACTATTATTACTAGCACTATAACTATTATTATTATCATTATTACTATTATTATTATCGCTACAACTCTTGTTTTTGTCCTTATATCTATTATTATGACCGTTAATACTATTAGTATTATCGTTATAACTGTTATTATTATCCTTATTACTAGTATTATTAGCACTATAACTATTATTATTATCCTTATTACTATTATTACTAGCACTGTAACTATTATTATTATCCTTATTACTATTATTATTATCGCTATATCTAATATTATTATCCTTACTACTATTATTATTATCGTTATGACTGTTATTATTATCCTTATTCTATTATTACTATCCCTATTACTCTTCACTTTATCCTTATAACTATTATTATTATCGCTATAACAGTTATTATTATCCTTATTACTATTATTATTATCGCTATGACTGTTATTATTATCCTTATTCTATTATTACTATCCCTATTACTTTTGTCTTTATCCTTATAACTATTATTATTATCCTTATTACTATTATTATTATCGCTATAACTATTATTATTATCCTTACTACTATTATTATTATCGCCATGTCTGTTTTTATTATCCTTATTCTATTATTACTATCCCTATTACTCTTGTCTTTATCCTTATAACTATTATTATTATCCTTATTACTATTATTATTATCGCTATAACTATTATTATTATCCTTACTACTATTATTATTATCGCTATGGCTGTTATTATTATCCTTATTCTATTATTACTATCCCTATTACTCTTTACTTTATCCTTATAACTATTATTATTATCGCTATAACTATTATTATTATCCTTATTACTATTATTATTATCGCTATAACTATTATTATTATCCTTATTACTATTATTATTATCGCTATAACTCTTGTTTTTGTCCTTATATCTATTATTATGATCGTTAATACTATTCGTATTATCGTTATAACTGTTATTATTATCCTTATTACTAGTATTATTGCCACTATAACTATTATGTTTATCCTTATTACCATTATTATTCGCACTATAACTATTATTATTATCCTTACTACTATTATTATTATCGCCATGTCTGTTATTATTATCCTTATTCTATTATTACTATCCCTATTACTCTTCACTTTATCCTTATAACTATTATTATTATCGCTATAACTATTATTATTATCCTTATTGCTATTATTATTATCGCTATGACTGTTATTATTATCCTTATTCTATTATTACTATCCCTATTACTCTTGTCTTTATCCTTATAACTATTATTATTATCCTTATTACTATTATTATTATCGCTATAACTATTATTATTATCCTTACTACTATTATTATTATCCTTACTACTATTATTATTATCGCTATGACTGTTATTATTATCCTTATTCTATTATTACTATCCCTATTACTCTTCACTTTATCCTTACAACTATTATTAATATCGCTATAACTAATATTATTATCCTTATTACTATTATTACTAGCACTATAACTATTATTATTATCATTATTACTATTATTATTATCGCTACAACTCTTGTTTTTGTCCTTATATCTATTATTATGACCGTTAATACTATTAGTATTATCGTTATAACTGTTATTATTATCCTTATTACTAGTATTATTAGCACTATAACTATTATTATTATCCTTATTACTATTATTACTAGCACTGTAACTATTATTATTATCCTTATTACTATTATTATTATCGCTATATCTAATATTATTATCCTTACTACTATTATTATTATCGTTATGACTGTTATTATTATCCTTATTCTATTATTACTATCCCTATTACTCTTCACTTTATCCTTATAACTATTATTATTATCGCTATAACAGTTATTATTATCCTTATTACTATTATTATTATCGCTATGACTGTTATTATTATCCTTATTCTATTATTACTATCCCTATTACTTTTGTCTTTATCCTTATAACTATTATTATTATCCTTATTACTATTATTATTATCGCTATAACTATTATTATTATCCTTACTACTATTATTATTATCGCCATGTCTGTTTTTATTATCCTTATTCTATTATTACTATCCCTATTACTCTTCACTTTATCCTTATAACTATTATTAATATCGCTATAACTATTATTATTATCCTTATTACTATTATTACTAGCACTATAACTATTATTATTATCCTTATTACTATTATTATTATCGCTATGACTGTTATTCTTATACTTATTGTATTATTACTATCCCTATTACTCTTGTTTTTATCCTGATAATTATTATTATTTCCCTTATTACTATTATTATTATCGCTATACCTGTTATTATTATCCTTATTACTATTATTATTATCGCTATGACTGTTATTATTATACTTATTCTATTATTACTATCCCTATTACTCTTGTCCTCAACCTTATAACTATTATTATTTCCCTTATTACTATTATTATTATCGCTATAACTGTGATTATTATCATTATTACTATTATTATTATCGCTATACCTGTTATTATTATCCTTATTACTATTATTATTATCGCTATAACTGTTATTATTATCCTTATTACTAGTATTATTAGCACTATAACTATTATTATTATCCTTATTACTATTATTATTATCGCTATGATTGTTATTATTATCCTTATTCTATTATTTCTATCCCTATTACTCTTGTCTTTATCCTTATAACTATTATTATTATCCTTATTACTATTATTATTATTGCTCCGACTGCTATTATTATACTTACTCTATTTTTACTATCCCTATTACTCTTGTCCTCAACCTAATAACTATTATTATTTCCCGTATTACTATTACTATTATCACTATAACTATTATTATTTCCCTTATTACTATTATTATTATCGCTATAACTGTGATTATTATCATTATTACTATTATTATTATCGCTATAACTGTTATTATTATCCTTGTTACTAGTATTATTAGCACTATAACTATTATTATTATCCTTATTACTATTATTATTATCGCTATGATTGTTATTATTATCCTTATTCTATTATTTCTATCCCTATTACTCTTGTCTTTATCGTTATAACTATTATTATTATGCCTATTACTATTATTATTAACACTATATCTATTATTATTATCCTTATTACTATTATTATTATCGCTACGACTGCTTTTATTATACTTATTCTATTATTACTATCCCTATTACTCTTGTCCTCATCCTTATAACTATTATTATTTCCCGTATTACTGTTACTATTATCACTATAACTATTATTATTTCCCTTACTACTATTATTATTATCGCTATAACTGTGATTATTATCCTTATTACTATTATGATTAGCTCTATAACTATTATTATTATCCTTATTACTATTATTATTATCGCTATGACTGCTATTATTATACTTATTCTATTATTACTATCCCTATTACTCTTGTCCGAAACCTTATAACTATTATTATTTCCCTTATTACTATTATTATTATCGCTATAACTGTTATAATTATCGTTATTCCTATTATTATTATTGCTGTAACTGTTATAATTATCGTTAATACTATTATTATTAGCACTATAACTATTATTATTATCCTTATTACTATTATTATTATCGCTATGATTGTTATTATTATCCTTATTCTATTATTTCTATCCCTATTACTATTGTCTTTATCGTTATAACTATTATTATTATGCTTATTACTATTATTATTAGCACTATATCTATTATTATTATCCTTACTACTATTATTATTATCGCTATGGCTGTTTTTATTATCCTTATTCTATTATTACTATCCCTATTACTCTTCACTTTATCCTTATAACTATTATTAATATCGCTATAACTATTATTATTATCCTTATTACTATTATTACTAGCACTATAACTATTATTATTATCCTTATTACTATTATTATTATCGCTATGACTGTTATTCTTATACTTATTGTATTATTACTATCCCTATTACTCTTGTTTTTATCCTGATAATTATTATTATTTCCCTTATTACTATTATTATTATCGCTATACCTGTTATTATTATCCTTATTACTATTATTATTATCGCTATGACTGTTATTATTATACTTATTCTATTATTACTATCCCTATTACTCTTGTCCTCAACCTTATAACTATTATTATTTCCCTTATTACTATTATTATTATCGCTATAACTGTGATTATTATCATTATTACTATTATTATTATCGCTATACCTGTTATTATTATCCTTATTACTATTATTATTATCGCTATAACTGTTATTATTATCCTTATTACTAGTATTATTAGCACTATAACTATTATTATTATCCTTATTACTATTATTATTATCGCTATGATTGTTATTATTATCCTTATTCTATTATTTCTATCCCTATTACTCTTGTCTTTATCCTTATAACTATTATTATTATCGCTATAACTGTGATTATTATCATTATTACTATTATTATTATCGCTATAACTGTTATTATTATCCTTGTTACTAGTATTATTAGCACTATAACTATTATTATTATCCTTATTACTATTATTATTATCGCTATGATTGTTATTATTATCCTTATTCTATTATTTCTATCCCTATTACTCTTGTCTTTATCGTTATAACTATTATTATTATGCCTATTACTATTATTATTAACACTATATCTATTATTATTATCCTTATTACTATTATTATTATCGCTACGACTGCTTTTATTATACTTATTCTATTATTACTATCCCTATTACTCTTGTCCTCATCCTTATAACTATTATTATTTCCCGTATTACTGTTACTATTATCACTATAACTATTATTATTTCCCTTACTACTATTATTATTATCGCTATAACTGTGATTATTATCCTTATTACTATTATGATTAGCTCTATAACTATTATTATTATCCTTATTACTATTATTATTATCGCTATGACTGCTATTATTATACTTATTCTATTATTACTATCCCTATTACTCTTGTCCCAAACCTTATAACTATTATTATTTCCCTTATTACTATTATTATTATCGCTATAACTGTTATAATTATCGTTATTCCTATTATTATTATTGCTGTAACTGTTATAATTATCGTTAATACTATTATTATTAGCACTATAACTATTATTATTATCCTTATTACTATTATTATTATCGCTATGATTGTTATTATTATCCTTATTCTATTATTTCTATCCCTATTACTATTGTCTTTATCGTTATAACTATTATTATTATGCTTATTACTATTATTATTAGCACTATATCTATTATTATTATCCTTATTACTATTATTATTATCGCTATGACTGCTTTTATTATACTTATTGTATTATTACTATCCCTATTACTCTTGTCCTCATCCTTATAACTATTATTATTTCCCGTATTACTGTTACTATTATCACTATTATTATTATCGCAATGACTGTTATTATTATCCTTATTCTATTATTACTATCCCTATTACTCTTGTCTCTATCCTTATAACTATTATTATTATGCTTATTACTATTCTTATTATCCTTACTACTACTATTATTATCGCTATGACTGTTATTGTTATCCTTATTCTATTATTACTATCCCTATTACTCTTCACTTTATCCTTATAACTATTATTAATATCGCTATATCTATTATTATTATCCTTACTACTATTATTATTATCGCTATGACTGTTATTATTATCCTTATTCTATTATTACTATCCCTATTACTCTTCACTTTATCCTTATAACTATTATTAATATCGCTATATCTATTATTATTATCCTTACTACTATTATTATTATCGCTATGACTGTTATTATTATCCTTATTCTATTATTACTATCCCTATTACTCTTCACTTTATCCTTATAACTATTATTATTATCGCTATAAATGTTATTATTATCCTTATTACTATTATTATTATCGCTATGACTTTTTTTATTATCCTTATTCTATTATTACTATCCCTATTACTCTTGTCTTTATCCTTATAACTATTATTATTATCCTTATTACTATTATTATTATCGCTATAACTATTATTATTATCCTTACTACTATTATTATTATCGCTATGGCTGTTTTTATTATCCTTATTCGATTATTACTATGCCTATTACTCTCGTCCGAAACCTTATAACTATTATTATTTCCCTTATTACTATTATTATTATCGCTATAACTGTGATTATTATCGTTATTACTATTATTATTATCGCTATAACTGTTATAATTATCGTTATTCCTATTATTATTATTGCTGTGACTGTTATAATTATCGTTAATACTATTATTATTAGCACTATAACTATTATTATTATCCTTATTACTATTATTATTATCGCTATGATTGTTATTATTATCCTTATTCTATTATTTCTATCCCTATTACTATTGTCTTTATCGTTATAACTATTATTATTATGCTTATTACTATTATTATTAGCACTATATCTATTATTATTATCCTTACTACTATTATTATTATCGCTATGGCTGTTTTTATTATCCTTATTCTATTATTACTATCCCTATTACTCTTCACTTTATCCTTATAACTATTATTAATATCGCTATAACTATTATTATTATCCTTATTACAATTATTACTAGCCCTATAACTATTATTATTATTGTTATCGCTATGACTGTTATTATTATACTTATTGTATTATTACTATCCCTATTACTCTTGTTTTTATCCTGATAATTATTATTATTTCCCTTATTACTATTATTATTATCGCTATAACTCTTGTTTTTGACCTTATATATATTATTATGATCGTTAATACTATTAGTATTATCGTTATAACTGTTATTATTATCCTTATTACTAGTATTGTTAGCACAATAACTATTATGTTTATCCTTATTACCATTATTATTCGCACTATAGCTATTATTATTATCCTTATTACTATTATTATTATCGCTATAACTATTATTATTATCCTCATTACTATTATTATTATCGCTATAACTGTTATTATTACCGTTATTACTATTATTATTAGCATTATAACTGTTATTATTATCGTTATTACTATTATTATTAGCACTGTAACTGTTATTATTATCCTCATTCTATTATTACTATCCCTATTACTCTTGTCTTTATCCTTGTAAGTATTATTATTATCATTATTACTATTATTATTATCCCTATTACTCTTGTCTTTATCCTTATAACTATTATTATTATCCTTATTACTATTATTATTATCGCTATAACTATTTCTATTATCCTTATTACTATTATTATTATCGCTATGACTCTTATTATTATCCTTATTATATTATTACTATCCCTATTACTCTTGTCTTTATCCTTATAACTATTATTATTATCCACATTACTATTATTATTATCGCAATAACTGTTATTATTATCATTATTCTATTATTACTATCCCTATTACTCTTGTCTTTATCCTTATAACTATTATTATTATCCTTACTACAATTATTACTGGCACTATAACTATTATTATTATCCTTATTACTATTATTATTATCGCTATGTCTATTATTATTTTCCTTATTACTATTATTATTATCGCTATGGCTGTTATTATTATCCTTATTCTATTATTACTATCCCTATTACTCTTCACTTTATCCTTATAACTATTATTATTATCGCTATAACTATTATTATTATCCTTATTACTATTATTATTATCGCTATATCTATTATTATTATCCTTATTACTATTATTATTATCGCTATAACTCTTGTTTTTGTCCTTATATCTATTATTATGATCGTTAATACTATTCGTATTATCGTTATAACTGTTATTATTATCCTTATTACTAGTATTATTGGCACTATAACTATTATGTTTATCCTTATTACCATTATTATTCGCACTATAACTATTATTATTATCCTTACTACTATTATTATTATCGCCATGTCTGTTATTATTATCCTTATTCTATTATTACTATCCCTATTACTCTTGTCTTTATCCTTATAACTATTATTATTATCCTTATTACTATTATTATTATCGCTATATCTAATATTATTATCCTTACTACTATTATTATTATCGTTATGACTGTTATTATTATCCTTATTCTATTATTACTATCCCTATTACTCTTCACTTTATCCTTATAACTATTATTATTATCGCTATAACAGTTATTATTATCCTTATTACTATTATTATTATCGCTATGACTGTTATTATTATCCTTATTCTATTATTACTATCCCTATTACTCTTGTCCTCAACCTTATAACTATTATTATTTCCCTTATTACTATTATTATTAGCACTATAACTGTTATTATTATCGTTACTACTATTATTATTAGCACTGTAACTGTTATTATTATCCTCATTCTATTATTACTATCCCTATTACTCTTGTCTTTATCCTTATATGTATTATTATTATCATTATTACACTTATTATTATCCCTATTACTCTTGTCTTTATCCTTATAACTATTATTATTATCCTTATTACTATTATTATTATCGCTATAACTATTACTATTATCCTTATTACTATTATTATTATCGCTATCACTGTTATTATTATCCTTATTCTATTATTACTATCCCTATTACTCTTGTCTTTATCCTTATAACTATTATTATTATCCTTATGACTATTATTATTAGCACTATAACTATTATTATTATCCTCATTACTATTTTTATTATCGCTATGACTGTTATTATTATCCTTATTCTATTATTACTATTCCTATTACTCTTGTCTTTATTCTTGTAACTATTATTACTATCCCTATTACTCTTGTATTTATCCTTATAGCTATTATTACTATTAATATTATCGCTATGACTGTTATTATTATCCTTATTCTATTAATACTATCCCTATTACTCTTATGGTTATCCTTATAAGCATTATTATTATCATTATTACTATTATTATTATCCCTATTACTCTTGTCTTTATCCTTATAACTATTATTATTATCATTATTACTATTATTATTATCGCTATAACTATTACTATTATCCTTATTACTATTATTACTATCGCTATGACTCTTATTATTATCCTTATTATATTATTACTATCCCTGTTACTCTTGTCTCTATCGTTATAACTATTATTATTATCCTTATTACTATTATTATTATCCCTATTACTCTTGTCTTTATCCTTATAGCTATTATTATGATCGTTAATAATATTAGTATTATCGTTATAATTGTTATTATTATCCCTATTACTATTATTATTATCGCTATAACTATTATTATTATCCCTATTACTCTTGTCTTTATCCTTATAGCTATTATTACTATCATTATTACTATTATTATTATCGCTATGACTGTTATTATTATACTTATTCTATTATTACTATCCCTGTTACTCTTCTCTCTATCCTTATAACTATTATTATTATCCTTATTACTATTATTATTATCGCTATGACTGTTATTATTATTCTTATTCTATTATTATTAACCCTATTACTCTTGTCTTTATCCTTATAAGTATTATTATTATCATTATTACTATTATTATTATCCCTATTACTCGTGTCTTTATCCTTATAGCTATTATTACTATCATTATTACTATTATTATTATCGCTATGACTGTTATTATTATACTTATTCTATTATTACTATCCCTGTTACTCTTCTCTCTATCCTTATAACTATTATTGTTATCCTTATTACTATTATTATTATCGCTATGACTGTCATTATTATTCTTATTCTATTATTACTATTCCTACTACTCTTGTCTTTATAGTTATAGCTATTATTATTATCCTTATTACTATTATTATTATCGCTATAACTATTATTATTATCCTCATTACTATTATTATTATCGCTATAACTGTTATTATTACCGTTATTACTATTATTATTAGCACTATAACTGTTATTATTATCGTTATTACTATTATTATTAGCACTGTAACTGTTATTATTATCCTCATTCTATTATTACTATCCCTATTACTCTTGTCTTTATCCTTATAAGTATTATTATTATCATTATTACTATTATTATTATCCCTATTACTCTTGTCTTTATCCTTATAACTATTATTATTATCCTTATTACTATTATTATTATCGCTATAACTATTACTATTATCCTTATTACTATTATTATTATCGCTATCACTGTTATTATTATCCTTATTCTATTATTACCATCCCTATTACTCTTGTCTTTATCCTTATAACTATTATTATTATCCTTATGACTATTATTATTAGCACTATAACTATTATTATTATCCTCATTACTATTATTATTATCGCTATTACTGTTATTATTATCCTTATTCTAATATTACTATTCCTATTACTCTTGTCTTTATCCTTATAACTATTATTACTATCCCTATTAGTCTTGTATTTATCCTTATAGCTATTATTACTATTAATATTATCGCTATGACTGTTATTATTATCCTTATTCTATTAATACTATCCCTATTACTCTTATGGTTATCCTTATAAGTATTATTATTATCATTATTACTATTATTATTATCCCTATTACTCTTGTCTTTATCCTTATAACTATTATTATTATCCTTATTACTATTATTATTATCGCTATAACTATTACTATTATCCTTATTACTATTATTACTATCGCTATGACTCTTATTATTATCCTTATTATATTATTACTATCCCTGTTACTCTTGTCTCTATCGTTATAACTATTATTATTATCCTTATTACTATTATTATTATCCCTATTACTCTTGTCTTTATCCTTATAGCTATTATTATGATCGTTAATAATATTAGTATTATCGTTATAATTGTTATTATTATCCCTATTACTATTATTATTATCGCTATAACTATTATTATTATCCCTATTGCTCTTGTCTTTATCCTTATAGCTAATATTACTATCATTATTACTATTATTATTATCGCTATGACTGTTATTATTATACTTATTCTATTATTACTATCCCTGTTACTCTTCTCTCTATCCTTATAACTATTATTATTATCCTTATTACTATTATTATTATTATCGCTATGTCTAATATTATTATCCTTATTACTATTATTTTTATCGCTATAACTATTACTATTATCCTTATTACTATTATTATTATCGCTATGTCTGTTATTATTATCCTTATTATATTATTACTATCCCTGTTACTCTTCTCTCTATCCTTATAACTATTATTATTATCCTTATTACTATTATTATTATCGCTATGACTGTTATTATTATTCTTATTCTATTATTATTAACCCTATTACTCTTGTCTTTATCCTTATAAGTATTATTATTATCATTATTACTATTATTATTATCCCTATTACTCGTGTCTTTATCCTTATAGCTATTATTACTATCATTATTACTATTATTATTATCGCTATGACTGTTATTATTATACTTATTCTATTATTACTATCCCTGTTACTCTTCTCTCTATCCTTATAACTATTATTGTTATCCTTATTACTATTATTATTATCGCTATGACTGTCATTATTATTCTTATTCTATTATTACTATTCCTACTACTCTTGTCTTTATACTTATAGCTATTATTATTATCCTTATTACTATTATTATTATCGCTATAACTATTATTATTATCCTCATTACTATTATTATTATCGCTATAACTGTTATTATTACCGTTATTACTATTATTATTAGCACTATAACTGTTATTATTATCGTTATTACTATTATTATTAGCACTGTAACTGTTATTATTATCCTCATTCTATTATTACTATCCCTATTACTCTTGTCTTTATCCTTATAAGTATTATTATTATCATTATTACTATTATTATTATCCCTATTACTCTTGTCTTTATCCTTATAACTATTATTATTATCCTTATTACTATTATTATTATCGCTATAACTATTACTATTATCCTTATTACTATTATTATTATCGCTATCACTGTTATTATTATCCTTATTCTATTATTACCATCCCTATTACTCTTGTCTTTATCCTTATAACTATTATTATTATCCTTATGACTATTATTATTAGCACTATAACTATTATTATTATCCTCATTACTATTATTATTATCGCTATTACTGTTATTATTATCCTTATTCTAATATTACTATTCCTATTACTCTTGTCTTTATCCTTATAACTATTATTACTATCCCTATTACTCTTGTATTTATCCTTATAGCTATTATTACTATTAATATTATCGCTATGACTGTTATTATTATCCTTATTCTATTAATACTATCTCTATTACTCTTATGGTTATCCTTATAAGTATTATTATTATCATTATTACTATTATAATTATCACTATTACTCTTGTCTTTATCCTTATAACTATTATTATTATCCTTATTACTATTATTATAATCGCTATAACTATTGCTATTATCCTTATTACTATTATTATTATCGCTATGACTCTTATTATTATCCTTATTATATTATTACTATCCCTGTTACTCTTGTCGCTATCGTTATAACTATTATTATTATCCTTATTACTATTATTATTATCCCTATTACTCTTGTCTTTATCCTTATAGCTATTATTATGATCGTTAATAATATTAGTATTATCGTTATAATTGTTATTATTATCCCTATTACTATTATTATTATCGCTATAACTATTATTATTATCCCTATTACTCTTGTCTTTATCCTTATAGCTATTATTACTATCATTATTACTATTATTATTATCGCTATGACTGTTATTATTATACTTATTCTATTATTACTATCCCTGTTACTCTTCTCTCTATCCTTATAACTATTATTATTATCCTTATTACTATTATTATTATTATCGCTATGTCTAATATTATTATCCTTATTACTATTATTATTATCGCTATAACTATTACTATTATCCTTATTACTATTATTATTATCGCTATGTCTGTTATTATTATCCTTATTATATTATTACTATCCCTGTTACTCTTCTCTCTATCCTTATAACTATTACTATTATCCTTATTTCTATTATTGTTAACACTATAACTTTTATTATTATTATCCTTATTACTATTATTATTATCGCTATGACTGTTATTATTATCCTTATTCTATTATTACTATCCCTATTACTCTTGTCTTTATCCTTATAAGTATTATTATTATCATTATTACTATTATTATTATCCCTATTACTCTTGTCTTTATCCTTATAGCTATTATTACTATCATTATTACTATTTTTATTATCGCTATGACTGTTATTATTATACTTATTCTATTATTACTATCCCTGTTACTCTTCTCTCTATCCTTATAACTATTATTATTATCCTTATTACTATTATTATTATCGCTATGACTGTTATTATTATTCTTATTCTATTATTATTAACCCTATTACTCTTGTCTTTATCCTTATAAGTATTATTATTATCATTATTACTATTATTATTATCCCTATTACTCGTGTCTTTATCCTTATAGCTATTATTACTATCATTATTACTATTATTATTATCGCTATGACTGTTATTATTATACTTATTCTATTATTACTATCCCTGTTACTCTTCTCTCTATCCTTATAACTATTATTGTTATCCTTATTACTATTATTATTATCGCTATGACTGTGATTATTATTCTTATTCTATTATTACTATTCCTACTACTCTTGTCTTTATACTTATAGCTATTATTATTATCCTTATTACTATTATTATTATCGCTATACCTATTATTATTATCCTCCTTACTATTATTATTATCGCTATAACTGTTATTATTACCGTTATAACTATTATTATTAGCACTGTAACTGTTATTATTATCGTTATTACTATTATTATTAGCACTGTAACTGTTATTATTATCCTCATTCTATTATTACTATCCCTATTACTCTTGTCTTTATCCTTATAAGTATTATTATTATCATTATTACTATTATTATTATCCCTATTACTCTTGTCTTTATCCTTATAACTATTATTACTATCCCTATTACTCTTGTATTTATCCTTATAGCTATTATTACTATTAATATTATCGCTATGACTGTTATTATTATCCTTATTCTATTAATACTATCCCTATTACTCTTATGGTTATCCTTATAAGTATTATTATTATCATTATTACTATTATTATTATCACTATTACTCTTGTCTTTATCCTTATAACTATTATTATTATCCTTATTACTATTATTATTATCGCTATAACTATTACTATTATCCTTATTACTATTATTATTATCGCTATGACTCTTATTATTATCCTTATTATATTATTACTATCCCTGTTACTCTTGTCTCTATCGTTATAACTATTATTACTATCCTTATTACTATTATTATTATCCCTATTACTCTTGTCTTTATCCTTATAGCTATTATTATGATCGTTAATAATATTAGTATTATCGTTATAATTGTTATTATTATCCCTATTACTATTATTATTATCGCTATAACTATTATTATTATCCCTATTACTCTTGTCTTTATCCTTATAGCTATTATTACTATCATTATTACTATTATTATTATCGCTATGACTGTTATTATTATACTTATTCTATTATTACTATCCCTGTTACTCTTCTCTCTATCCTTATAACTATTATTATTATCCTTATTACTATTATTATTATTATCGCTATGTCTAATATTATTATCCTTATTACTATTATTATTATCGCTATAACTATTACTATTATCCTTATTTCTATTATTGTTAACACTATAACTTTTATTATTATTATCCTTATTACTATTATTATTATCGCTATGACTGCTATTATTATCCTTATTCTATTAATACTATCCCTATTACTCTTATGGTTATCCTTATAAGTATTATTATTATCATTATTACTATTATTATTATCCCTATTACTCTTGTCTTTATCCTTATAGCTATTATTACTATCATTATTACTATTTTTATTATCGCTATGACTGTTATTATTATACTTATTCTATTATTACTATCCCTGTTACTCTTCTCTCTATCCTTATAACTATTATTATTATCCTTATTACTATTATTATTATCGCTATGACTGTTATTATTATTCTTATTCTATTATTATTAACCCTATTACTCTTGTCTTTATCCTTATAAGTATTATTATTATCATTATTACTATTATTATTATCCCTATTACTCGTGTCTTTATCCTTATAGCTATTATTACTATCATTATTACTATTATTATTATCGCTATGACTGTTATTATTATACTTATTCTATTATTACTATCCCTGTTACTCTTCTCTCTATCCTTATAACTATTATTGTTATCCTTATTACTATTATTATTATCGCTATGACTGTGATTATTATTCTTATTCTATTATTACTATTCCTACTACTCTTGTCTTTATACTTATAGCTATTATTATTATCCTTATTACTATTATTATTATCGCTATAACTATTATTATTATCCTCATTACTATTATTATTATCGCTATAACTGTTATTATTACCGTTATTACTATTATTATTAGCACTATAACTGTTATTATTATCGTTACTACTATTATTATTAGCACTGTAACTGTTATTATTATCCTCATTCTATTATTACTATCCCTATTACTCTTGTCTTTATCCTTATATGTATTATTATTATCATTATTACTATTATTATTATCCCTATTACTCTTGTCTTTATCCTTATAACTATTATTATTATCCTTATTACTATTATTATTATCGCTATAACTATTACTATTATCCTTATTACTATTATTATTATCGCTATCACTGTTATTATTATCCTTATTCTATTATTACTATCCCTATTACTCTTGTCTTTATCCTTATAACTATTATTATTATCCTTATGACTATTATTATTAGCACTATAACTATTATTATTATCCTCATTACTATTATTATTATCGCTATGACTGTTATTATTATCCTTATTCTATTATTACTATTCCTATTACTCTTGTCTTTATCCTTGTAACTATTATTACTATCCCTATTACTCTTGTATTTATCCTTATAGCTATTATTACTATTAATATTATCGCTATGACTGTTATTATTATCCTTATTCTATTAATACTATCCCTATTACTCTTATGGTTATCCTTATAAGTATTATTATTATCATTATTACTATTATTATTATCCCTATTACTCTTGTCTTTATCCTTATAACTATTATTATTATCCTTATTACTATTATTATTATCGCTATAACTATTACTATTATCCTTATTACTATTATTATTATCGCTATGACTCTTATTATTATCCTTATTATATTATTACTATCCCTGTTACTCTTGTCTCTATCGTTATAACTATTATTATTATCCTTATTACTATTATTATTATCCCTATTACTCTTGTCTTTATCCTTATAGCTATTGTTACTATCATTATTACTATTATTATTATCGCTATGACTGTTATTATTATACTTATTCTATTATTACTATCCCTGTTACTCTTCTCTCTATCCTTATAACTATTATTATTATCCTTATTACTATTATTATTATTATCGCTATGTCTAATATTATTATCCTTATTACTATTATTATTATCGCTATAACTATTACTATTATCCTTATTACTATTATTATTATCGCTATGTCTGTTATTATTATCCTTATTATATTATTACTATCCCTGTTACTCTTCTCTCTATCCTTATAACTATTATTATTATCCTTATTACTATTATTATTATCGCTATGACTGTTATTATTATTCTTATTCTATTATTATTAACCCTATTACTCTTGTCTTTATCCTTATAAGTATTATTATTATCATTATTACTATTATTATTATCCCTATTACTCGTGTCTTTATCCTTATAGCTATTATTACTATCATTATTACTATTATTATTATCGCTATGACTGTTATTATTATACTTATTCTATTATTACTATCCCTGTTACTCTTCTCTCTATCCTTATAACTATTATTGTTATCCTTATTACTATTATTATTATCGCTATGACTGTCATTATTATTCTTATTCTATTATTACTATTCCTACTACTCTTGACTTTATACTTATAGCTATTATTATTATCCTTATTACTATTATCATTATCGCTATGTCTATTATTATTGTCCTTATTACTATTATTATTATCGTTATTACTATTATTATTATCCTTATTATTATTATTATTATCGCTATAACTATTATTATTATCCTCATTACTATTATTATTATCGCTATAACTGTTATTATTACCGTTATTACTATTATTATTAGCACTATAACTGTTATTATTATCGTTATTACTATTATTATAAGTACTGTAACTGTTATTATTATCCTCATTCTATTATTACTATCCCTATTACTCTTGTCTTTATCCTTATAAGTATTATTATTATCATTATTACTATTATTATTATCCCTATTACTCTTGTCTTTATCCTTATAACTATTATTATTATCCTTATTACTATTATTATTATCGCTATAACTATTTCTATTATCCTTATTACTATTATTATTATCGCTATGACTCTTATTATTATCCTTATTATATTATTACTATCCCTATTACTCTTGTCTTTATCCTTATAACTATTATTATTATCCTTATTACTATTATTAGTAGCACTATAACTATTATTATTATCCTCATTACTATTATTATTATCGCTATAACTGTTATTATTATCGTTATTCTATTATTACTATCCCTATTACTCTTGTCTTTATCCTTATAACTATTATTATTATCCTTACTACAATTATTACTGGCACTATAACAATTATTATTATCCTTATTACTATTATTATTATCGCTATGTCTATTATTATTTTCCTTATTACTATTATTATTATCGCTATGACTGTTATTATTATACTTATTCTGTTATTACTATCCCTGTTACTCTTGTTTCTATCCTTATAATTATTATTATTATCCTTATTACTATTATTATTATCGCTATGACTGTTATTATTATTCTTATTCTATTATTATTAACCCTATTACTCTTGTCTTTATCCTTATAAGTATTATTATTATCATTATTACTATTCTTATTATCCCTATTACTCTTGTCTTTATCCTTATAGCTATTATTACTATCATTATTACTATTATTATTATCGCTATGACTGTTATTATTATACTTATTCTATTATTACTATCCCTGTTACTCTTCTCTCTATCCTTATAACTATTATTATTATCGCTATGACTGTTATTATTATTCTTATTCTATTATTACTATTCCTATTACTCTTGTCTTTATCCTTATAACTATTATTATTATCGCTATGTCTAATATTATTATCCTTATTACTATTATTATTATCGCTATAACTATTACTATTATCCTTATTACTATTATTATTATCGCTATGACTGTTATTATTATCCTTATTATATTATTACTATCCCTATTACTCTTGTCTTTATCCTTATAACTATTATTATTATCCTTTTTACTATTATTATTAGCACTATAACTATTATTATTATCCTCATTACTATTATTATTATCGCTATAACTGTTATTATTATCGTTATTCTATTATTACTATCCCTATTACTCTTGTCTTTATCCTTATAACTATTATTATTATCCTTACTACAATTATTACTGGCACTATAACTATTATTATTATCCTTATTACTATTATTATTATCGCTATGTCTATTATTATTTTCCTTAACACTATTATTATTATCGCTATAACTATTACTATTATCCTTATTACTGTTATTATTATCGCTATGACTGTTATTATTATACTTATTCTATTATTACTATCCCTGTTACTCTTGTTTCTATCCTTATAACTATTATTTGTAGCACTATAACTATTATTATTACCTTTATTACTATTATTATTATCGCTATATCTATTATTATTATCCTTATTACTATTATTAATATACCTATTACTCTTGTCTTTATCCTTATAACTATTACTATAATCCTTATTACTATTATTGTTAGCACTATAACTATTATTATTATCCTTATTACTATTATTATTATCGCTATAACTGTTATTATTACCGTTATTACTATTATTATTAGCAGTATAACTGTTATTATTATCGTTATTACTATTATTATTAGCACTGTAACTGTTATTATTATCCTCATTCTATTATTACTATCCCTATTACTCTTGTCTTTATCCTTATAAGTATTATTATTAACATTATTACTATTATTATTATCCCTATTACTCTTGTATTTATCCTTATAGCTATTATTACTATTAATATTATCGCTATGAGTGTTATTATTATCCTTATTCTATTAATACTATCCCTATTACTCTTATGGTTATCCTTATAAGTATTATTATTATCATTATTACTATTATTATTATCCCTATTACTCTTGTCTTTATCCTTATAACTATTATTATTATCCTTATTACTATTATTATTATCGCTATAACTATTACTATTATCCTTATTACTATTATTATTATCGCTATGACTCTTATTATTATCCTTATTATATTATTACTATCCCTGTTACTCTTGTCTCTATCGTTATAACTATTATTATTATCCTTATTACTATTATTATTATCCCTATTACTCTTGTCTTTATCCTTATAGCTATTATTATGATCGTTAATAATATTAGTATTATCGTTATAATTGTTATTATTATCCCTATTACTATTATTATTATCGCTATAACTATTATTATTATCCCTATTACTCTTGTCTTTATCCTTATAGCTATTATTACTATCATTATTACTATTATTATTATCGCTATGACTGTTATTATTATACTTATTCTATTATTACTATCCCTGTTACTCTTCTCTCTATCCTTATAACTATTATTATTATCCTTATTACTATTATTATTATTATCGCTATGTCTAATATTATTATCCTTATAACTATTATTATTATCCTTATTACTATTATTATTATCGCTATAACTATTATTATTATCCTTACTACTATTATTATTATCCTTACTACTATTATTATTATCGCTATGACTGTTATTATTATCCTTATTCTATTATTACTATCCCTATTACTCTTCACTTTATCCTTATAACTATTATTAATATCGCTATAACTAATATTATTATCCTTATTACTATTATTACTAGCACTATAACTATTATTATTATCCTTATTACTATTATTATTATCGCTATAACTATTATTATTATCCTTACTACTACTATTATTATCGCTATGACTGTTATTTTTATACTTATTCTATTATTATTATCGCTATGACTGTTATTATTATCCTTATTCTATTATTTCTATCCCTATTACTCTTGTCTTTATCGTTATAACTACTATTATTATTAGCACTATAACTATTATGTTTATCCTTATTACCATTATTATTCGCACTATAACTATTATTATTATCGCTATAACTATTATTATTATCCTTATTACTATTATTATTATCGCTATGACTGTTATTATTATCCTTATTCTATTATTACTATCCCTATTACTCTTGTCTTTATCCTTATAACTATTATTATTATCCTTATTACTATTATTAATATCGCTATAACTATTATTATTATCCTTACTACTATTATTATTATCGCTATGGCTGTTTTTATTATCCTTATTCTATTATTACTATCCCTATTACTCTCCACTTTATCCTTATAACTATTATTAATATCGCTATAACTATTATTATTATCCTTATTACTATTATTACTAGCACTATAACTATTATTATTATCCTTATTACTATTATTGTTATCGCTATGACTGTTATTATTATACTTATTGTATTATTACTATCCCTATTACTCTTGTTTTTATCCCGATAATTATTATTATTTCCCTTATTACTATTATTATTATCGCTATAACTCTTGTTTTTGACCTTATATCTATTATTATGATCGTTAATACTATTAGTATTATCGTTATAACTGTTATTATTATCCTTATTACTAGTATTATTAGCACTATAACTATTATGATTATCCTTATTACCATTATTATTCGCACTATAACTATTATTATTATCCTTATTACTGTTATTATTATCGCTATAACTATTATTATTGTCCTTACTACTATTATTATTATCGCCATGTCTGTTATTATTATCCTTATTCTATTATTACTATCCCTATTACTCTTGTTTTTATCCCGATAATTATTATTATTTCCCTTATTACTATTATTATTATCGCTATAACTCTTGTTTTTGACCTTATATCTATTATTATTATCCTTATTACTATTATTATTATCGCTATATCTATTATTATTATCCTTACTACTATTATTATTATTTCTATGACTGTTATTATTATCCTTATTCTATTATTACTATCCCTATTACTCTTCACTTTATCCTTATAACTATTATTATTATCGCTATAACTATTATTATTATCCTTATTACTATTATTATTATCGCTATGACTTTTTTTATTATCCTTATTCTATTATTACTATCCCTATTACTCTTGTCTTTATCCTGATAACTATTATTATTATCCTTATTACTATTATTATTATCGCTATAACTATTATTATTATCCTTATTACTATTATTATTATCGCTATAACTCTTGTTTTTGTCCTTATATCTATTATTATGATCGTTAATACTATTAGTATTATTTTTATAACTGTTATTATTACCTTTATTACTATTATTATTATCGCTATATCTATTATTATTATCCTTATTACTATTATTAATATCCCTATTACTCTTGTCTTTATCCTTATAACTATTACTATAATCCTTATTACTATTATTGTTAGCACTATAACTGTTATTATTATCCTCATTCTATTATTCATATCTCTATTACTCTTGTGGTTATCCTTATAACTATTACTATTATCCTTATTTCTATTATTGTTAACACTATAACTATTATTATTATTATCCTTATTACTATTATTATTATCGCTATGACTGTTATTATTATCCTTATTCTATTATTACTATCCCTATTACTCTTGTCTTTATCCTTATAAGTATTATTATTATCATTATTACTATTATTATTATCCCTATTACTCGTGCCTTTATCCTTATAGCTATTATTACTATCATTATTACTATTATTATTATCGCTATAACTATTATTATTATCCCTATTACTCGTGTCTTTATCCTTATAGCTATTATTACTATCATTATTACTATTATTATTATCGCTATGACTGTTATTATTATACTTATTCTATTATTACTATCCCTGTTACTCTTCTCTCTATCCTTATAACTATTATTGTTGGCACTATAACTATTATTATTATCCTTATTTCTATTATTAGTAGCACTATAACTATTATTATTACGCTTATTACTATTATTATTATCGCTATATCTATTATTATTATCCTTATTACTATTATTACTATCCCTATTACTCTTGTCTTTATCCTTATAACTATTACTATTATCCTTATTTCTATTATTAGTAGCACTATAACTATTATTATTACCCTTATTACTATTATTATTATCGCTATATCTATTATTATTATCCTTATTACTATTATTACTATCCCTATTACTCTTGTCTTTATCCTTATAACTATTATTATTATCCTTATTACTATTATTATTAGCACTATAACTATTATTATTATCCTCATTACTATTATTATTATCGCTATAACTGTTATTATTATCGTTATTCTATTATTACTATCCCTATTACTCTTGTCTTTATCCTTATAACTATTATTATTATCCTTACTACAATTATTACTGGCACTATAACTATTATTATTATCCTTATTACTATTATTATTATCGCTATGTCTATTATTATTTTCCTTATTACTATTATTATTATCGCTATAACTATTACTATTATCCTTATTACTATTATTATTATCGCTATGACTGTTATTATTATTCTTATTCTATTATTACTATTCCTATTACTCTTCTCTTTATAGTTATAGCTATTATTATTATCCTTATTACTATTATTATTATCGCTATGACTATTATTATTATCCTCATTACTATTATTATTATCGCTATAACTGTTATTATTACCGTTATTACTATTATTATTAGCACTATAACTGTTATTATTATCGTTATTGGTATTATTATTAGCACTGTAACTGTTATTATTATCCTCATTCTATTTTTACTATCCCTATTACTCTTGTCTTTATCCTTATAACTATTATTATTATCCTTACTACAATTATTACTGGCACTATAACTATTATTATTATCCTTATTACTATTATTATTATCGCTATGTCTATTATTATTTTCCTTATTACTATTATTATTATCGCTATAACTATTACTATTATCCTTATTACTATTATTATTATCGCTATGACTGTTATTATTATTCTTATTCTATTATTACTATTCCTATTACTCTTCTCTTTATAGTTATAGCTATTATTATTCTCCTTATTATTATTATTATTATCGCTATAACTATTATTATTATCCTCATTACTATTATTATTATCGCGATAACTGTTATTATTACCGTTATTACTATTATTATTAGCACTATAACTGTTATTATTATCGTTATTACTATTATTATTAGTACTGTAACTGTTATTATTATCCTCATTCTATTATTACTATCCCTATTACTCTTGTCTTTATCCTTATAAGTATTATTATTATCATTATTACTATTATTATTATCCCTATTACTCTTGTATTTATCCTTATAACTATTATTACTATTAATATTATCGCTATGACTGTTATTATTATCCTTATTCTATTAATACTATCCCTATTACTCTTATGGTTATCCTTATAAGTATTATTATTATCATTATTACTATTATTATTATCCCTATTACTCTTGTCTTTATCCTTATAACTATTATTATTATCCTTATTACTATTATTATTATCGCTATAACTATTACTATTATCCTTATTACTATTATTATTATCGCTATGACTCTTATTATTATCCTTATTATATTATTACTATCCCTGTTACTCTTGTCTCTATCGTTATAACTATTATTATTATCCTTATTACTATTATTATTATCCCTATTACTCTTGTCTTTATCCTTATAGCTATTGTTACTATCATTATTACTATTATTATTATCGCTATGACTGTTATTATTATACTTATTCTATTATTACTATCCCTGTTACTCTTCTCTCTATCCTTATAACTATTATTATTATCCTTATTACTATTATTATTATTATCGCTATGTCTAATATTATTATCCTTATTACTATTATTATTATCGCTATAACTATTACTATTATCCTTATTACTATTATTATTATCGCTATGTCTGTTATTATTATCCTTATTATATTATTACTATCCCTGTTACTCTTCTCTCTATCCTTATAACTATTATTATTATCCTTATTACTATTATTATTATCGCTATGACTGTTATTATTATTCTTATTCTATTATTATTAACCCTATTACTCTTGTCTTTATCCTTATAAGTATTATTATTATCATTATTACTATTATTATTATCCCTATTACTCGTGTCTTTATCCTTATAGCTATTATTACTATCATTATTACTATTATTATTATCGCTATGACTGTTATTATTATACTTATTCTATTATTACTATCCCTGTTACTCTTCTCTCTATCCTTATAACTATTATTGTTATCCTTATTACTATTATTATTATCGCTATGACTGTCATTATTATTCTTATTCTATTATTACTATTCCTACTACTCTTGACTTTATACTTATAGCTATTATTATTATCCTTATTACTATTATCATTATCGCTATGTCTATTATTATTGTCCTTATTACTATTATTATTATCGTTATTACTATTATTATTATCCTTATTATTATTATTATTATCGCTATAACTATTATTATTATCCTCATTACTATTATTATTATCGCTATAACTGTTATTATTACCGTTATTACTATTATTATTAGCACTATAACTGTTATTATTATCGTTATTACTATTATTATAAGTACTGTAACTGTTATTATTATCCTCATTCTATTATTACTATCCCTATTACTCTTGTCTTTATCCTTATAAGTATTATTATTATCATTATTACTATTATTATTATCCCTATTACTCTTGTCTTTATCCTTATAACTATTATTATTATCCTTATTACTATTATTATTATCGCTATAACTATTTCTATTATCCTTATTACTATTATTATTATCGCTATGACTCTTATTATTATCCTTATTATATTATTACTATCCCTATTACTCTTGTCTTTATCCTTATAACTATTATTACTATCATTATTACTATTATTATTATCGCTATGACTGTTATTATTATACTTATTCTATTATTACTATCCCTGTTACTCTTCTCTCTATCCTTATAACTATTATTGTTATCCTTATTACTATTATTATTATCGCTATGACTGTCATTATTATTCTTATTCTATTATTACTATTCCTACTACTCTTGACTTTATACTTATAGCTATTATTATTATCCTTATTACTATTATCATTATCGCTATGTCTATTATTATTGTCCTTATTACTATTATTATTATCGTTATTACTATTATTATTATCCTTATTATTATTATTATTATCGCTATAACTATTATTATTATCCTCATTACTATTATTATTATCGCTATAACTGTTATTATTACCGTTATTACTATTATTATTAGCACTATAACTGTTATTATTATCGTTATTACTATTATTATAAGTACTGTAACTGTTATTATTATCCTCATTCTATTATTACTATCCCTATTACTCTTGTCTTTATCCTTATAAGTATTATTATTATCATTATTACTATTATTATTATCCCTATTACTCTTGTCTTTATCCTTATAACTATTATTATTATCCTTATTACTATTATTATTATCGCTATAACTATTTCTATTATCCTTATTACTATTATTATTATCGCTATGACTCTTATTATTATCCTTATTATATTATTACTATCCCTATTACTCTTGTCTTTATCCTTATAACTATTATTATTATCCTTATTACTATTATTAGTAGCACTATAACTATTATTATTATCCTCATTACTATTATTATTATCGCTATAACTGTTATTATTATCGTTATTCTATTATTACTATCCCTATTACTCTTGTCTTTATCCTTATAACTATTATTATTATCCTTACTACAATTATTACTGGCACTATAACAATTATTATTATCCTTATTACTATTATTATTATCGCTATGTCTATTATTATTTTCCTTATTACTATTATTATTATCGCTATGACTGTTATTATTATACATATTCTGTTATTACTATCCCTGTTACTCTTGTCTCTATCCTTATAATTATTATTATTATCGCTATGTCTAATATTATTATCCTTATTACTATTATTATTATCGCTATAACTATTACTATTATCCTTATTACTATTATTATTATCGCTATGACTGTTATTATTATCCTTATTATATTATTACTATCCCTATTACTCTTGTCTTTATCCTTATAACTATTATTATTATCCTTTTTACTATTATTATTAGCACTATAACTATTATTATTATCCTCATTACTATTATTATTATCGCTATAACTGTTATTATTATCGTTATTCTATTATTACTATCCCTATTACTCTTGTCTTTATCCTTATAACTATTATTATTATCCTTACTACAATTACTACTGGCACTATAACTATTATTATTATCCTTATTACTATTATTATTATCGCTATGTCTATTATTATTTTCCTTAACACTATTATTATTATTGCTATAACTATTACTATTATCCTTATTACTATTATTATTATCGCTATGACTGTTATTATTATACTTATTCTATTATTACTATCCCTGTTACTCTTGTTTCTATCCTTATAACTATTATTTGTAGCACTATAACTATTATTATTACCTTTATTACTATTATTATTATCGCTATATCTATTATTATTATCCTTATTACTATTATTAATATACCTATTACTCTTGTCTTTATCCTTATAACTATTACTATAATCCTTATTACTATTATTGTTAGCACTATAACTATTATTATTATCCTTATTACTATTATTATTATCGCTATAACTGTTATTATTACCGTTATTACTATATTATTAGCACTATAAACTGTTATTATTATCGTTATTACTATTATTATTAGCACTGTAACTGTTATTATTATCCTCATTCTATTATTACTATCCCTATTTACTCTTGTCTTTATCCTTATAAGTATTATTATTATCATTATTACTATTATTATTATCCCTATTACTCTTGTATTTATCCTTATAGCTATTATTACTATTAATATTATCGCTATGAGTGTTATTATTATCCTTATTCTATTAATACTATCCCTATTACTCTTATGGTTATCCCTTATAAGTATTATTATTATCATTATTACTATTATTATTATCCCTATTACTCTTGTCTTTATCCTTATAACTATTATTATTATCCTTATTACTATTTATATTATCGCTATAACTATTACTATTATCCTTATTACTATTATTATTATCGCTATGACTCTTATTATTATCCTTATTATATTATTACTATCCCTGTTACTCTTGTCTCTATCGTTATAACTATTATTATTATCCTTATTACTATTATTATTATCCCTATACTCTTGTCTTTATCCTTATAGCTATTATTATGATCGTTAATAATATTAGTATTATCGTTATAATTGTTATTATTATCCCTATTACTATTATTATTATCGCTATAACTATTATTATTATCCCTATTACTCTTGTCTTTATCCTTATAGCTATTTTTACTATCATTATTACTATTATTATATCGCTATGACTGTTATTATTATACTTATTCTATTATTACTATCCCTGTTACTCTTTCTCTCTATCCTTATAACTATATTATTATCCTTATTACTATTATTATTATTATCGCTATGTCTAATATTATTATCCTTATAACTATGATTATTATCCTTATTACTATTATTATTATCGCTATAACTATTATTATTATCCTTACTACTATTATTATTATCCTTACTACTATTATTATTATCGCTATGACTGTTATTATTATTCTTATTCTATTATTATTAACCCTATTACTCTTTGTCTTTATCCTTATAAGTATTATTATTATCATTATTACTATTCTTATTATCCCTATTACTCTTGTCTTTATCCTTATAGCTATTATTACTATCATTATTACTATTATTATTATCGCTATGACTGTTATTATTATACTTATTCTATTATTACTATCCCTGTTACTCTTCTCTCTATCCTTATAACTATTATTATTATCGCTATGACTGTTATTATTATTTCTTATTCTATTATTACTATTCCTATTACTCTTGTCTTTATCCTTATAACTATTATTATTAATCGTATGTCTAATATTATTATCCTTATTACTATTATTATTATCGCTATAACTATTACTATTTATCCTTATTACTATTATTATTATCGCTATGACTGTTATTATTATCCTTATTATATTATTACTATCCCTATTACTCTTGTCTTTATCCTTATAACTATTATTATTATCCTTTTTACTATATTATTAGCACTATAACTATTATTATTATCCTCATTACTATTATTATTAATCGCTATAACTGTTATTATTATCGTTATTCTATTATTAATAACCCTATTACTCTTGTCTTTATCCTTATAAGTATTATTATTATCATTATTACTATTATTATTATCCCTATTACTCCGTGTCTTTATCCTTATGGCTATTATTACTATCATTATTACTATTATTATTATCGCTATGGTCTATTATTATTTTCCTTAACACTATTTATTATTATCGCTATAACTATTACTATTATCCCTTATTACTATTATTATTATCGCTATGACTGTTATTATTATACTTATTCTATTATTACTATCCCTGTTACTCTTGTCTCTATCCTTATAACTATTATTATTATCCCTTATTACTATTATTTGTAGCACTATAACTATTATTATTACCTTTATTACTATTATTATTATCGCTATATCTATTATTATTATCCTTATTACTATTATTAATATCCCTATTACTCTTGTCTTTATCCTTATAACTATTACTATAATCCTTATTACTATTATTGTTAGCACTATAACTTGTATTATTATCCTCATTCTATTATTCATATCTCTATTACTCTTGTGGTTATCCTTATAACTATTACTCTTATCCTTATTTTCTATTATTGTTAACACTATAACTATGATTATTATTATCCTTATTACTATTATTATTATCGCTATGACTGTTATTATTATCCTTATTCTATTATTACTATCCCTATTACTCTTGTCTTTATCCTTATAACTATTATTATTATCCTTACTACAATTATTACTGGCACTAGAACTATTATTATTATCCTTATTTACTATTATTATTATAGCTATGTCTATTATTATTTCCTTATTACTATTATTATTATCGTTATTACTATTACTATTATCCTTATTACTATTATTATTATCGCTATGACTGTTATTATATACTTATTACTATTATTATTAGCACTATAGCTATTATTATTTATCCTTATTACTATTATTATTATCGCTATCACAGTTATTATTATACTTCTTCTATTATTTACTATCCCTATTACACTTTGTCTCTATCCTTATAACTATTATTATTATCCTTATTACTATTATTATTATCGCTATGACTGTTATTATTATTCTTATTCTATTATTATGAACCCTATTACTCTTGTCTTTATCCTTATAAGTATTTATTATTATCCTTATTACTATTATTATTATCGCTATCACAGTTATTATTATACTTCTTCTATTATTACTATCCCTATTACCACTTGTCTCTATCCTTATAACTATTATTATTATCCTTATTACTATTATTACTATCGCTATGACTGTTATTATTATTCTTATTCTATTATTATTAACCCTATTACTCCTTGTCTTTATCCTTATAAGTATTATTATTATCATTATTACTATTTTATTATCCTATTACTCGTGTCATTATCCTTATGGCTATTATTACTATCATTATTACTATTATTATTATCGCTATGTCTATTATTATTTTCCTTAACACTCATTATTATTATCGCTATAACTATTACTATTATCCTTATTACTATTATTATTATCGCTATGACAGTTATTATTATAACTTATTCTATTATTACTATCCCTGTTACTCTTGTCTCTATCCTTATAACTATTATTATTATCCTTATTACTATTATTTGTAGCACTATAACTATTATTATTACCTTTATTACTATTATTATTATCGCTATATCTATTATTATAATCCTTATTACTATTATTAATATCCCTATTACTCTTGTCTTTATCCTTATAACTATTACTATAATCCTTATTACTATTATTGTTAGCACTATAACTGTTATTATTATCCTCATTCTATTATTCATATCTCTATTACTCTTGTGGTTATTCCTTATAACTATTACTATTATCCTTATTTCTATTATTGTTAACACTATAACTATTATTATTATTATCCTTATTACTATATTATTATCGCTATGACTGTTATTATTATCCTTATTCTATTATTACTATCCCTATTACTCTTGTCTTTATCCTTATAAGTATTATTATTATCATTATTACTATTATTATTATCCCTATTACTCGTGTCTTTATCCTTATAGCTTATTATTACTATCATTATTTCTATTATTATTATCGCTATGACTGTTATTATTATACTTATTCTATTATTACTATCCCTCTTACTCTTCTCTTTATCTTATAACTATTATTGTTATCCTTATTACTATTATTATTATAGCTATGACTGTTATTATTATACTTATTCTATTATTACTATCCCTGTTACTCTTCTCTCTATCCTTATAACTATTATTATTATCCTTATTACTATTATTATTATTATCGCTATGTCTAATATTATTATCCTTATTACTATTATTATTATCGCTATAACTATTACTATTATCCTTATAACTATTATTATTTATCCTTACTACAATTATTACTAGCACTATAACTATTATTATTATCCTTATTACTATTATTATTATCGCTATGTCTAATATTATTATCCTTATTACTATTATTATTATCGCTATGACTGTTATTATTATACTTATTCTATTATTACTATCCTGTTACGCTTGTCTCTATCCTTATAACAATTATTATTATCCATATTACTATTATTATTATCGCTATGACTGTTATTATTATCCTTATTCTATTATTACTATCCCTATTACTCTTGTCTTTATACTTATAACTATTATTATTTTTCCTTATTACTATTATTATTATCGTATTTACTATTACTATTATCCTTATTACTATTATTATTATCGCTATGACTGTTATTATTATACTTATTACTATTATTATTAGCACTATAGCTATTATTATTATCCTTATTACTATTATTATTATCGCTATCACAGTTATTATTATACTTCTTCTATTATTACTATCCCTATTACACTTGTCTCTATCCTTATAACTATTATTATTATCCTATTACTATTATTATTATCGCTATGACTGTTATTATTATTCTTATTCTATTATTATGAACCCTATTACTCTTGTCTTTATCCTTATAAGTATTATTATTATCTTATTACTATTATTATTATCGCTATCACAGTTATTATTATACTTCTTCTATTATTTACTATCCCTATTACACTTGTCTCTATCCTTATAACTATTATTATTATCCTTATTACTATTATTACTATCGCTATGACTGTTATTATTATTCTTATTCTATTATTATTAACCTATTACTCTTGTCTTTATCCTTATAAGTATTATTATTATCATTATTACTATTATTATTATCCCTATTACTCGTGTCATTATCCTTATGGCTATTATTACTATCATTATTACTATTATTATTATCGCTATGTCTATTATTATTTTCCTTAACACTATTATTATTATCGCTATAACTATTACTATTATCCTTATTACTATTATTATTATCGCTATGACTGTTATTATTATACTTATTCGATTATTACTATCCCTGTTACTCTTGTCTCTATCCTTATAACTATTATTATTATCTTATTACTATTTTTGTAGCACTATAACTATTATTATTACCCTTTTATTACTATTATTATTATCGCTATATCTATTATTATAATCCTTATTACTATTATTAATATCCCTATTACTCTTGTCTTTATCCTTATAACTATTACTATAATCCTTATTACTATTATTGTTAGCACTATAACTGTTATTATTATCCTCATTCTATTATTCATATCTCTATTACTCTTGTGGTTATCCTTATAACTATTCTATTATCCTTATTTCTATTATTGTTAACACTATAACTATTATTATTATTATCCTTATTACTATTATTATTATCGCTATGACTGTTATTATTATCCTTATTCTATTATTACTATCCCTATTACTCTTGTCTTTATCCTTATAAGTATTATTATTATCATTATTACTATTATTATTATCCCTATTACTCGTGTCTTTATCCTTATAGCTATTATTACTATCATTATTTCTATTATTATTATCGCTATGACTGTTATTATTATACTTATTCTATTATTACTATCCCTCTTACTCTTCTCTTTATCCTTTATAACTATTATTGTTATCCTTATTACTATTATTATTATAGCTATGGACTGTTATTATTATACTTATTCTATTATTTACTATCCCTGTTACTCTTCTCTCTATCCTTATAACTATTATTATTATCCTTATTACTATTATTATTATTATCGCTATGTCTAATATTATTATCCTTATTACTATATTATTATCGCTATAAACTATTACTATTATCCTTATTACTATTATTATTATCGCTATGTCTGTTTTATTATCCTTATTATATTATTACTATCCCTATTACTCTTGTCTTTATCCTTATAACTATTATTATTATCCTTATTTCTATTATTATTAGCACTATAACTATTATTATTATCCTCATTACTATTATTATTATCGCTATAACTGTTATTATTATCGTTATTCTATTATTACTATCCCTATTACTCTTGTCTTTATCCTTATAACTATTTATTATTATCCTTACTACAATTATTACTAGCACTATAACTATTATTATTATCCTTATTACTATTATTATTATCGCTATGTCTAATATTATTATCCTTATTACTATTAATTATTATCGCTAAGACTGTTATTATTATACTTCTTCTATTATTACTATCCCTATTACACTTGTCTCTATCCTTATAACTATTATTATTATCGCTATGACTGTTATTATTATCCTTATTCTATTATTACTATCCCTATTACTCTTGTCTTTATCCTTACAACTATTATTATTTCCCTTATTACTATTATTATTATCGCTATGACTGTTATTATTATCCGTATTATATTGTTACTATCCCTATTACTCTTGTCTTTATCCTTATAACTATTATTATTATCCTTACTACAATTATTACTGGCACTATAACTATTATTATTATCCTTATTACTATTATTATTATTATCGCTATAACTATTACTATTATCCTTATTACTATTATTATTATCGCTATGTCTGTTATTATTATCCTTATTATATTATTACTATCCCTATTACTCTTGTCCTTTATCCTTATAACTATTATTATTATCCTTATTTCTATTATTATTAGCACTATAACTATTATTATTATCCTCATACTATTATTATTATCGCTATAACTGTTATTATTATCGTTATTCTATTATTACTATCCCTATTACTCTTGTCTTTATCCTTATAACTATTATTATTATCCTTATTACTATTATTATTATCGCTATGTCTATTATTATTTTCCTTATTACTATTATTATTATCGCTATAACTATTATTATTATCCCTATTACTCTTGTCTTTATCCTTATAGCTATTATTACTATCATTATTACTATTATTATTATCGCTATGACTGTTATTATATACTTATTCTATTATTACTATCCCTGTTACTTTTCTCTCTATCCTTATAACTATTATTGTTGGCACTATAACTATTATTATTATCCTTATTTCTATTATTAGTAGCACTATAACTATTATTATTACGCTTATTTCTATTATTATTATCGCTATATCTATTATTATTATCCTTATTACTATTATTACTATCCCCTATTACTCTTGTCTTTATCCTTATAACTATTATTATTATCCTTTATTTCTATTATTAGTAGCACTATAACTATTATTATTACCCTTATTACTATTATTATTATCGCTATATCTATTATTATTATTCTTATTACTATTATTACTATCCCTATTACTCTTGTCTTTATCCTTATAACTATTATTATTATCCTTATTACTATTATTATTAGCACTATAACTATTATTATTATCCTCATTACTATTATTATTATCGCTATAACTGTTATTATTATCGTTATTCTATTATTACTATCCCTATTACTCTTGTCTTTATCCTTATAAACTATTATTATTATCCTTACTACAATTATTACTGGCACTATAACTATTATTATTATCCTTATTACTATTATTATTATCGCTATGTCTATAATTATTTTTCCTTATTACTATTATTATTATCGCTATAACTATTACTATTATCCTTATTACTATTATGATTATCGCTATGACTGTTATTATTATTCTTATTCTATTATTACTATTCCTATTACTCTTCTCTTTATAGTTATAGCTATTATTATTATCCTTATTACTATTATTATTATCGCTATAACTATTATTATTATCCTCATTACTATTATTATTATCGCTATAACTGTTTATTATTACCGTTATTACTATTATTATTAGCACTATAACTGTTATTATTATCGTTATTGGTATTATTATTAGCACTGTAACTGTTATTATTATCCTCATTCTATTTTTACTATCCCTATTTACTCTTGTCTTTATCCTTATAACTATTATTATTATCCTTACTACAATTATTACTGGCACTAGAACTATTATTATTATCCTTATTACTATTATTATTATAGCTATGTCTATTATTATTTTCCTTATACTATTATTATTATCGTTATTACTATTACTATTATCCTTATTACTATTATTATTATCGCTATGACTGTTATTATTATACTTATTCTATTATTACTATCCCTGTTACTCTGTCTCTATCCTTATAACTATTATTATTATCCATATTACTATATTATTATCGCTATGACTGTTATTATTATCCTTATTCTATTATTACTATCCCTATTACTCTTGTCTTTATACTTATAACTATTATTATTATCCTTATTACTATTATTATTATCGCTATAACTGTTATTATTATCCTTATTACTATTATTATTATTGCTATAACTGTTATTATTATACTAATTACTATTTATTATTAGCACTATAGCTATTATTATTATCCTTATTACTATTATTATTATCGCTATCACAGTTATTATTATACTTCTTCTATTATTACTATCCCTATTACACTTGTCTCTATCCTTATAACTATTATTATTATCCTTATTACTATTATTATTATCGCTATGGACTGTTATTATTATTCTTATTCTATTATTATGAACCCTATTACTCTTGTCTTTATCCTTATAAGTATTATTATTATCCTTATTACTATTATTATTATCGCTATCACAGTTATTATTATAAACTTCTTCTATTATTACTATCCCTATTACACTTGTCTCTATCCTTATAACTATTATTATTATCCTTATTACTATTATTATTATCGCTATGACTGTTATTATTATTCTTATTCTATTATTATTAACCCTATTACTCTTGTCTTTATCCTTATAAGTATTATTATTATCATTATTACTATTATTATTATCCCTATTACTCGTGTCATTATCCTTATGGCTATTATTACTATCATTATTACTATTATTATTATCGCTATGTCTATTATTATTTTCCTTAACACTATTATTATTATCGCTATAGCTATTACTATTATCCTTATTACTATTATTATTATCGCTATGACTGTTATTATTATACTTATTCTATTATTACTATCCCTGTTACTCTTGTCTCTATCCTTATAACTATTATTATTATCCTTATTACTATTATTTGTAGCACTATAACTATTATTATTACCTTTATTACTATTATTATTATCGCTATATCTATTATTATAATCCTTATTACTATTATTAATATCCCTATTACTCTTGTCTTTATCCTTATAACTATTACTATAATCCTTATTACTATTATTGTTAGCACTATAACTGTTATTATTATCCTCATTCTATTATTCATATCTCTATACTCTTGTGGTTATCCTTATAACTATTACTATTATCCTTATTTCTATTATTGTTAACACTATAACTATTATTATTATTATCCTTATTACTATTATTATTATCGCTATGACTGTTATTATTATCCTTATTCTATTATTAACTATCCCTATTACTCTTGTCTTTATCCTTATAAGTATTATTATTATCATTATTACTATTATTATTATCCCTATTACTCGTGTCTTTATCCTTATAGCTATTATTACTATCATTATTACTATTATTATTATCGCTATGACTGTTATTATTATACTTATTCT